>BMAU01021325.1:600000-939978 GCA_019973935.1 Trichonephila clavipes
ATCTTGGAAAGTAATGCCTACTTAAACTTCTATACCTGGAAAAAAACACTCTGTACTAAACAGGTGTAAAGGTTGTATCGTTGCAATCAGTGACGCACACGGAGAGGCGGTCCCCGGGTTTGGATCCCCTTTTGTGTCCCCCATGGCCCTTGAGCTTTCCCCCCATTGATTATAACCCTATGTATATAGAAGGAAAAATTTCTTTTAAATTTGTTATTAATAATTAAATTTATTAATACTAATTATTTATTCAATCATTTACTTTTTTGTTACCAACGATCGACAAAATCCAAAGAATACGTTTAATGGCGTATTGGGGTAAGATACGAAAATGGGGCGATTTTGACCCTGCATGCCCCCCCTCACTCCTTCCCTTTAAAAATTCCCATGTGCGCCACTGGTTGTAATTGTAAAAATCATTTAAACATTATAATTTGATTCATTTACTTGTACAATTTTTCAGAGAGAGAGTTTTCCTATTCTTTACAAATTACTTGAACCTTTGATTAATTTAACAAAGTTTTTTTCCGAAGGAGTATTCATATGTTATGAATACTTAGTAATCAATTGTGATCATAAATTATTATTATTATTATCTTGTTTTTTTGTAACAACATGGTTTTTCTGTGTTTTAAAAGAGCAAATTTGTCTTATCATATCTTTCCCTTTAAAGTCAAACATTTTGTTTGTAAAATTAGTGTATTTCTCAATAAAAACTAAGTTTAAGTAGTATATGAAAAGGACAAAATTGAAATGAGAACGATGAAATGAAGGGTCAAAACTAATAAATGAAACTAAATTAAAAGTGATAGCTACACGAATTTTAACATTTTTCTGCCTTGACTTTACATTAAAGAGAATTCCTCGTATTTATACAAAGAAATTTTGCATGATGTCCATTATAACAGGATAAATTTATCTCATCAGTATATGATTTCTTCCCTTTTTGGAAACGTTGAAGTCCATTAGGGGTAACGAGAGAGAGAGAATAAAGAAAAATAGCTTCATATATCTATTAAATATACTATGCATTTCTTATAATCCTTTATTAGTCACTTTTTCTAATTCCTTTAACGCTTTTCATTATTTATTGGTGCATGAAAATGTAAAAAATATTAATAATTTATTCAAAAATGAGGAATCATAAAGAAAAATTTATTGCCTGGATATATAGTAATAAAATTTATAGAACTAAACATTAAAGTGTTGCAGTATTATGAAGCGAATAGCAACATTAATTCTTAATTGCTAATCTTTTTTATCGGATCACAATAAATATCAATGATAATTTTAATTATTATTATCAAAAATAGTTTTTAATATTAACGTCTACATAATTTTGTTTCATTAACAGATTGTATATTATCTGCTTGAAACATAGTTGAAGATTATCATTTGCCATTAATTACTCATTAATCAATGCAATTAATTACATTCAGTCATTTATTGCAGCCATATAATTATCGTCTATTTACAGTAATTATTGGCACTTAAAATACCCATAAAGAGTTGAATCTAAAACTTCACGAAAGCAGAAAGTGTTACCTGGCATTTTGCTCTACTAAACACAATTTGTTACGCATATAATATGTAAGGTAAATTTTTTTATTAAATTTACACATCAATACACATTTCGGCTAGCTTTAATCAATAAATGTGTTCCGATTCCCCAAAAATATTGCATATCGCATCGAAAATATATATATATAACTTAGTTCATTTTTCCAAATACCGATTCATCTATTGTTTTCAAGTTTTGCTCAACTCTTTCGACCATCAGCAATTGTTTCCGTAGTGTAGTGGTTATCACGTGCGCTTCACACGCGCAAGGTCCCCGGTTCGATCCCGGGCGGAAACAAAAGCGAACCTTTAAAATAAAGTTTTCTTTTTTGTAAAACATGAAATTTTAGACCAGTCAGTAGGGTAAAAAACTTTTTGGAAATCAATTTTGAGTTTCTGATATTTCTAAAATCTCCAAATCAAGACCTTTCCAATGATATAACATACTAGACATTTTATGAATTAGAAGTATTTTAAAATGACCGTTAAAAATCATCAGCTGGCGACCACGAGATAAAATTGACAATATTGGCTATTTAAACTGTTACAAAGCCTCTATCTTTTTTCATTTATAACTAAGCAATTAACTTTAGATAACAGTACAACTGCAAGTTTAACTGTTAGATTTTGGAGCGGAATTTGTAGTTAAACGGTTGGAGGGATTTGAAGCTTAATTATAAACTAATAGATGTTTAAACTTAATATTTGTGGAGTACCAAACAAGGATCACTAAGATGTAAAGAATATTACTTTAAAAAGGTAAGATTTTTTTATAAAATTTACTGTTTTCTAAAAATTTTATTTTTAAAATTGTTCATGTTATGTTACTTAAACCTACTTACTGCATGCATGGATATTTACTTGTGTATTTTGAAGTTAAATTTTTGAAATACTTCTAAACCATTTAGCTAGAAAATTCATGTCATAATTATTTCTTAGCAAAAACTAACTTTTTTTTTTAAAAAAAGAAACTGAACAAATTATTTTTAAAATTTCCCTGGAGTATAAAGATAAAGGTTTATTCAATATAAAGACAAAATCTTGAGTCTTAATGTTTAATAGTGTCAGAGAAAAAGTTACAAAAGACATTGTCATTATCGTTGCGAGAAGCTTGTTACATGCATAAAAAATAAATGAATTTCAGATTTTTTTAAAAAAAACCCAGTCTTGTGGCTGTTTTAGAAATCTCTTGTCTAACATATAGAGAAACTTGAATTCTGATCCTTTTGGAAGTTCTGAGTATATTAACATTCAAATCCATAATGAAAACTTTCAAAATGTCGTATAATCGCATGTTCTCAAATAATTACTTTTACATATTGATACATTATTACTAGGCATTAAAGATGTTTTATGGTTAACTTTGATGTAAGTAGTGCACCACAAAACTGAAAATTCTTTCAAGATTGATACAGAATTTGTGGAAAATCATGTAAATTCTCAGTTATTTTTAGCTAAAAAGCATTTGTCGTAACACAGAAAATGACAATTTTTATTAAATTGTGTATTCTTTTTTTGTATAAATCTACTGTATGCATGAGCTGGAAATTTTTACAATGTATTTCACATATATTCTTGTGTGTGTTCTTATTCTTTATGTAAAATTTTAGAAATATTCCTCAGACATGTTTAGCTAAAATGCAGATTTCGTAACACAGAAAATGACAATTTTTACTAAATTGTGAATTCTTTTTTCTATAAATCTACTATGCATGAACTGGAAGTTTTTACAATGTATTTCACATATATTCTTGTGTGTGTTCTTATTCTTTATGTAAAATTTTAGAAATATTCCTCAGACATGTTTAGCTAAAATGCAGATTTCGTAACACAGAAAATGACAATTTTTACTAAATTGTGAATTCTTTTTCTATAAATCTACTATGCATGAACTGGAAGTTTTTACAATGTATTTCACATATATTCTTGTGTGTGTTCTTATTCTTTATTTAAAATTTTCGAAATATTCCTCAGACATGTTTAGCTAAAATGCAGATTTCGTAACACAGAAAATGACAATTTTTACTAAATTGTGAATTCTTTCTTCTATAAATCTACTGTATGCATGAACTGGAAATTTTTACTATATATTTCATATATATTGTGTATTTATACAAATTTTTAAGCTTTGGTGTTCAATAGTTTCTTATTAAAAGGTATATAAATATCTCAAAATGCAATGCTTTTTTGCGTAGCTTGTTACATACATAAATATACATAAATTTCATATTAAAAAAATTAAAACAAATTTCTTGTTGTTTTGAATACCGTTTATCTAATTTTTAAAGATAATTTTTAATTCTGATGTGTAAGAAGTTGTGTTTACAGATGAATATATGAGACACTAATGAAACTTTTCGAAATATCGTATAATCATGTATTACCAAAGCCATATTTTTATGTATTGATACATTTTCACTTGGTATTTATGATGATTTTATACTCAAATTTGCTGAAAGTTATGTATCAGAACTGAAAATTCTTCAAAAATTGATACAGAATTTAAGTAAAATAATGTAACCGCTACTAAAAACTTCGATAGCTTAAAAGTTATAAATGCTATATATGTATTATCTGAGAAATATAAGAGAGAGAGAAAAAAAACTAAAAAGTCTTAAAAGTAATAGAGAATAAGCTAATATTTAATAAAATAGGGCAAATGCATGTTGTAATTTATTATTTTTGTGATGAAGTGCCTTTTTACATTAAAAATGATATTTTCTCAAAATGATTATTTTCAAACTGCGTGTACCTTTTTCTCAGAATCTACAGAATGAATGCACATGCAATTTTTACTGCACATAAATAATATGTAACTATATATACGAGAACTACTTTTTTGGAGATTTTCCCAAAATATTTTGCTGAAAGGCAATTATCGTAAAAAAATGGCAATTTTCAAAAATTTCATAGTGATACTTTTACGTTGAATTTTTTTGAAAAAAGTAAACGAATGTATTTGAAAAATTTTACCATTGTATAAATAAAAAACCATAATTAATATACAGACAAAATTTGAAGTTTTTATATTTAACAGTTTCTGAGAATCAGGTTCCTAAAAAAGCTATATTTAATATTGTCGGTATAGAGGGTACCAACTACTCTTAGGAGTGAATGCTCATGCACACAAGGGCAAAATTATTTTCCAGATACAGTATTTTTCATAAAGCTGCCTCTTTTACTTTCCCCCTTCTACATTTGCATATAAGTCACAAATTAAAGTATCTTTTCATATGAAAGTTAAATGATGATGTGAGCACGGAACCTGGATCCTAAGCTTATCCAAGAACAAAAAAACGAAAAGGTTTATGAAATATCACACTGAAAATGTCCAGGAAAAATATATACAAACTCTAAAAATAATTTATGTGTTGCTGATAATACGAATAGTCTTCATTGTTCGTTCACCGAATATTTTCAGCTTTTAAATAAGTTATTAGATATCATCTTAAAAGTACACGAATAGTTTTTATTTTAATTTCTATACAAGCGTTATTTGTGTGTGCTGTGACTAATGCCACCTGCCGGACGAAGTCAGATCGAGACTGGCGGAATTCATCACGGCTAGGGGCTAGAATTTTTTACGGCTGTCGTTAGCTTTAGCTTTGAGCACCATGCAGGTGACATTACGATTTGGCTCGGTTCCACCTCAATTTAGAGGGAGAAAACACTGGGGGTGGCCAGGGGCTTCCCTCCTCTCTTCCCCTTCCACCAACCTCACGAGAAGACTTGAGTCTCGACGGCTATTTAGAGTACCCCCCCCCCATGTCACGAAGGCACTATGCATTTACAAACATCCATGTCTTCTCCGGGATTCGCACCCAATCCCTGCGGCACCGCAGTCAGCGCGGCTAACCACTATACCGGTTGGGTGACAAGCTTTGTTTAAAGTAACAGACTACATTCCATACCATGATTTTGAAAAAAAAACCGAATCAGTGGATAATTTTTTTGTATTTAATTTCAGCTGAATTAGAATATGCAAATAAAATGGTTTTGCAAATTTCATGACTAGGAGAAATGATTTAAATGCAATTTTTGGCAAAAAAAGAAATAATGACATGTTTACAAAACAATCTCCTTTTATGAAAAATGTTTCTTATTAATAATATTTTACCTGTGTATAGAGCTAAGATATCTATACCTTGATTTAACCAAAATTTTTGAAATGTATAATTTAGAAGTAGATTTATTCATATTTTATTATATCAGAGTAGAAAAATTCTAACAAAAAGCATCCGCTGTCATTTCAATTGATCATAACTCTGAAAAAATATGAATTTTTTAAAAAAAATAGTTTATTCCTGTGATACAGAAATCCTACCTATATATAGGCAAAATATATTTATTATAGAAGCATTTTTCATAGAAGAAGAATATATTATTCTTTCTTCATTTGTCGCCAAAAAGTTGCATTTAAGTAATTTTTTCTTGTCATAATATTCTTCAAACAATTTTATACATATGTATTCAAATTCGAACTGACACCCACATGAAAAAATTATTCGTTTATACTCTATTTTTAAAATCATAGTTCTGAACGCATTCAGTCACATTAAATATCAATTATTATTCTAAAAAGTTCTGAAAAAATAATAGTCAGATGAATGAAAGTAAATTTAACAGTAATAAGAAATAATGTTATTATTAATTACACTAAATGCTTATAATAGTCTCTGCCGACTCAAGTATTTGATGTATGCATCTGAAGTGCCAGTAGAGAAACAATGCAGCAGGTGCATCTGAAACCGATACGGTGAGAGCGGAGGGGTGGTGGAATAAGAACAGCTGAAGCACGTGTGACCCACAGTTCAATGGTTTCTGCCTGTCAAAATCTGAAAGGCCGTAATACGGTGATTCAATGTTTGGAGAGTAATTTTAACCTATTACTAAATGCGAGCCTAACTTGCGAAATCTTATCTTTCAAAAGGTAATGGAGCTAGCTCTCTTTCTCTCTCTAATGTTTTAATAGAAAATACTGTGTATATTTTTCAGCTTACGAAAGTGCATATTACTCAAGTCTGTTGCTCTCGCATAAAACAATAGATAACCTATGCAATAGTGAGGTTTTGGACTTGTTAAAAATTAAAGAAATAAATATATGGGTTTTTGATGTCGATAAAAAATTTTTTTGATAACAGTGATTATTTAAATCAGGGGTGTCCAACCCAAATGACCTTGCGGGCCACTTCGGAAAAACATTATAATCTCGCGATCCACACATAAAAATATGTACCTTTATATCAGATTTGGAAACAAAAAAACATTTATTAGAGAGAAAATTTAAAACAAAAAATGAATTGTTATTATTGTTTTCATTATTTTTCATATATACAGACATAGATAATATAATAATGTTTATATAATATAATAATAAAATGGTTAAATAATGTTTAAAATATTACAGATGCCATTTTCTTGAAAATTACGGAGTTCCTTTTGAATTGATCTTTCGTTACTCATTGTTGAAATTTGTTAGTGCTGTCGTTCGCAAACGATTAAGAATACATTGTCCTTTATCTTAACCGTCCTGAATATTTTTTTTTAACTTTAAAAAACAACTCTGACTGCCTGTTGCTTTTTGGGCACTCCAAACAGAAAAGGAAGAGGAGAAATGAAAGTCGCACACACAGAGAATCGGGTACAATCCATAGTAAAGGATATGCATTATGAAATTCGGAATTTATTAAAAAAGTAATTTTTGATAGTAAAATCCAACGTAACACACTGTTTGATAAAATATAAACCTATTTTAATCTAAAGGACGTTTCTATTATCAAAAAGGATTTATATTAAAACAAGAACAGTTAACATGCAAATACTTTGTAGATTTATATATATATAAATTTCCCCTTAAATAAATTTCAAAGTGAAAATTTTTTTAAAAATCTGATATTTAAAATTTTTTAAAAAAGAGTTGGCGGGCCACGTGTTGGACACCCCTGATTTAAATGATTTTAGTTTTATACTGAATTACTAAAGAAGTTAAATTAAACTATGCAAAGGGGATAGAATAACCGCGTAAGTCAACACAATAACTCAAATAGTTAAATCATTGCTAATGCACAAAGATGATAAAGATAGGACATTTGGAAAGTATATTTTGTTCTTGCATTTTTGGTGAGAACGATTGCAATGTACAGTTCTTTTACGCACATGAAAAAAAAAATAGAAAAAGAAAGGAAAATGCTAAAACTTTTGCATTACTTATATATATATATATATATATATATATATATATATATATAAAGAAATATGTATTATATATCAAAAATAAGAAATAATAGATAAAGAACATAACAAGAAATAGCATAATAAAAATATAAAACCTGAACATGAAGAACAAAATTATAGAGAAATAAAAAAAGAAACTACAAAAAAGAACCTAGCGAGTCAGAAAGCAATTTCGGACTTAGGACCGAATAAGTGGGGTTAAACTAGTTTGAAGGCGCCAACCTTCCCCCTTTGCAACTCGGTAGGAAAACCAAATAAAATAAAATAAACAAAACTTCAGAGTTTGGATAACACAGAGAGTATGAAAAAACCACTCATTACTATTATGTAACAAACTCTCCCAAACTCTTAATGCAGAAAAATCACAAAATAATTACGTGAGAAAAGTAGAAAAAAATGCTAAAACAATTACATAAGAAAAGTATCTTTCAAGAAATAATTTAACAAAATTTCTTTACTCACAGAGCTTTTACGAGGAGAATCAAGCGTCTTGACATTAATGAAAATCGATTATTCACCAAGTTAAAAAATTCGAAAATACATAAACACATCTTTTGAGCTGACTTTTAAACCAGCCAGCAAAGACAGGTATATATAAAAAAAAAGACGACAATCAAATACGGTAGAATTTGAATTGATTGATTGTCAAAAATGTAAATTTGCTAGGCTCTAATTTGGTTGGTTGTCAACAATGTGTAAGATGTTCAAGATGTGTGTGGAAAAAATGTAAACTGTGATATGAGTGTTATGATATAATCTTCACAGCAAGACCACTAACATGCTGACTTTGAAATCCTATTGTTGTGTGGTGGTTTTGGAATTAGAAGTAGCAAGACGGTTAATGTATTTGTGATGAATATAAGTTCTTAAGAAATTAAAAGGGTATTCATGATCTAAACAACATTGAAAAAATTGTTTTATATTATTGTATTTATCTATTTTGTGGGTAGTTAAGTTATCGTTTCTAAATAAAAAATTCAAAATGATATTTCTGTAAATTGATATATGCAAATTACTATTCCATACGGGAATTTTAATTATATGGAACTTAAACGAATCTCTTTTGTCAAAAATGTTACTCACTACATTATTGTTAATAAGATGCAAGTCCAAATCCAAGAATTCCACCATATTGGAGTTGAAGTTAGTTTTAAGGAGCTTGAGATAATCAGGGTAGAACGTAATATTTGGTTTGTATTCACTATTTTTACCAAAAATTATTATATCATCTATATAACGATAAATTAAGTAAGAATCATTTACAACATGATCTATTTCAAAAAAATGTAAATATAGGTTCGCTAAACAATTACTAGCTGGACCACCCTGAGGTAATCCTTTGATTTGTTTATAAAGATTCTGATCAAAAATGCAATGAAATTTTCTTTTAATACGAGGTTAACAAGAATATCAAATTTATCTTTTTTCATTGAAGTATATAATTCATATTTATCATAAATTAACTGTAGAACCTTAATCATATCGTCAATATCTATAGAATTAAAAAGGTCCTCGAAATCAAAGCCATGCATGGAAAAAATTAACATATCCTTAGTAACTCTAGCAATCTCTAAGCTAGTTTTAATTATTGCCGTGTTTTGTAAATTATCAATTACATTTTGAAGAAGAGATTGTAAGATCTTCTCAGACCTCGTGATATATGTATTGTATCCATTATGATACTACGGAATTTTATAGGGCTTTTATGAAATTTTGGTGTTAAAAAATACTTGGATATTTAATATTATTTAGATGAATATTCAGTCTTTTGTTCAAAGCTAAAAGACGATTATCATCTTCTCTATTAATGTGAATTGATTTTTGAAAGGAATTATTATTTAAAATGTGGTTACATAATAATTTACTGTAAAAGTATTTACAAATTATGGCATTATTAGCAGAGACCTTATCAACATATGTAATCACGAAGTCATTTTGGATATTTTCTATTGATGATTTAAGATCTTTATACATAATTTCACTTTCAACAGTGAAATCTTATTCCCGAATTTCTGTTGTTACATCAGATCTAAATTGATTGAATGCTTCAATCGGCATTCCGTATTTAATTGCAATTTTAAGGTAGAATTTATCTAAATCTTTTATGATTTGTTTCATAACGTTAGATTTATTTTTTGTGATCATCAGTCTAAAACCGGTACCTTTTTCCATAAAATTTCTTAACAAATCATCTTTCACGATGCTAAGGTCTCCTGTGACAACGTGCTGATGATAATCATCAATATAGTCTCGATATAGATTGCATTTGCATGATTCTGAACTTAGGAGCTCCGAGATTTGATTATAATTAAATATAAATCTACCAAGTTTCTTGTTATATTTGAAAGTCTTTTTAATAATAATATTTTTAATAGGAAAAAAAGGATTGATATTTTTGAAATATACTTGAAAAATTAATTTTGTTAAAGGATTTATTCATAAATATATATATAATAATGTACAATATTCTGTAGAGTAATTTTCACTTGCATCTAATTTAATATTCATTTTTTTGTACTAAATAGTTATTAAGGTCTCGAATCATATGCATACCATGAGAATCCTGAAATTTATATCTGCTTAAAATATCTGTCATAATTTTAATTTCAGCTTTATTCATGCCAAACATAAATGATTTAATTAAGCCTGTGTTGTAGTTATCATCAAATTTAACAGCTAATTCTAACATAGCATTCTTGAGGGTTGACATGTCTCTAGTAACTCTTTTTCTACGTTTAGCTCTTGAAATTCTCGCTGAACGAATAGTATTACTATTATCAATAGATTTATCAAAATTCGGAATATATAATGAATCATCGGATTTTTGTTTAAAAGCTAATAAGACACTTTCACCTTTCCATATAACATTCAAACCATAAGGATAATATGATCTAAATGAACCTATAAAAAAGTTTTCGAACCATAATCTTTGTTTAATATTTGGCACTATTCTAAGTATATGTACAGTAATGTTATTGAATCCATGTTTATATGAAAGTGTTCTATCTCAATCTAAGCCTGGTTTTTGTTGTAATCAAATTTCCTTGTATATCAGACCTATGTTGATTTAATCTAATATTGATAGTGTTTGAAGTCTGACCTATATAAGCGAATTTACATATGTTGCATGTCATTTTGTAAACACAGTTAAAAATCTTACAAAATATATAACCTGCATCCATATCCAACTGTTCACCACTCATCATGCCACACGCCCTGCATCTTTTATCAATGCAAGATCTAAATTTTAGTTTTAAAATATGAATATCTCTGAAAAACCTGGTTTCCAATATGTTACTAAAATCACTTATCTCTTTGATTTTTATCTATACAATCGAAAACATGAATATTTCGTTTTGCTGCACGAGATAAATTCTTATATTTAGAGTTCCAAAAAACTCGAGTTTTAAAAATTCTAACACAACAATGATTAGATACAGAAGGGTAAGCAGAAAAATTATGTGATTACCAAAACAATTCATACATTTTTTTGTATTTTTTAAAAAAATTATAGTTTTTTTATATGCCAACTCAGAACTTCTATGCCCATCTCCACAACTATCTAAAGCCATACCTAAATATATTCCAAAACTATATATAAGGGCTCATAAAATGGTAAATGGATGACGATGGTACAGATACCATTATACTGTACCACCGAGCAATGTCATACCCAGGTATAACAAATTGCCAGTCGCATAAAACTTGTTATTTTTCAAATTCATAGTTATTTAAAAGTTGAAGGTACATTGAAAAGCCCCAAATAAAACATCATTAGCAAAAAGTTTTTCAATCACAATAATATAAAGTGAAACAACGAGCAATAACTCCAAAAAAATCTAATCCACTCATAGACAACATATCCACGATTACTTTATAGGCACAAAATCCGAAGTTGGCATAATATTTTTATATAAATAAGATAAACACACAAGGAAAATGAACAAAGCCAAATTAAACTTCATAAAAGAAAAACATTCATAGACAAGATTTTGAATCTAATGGCGATTTCAAAATTATATATATATATGAATTATATATATATATATATATATATATATATATATATATATATATATATATGAAGCAAATTTTATTGACATACATATCAAATTTAAAGATAATGTAATAGTTTCTAATATTTATGATAAAAGAGCAGAATTAAATATCAATATTGTGTGTGTAAAAGTTTCTCATTGAGAGAGGAATGTATTTACATGTTTATATATTCAGAAATATTGTTATTAATTATATACAGCGTAAAAAATTTCTGGTGTCAAAAAATCAGAAATAATAAATAACTATAAACATTTTACTAAATATTACTTAAATCAGAAATACCCAATTAATTTTATTAATAGTTATATGAATAAAGGTATTCAAAATAGTAAGGTTTAAAAATTCTGAGACTGATAATAGTTTATTAGTATAAACTTAAACATTTCATAGTTATAGTTAACTCCATATTCTAATATTAGATAAAATTATTTATTATTATTTTATTCATATTTACTCTAGAGTTACTAAAATTATACTATAATTTGTAACTCTTATTATTTTTTATATCTATTCTTTTTATACTTTTGTTAAGTGCTACATTTCAGCCATTCACATGATTTAAATCTGCATTAGGGTCCAGAATCTGGCAATAACTTATCTATTGCACTCAAATTTATTGCGGGCTCTGCATTTTTAAGTGCAATTTTTAGGTAAGTTACCTCCATCTTGTAATGGATTTAGATATTCCTATACATTACTTTCAATAGGTTTTCGCTCAATATTATTTATATAAAGGGGGAAGGTTGGCTGGCCAAAAAACATGTTCAACCCCACTTTTATATAAATTATTTTATATATTAGTTGTCCTAAGTCAGCAATGTTTATAATACTGCAGCATCCATTTTATCATTTTTAATCTCGGTTTCTCATGTGTCCTTCATTGTGTGATTTTCCTTCTGTCTATGTGTTTTTCGAATGTGATTGTTGGATGTTATCTCTTGTTGGTAGAGAATAAGACTATATATATATATATATATATATATATATATATATATATATATATATATATATATATATATATATATTAAGCAAAAAAATATTTTTGGATTTTAGCCATTTATAACAGCAGAATTTTCCTAAGAAAGAAAGTAATGCAATTTTTGAAGCAATACATTTAGTGGTTTGCTATATATATTTCAGAGTCGCTATAAAAAAAGGCCACATTTTTTTATTTTAATGAATTTTACATATTTGTGTAATTTGAAATAAATTAAAGCTTTAAAACGTGCAGTAAATTCTACTGCTAAAATATTAATAATTTTTTACGAAGTTACACTTGTGTAGTTTTAAATCTCTCTCTCTCTCTCTCTCGCGCGCGTTAATATGTATAACTATCTATATGTTTACCAAAAAAACACGCACTATATATCATCTATCTGTCTATCTCTATATATATCTATATCTGTCTATCTAAATATCTATATATCACACAGTGCATCTCTCGCTCTCTCTCTCTCTATATATATATATGTCTATTTTTCTCACTATCTCTATTATATATATATATATATTTTCTCACTATCTCTATTTATATATATATATTTAACTATCTATCTATCTATCTATCTATCTATCTATCTATCTATCTATCTATCTATCTATCTATCTATCTATCTATCTATCTATCTATCTACTTAATAAGATAGGATGCGATATAAGATATAGGTATAGATAATAAGATATAAATAATCTATATCTATTTATCCCACACCTGTCTATCTCTATCTATCTATATAAATATCTGTATTTGTATCTATACGCATGTATGCTTGTGCGATTAATTTGTTATGTTTGAATGAAATATAACAAATGCTTATATAATAATCGTACAATGCCTCAATAAGGATTGCTAAGTTTTTTAAAAAAATGTTATCTGGAGGTGAAAAATATAAATAGAGTTAAAGTTTAGACATTCTTTAATTAAAAATATATATGTGAATAACGTAAATTATAAACGAGCGTGAACGTCGTAAATTTTCTAATTTGCTTTTAAAGAAACAGTTCCATAATGCTATCTTTCAGTTAAGTTCATATTAATATATATTCGAAAAATAATAAAATTAAATGTAAGGTGTGCAATATATATATATATATATATATATATATATATATATATATATATATATATATATATATATATATATAATATATATATATATATATATATATATATATATATATACTGCTCAAAATAATTAAAGGGTATTGCGGTTTTAGGTGGATCTTGTGGCTGGGAAACTTTTTAGCTGATTGATACAGGGTCGACAGACGTAGTAGGTTATATGAGAATAAATTACACATGTTTGGCAGAAAAAAATACATTTTATTGCGCATTTGTGTACAAAAGGAAAAAAACACTTGTGCATATGAGAAAAAAAGAATAAGAAAAGGTGTTTTCTTCAAAGGAAATCATTTTCAGTAGGGGGTATGGTTTCCATGGACGGCCAGCAACGTTGAGTCCCTTTGAGGCATGGATTCAATGAGGCTATTAATCACGAGTTGGGGTATTCTGTCCCACTCTTCCAGAAGAGCTCTTTCCAGTTCTTGGAGAGTTTGTGGGGGTGGTTGGCGGCCAGCAACTCGTCTTCCTAGAGCGTCCCAAACGTGCTCTATTTGATTCATGTCTGGAGAACACGCTGGCCATTCCATTCGTACGATTCCTTCCTCGAAAAGGAAATCCTCCACCAGGTTATCACGATGTGGCCTGCAGTTATCGTCCATTCAAATGAAGTCATCTCCGATTGCTGCAGCGTAAGGGACTACAATAGGTCTGAGAATCTCCTCCCTATATCGGCGAGCTGTCAGAGGTCCATCTCGAATGATGTAGAGGTCTGTGCGCCCGTCAATGGAGATGCCACCATACACCAACACTCCCCCACCGCCAAATCTGACACTTTTGTGCATGAACGCAGGATTATTCCTACTGCCACGGTCCCTCCAGATGAAAATACGCCTATTATCCGGATGAACAGAAAAACGGGACTCGTCAGAAAAAAGAACATTGCTCCATTCATTTCTCCTCCAGTTTATATGCTCTGTGGCCCACTCCCTGCGGTCGCGACGATGCCTTGATGTTAGTCTAACACATACCATCGGTCGGCGAGCATACAGACCTACACCATGGAGCCAGTTTCGGACAGTCTGAGTTGAAACCGTGGTGCCAGTAGCCGAGCGAAGGTGTTGTTGGAGATGAGTAGCGTTCATATTTCGGTGTCTCCGAGCCGTTAACACTAAATAACGATCTTCATTGGGCATTGTTTCCCGTCTACGACCTTGTCCTGGTCTTCGGCCTGCTATTCCAGTCTCCCAAAACGGTTCCAGATCCTGGAAATCACCCTTTGTGACACTCCAATAGCTTGCACTACTTTGGCTTGAGTTTGGCCCCCTTCTAACCTATCAACAACTCCCCAAGCTTCTGAATCGGTTAAATGACTTCGCTGAGACATCGTACTCATCGAAACAAAGCAGTCACTGAATACCGATCATCCTTGTCTTCATTTCAGTTGAAAGTCAAATTTCATTCGCTGCCGCTGAAGAAACGTTTTTGACGTTGAACTCAAAATTAGCATACTCCCCAGTTTGAAAATCAGAAAAATTTGCATTTGTGATTCTCTTCTTCCATTTTCGGCAAAAAAAAATTTCGCTTATATCTTTATTTTATATAAAACTTACAATATCCTTTAATTGTTTTGAGCAGTGTATAAATATATATATATATATATATATATATATATATATATATATATATATATATATATATATATATATATATATATAAATTTCACTGCCTTAAATATTAAACAGTCAAATTTTTAAGTCTTACAATTATATTGACCAGGAAAAATGTTAAATTCGAGAATATAAAAAATTCAAAAGTATTTTTATAATTCATATATATCTAGAAAACTAATAACTTAAATAAAGTACGCTACTATGCATCAAATTTTCTAAAAATATATAATTAAAAACAATACTTTTTGCAGTTAAATTTCAAAAAATCTTTTGTCTTTTAGAATAAAGTGACTAATTCACTACAAAAAAATTAGATTTTCTCTCGAAAATTTTTTTATTGTTAGTAAATAAATACATTGCATTGAATTTTTATTTTTCTACTCGACAACTTTGGGAGTATAAAAATGTAATACATACCTTGAATTCACTGTCGTAGCTAGTTCTGAGTGGACCCCGAATCAAAACTCCTAAGGGACCAAGACTTTCTTTTTTAGAAAAGAAAGCCTTGTTAGTGGTACTGTAGTTACACATATTGGAGCCCCTGTAGCTTGAGGGCCCTGTATCATTGATACGGCTGATATGGAGGTAGAAACATCCCTGCTTGAATTTAAGAAATAAAATAATTTAGAATTAAAACAGAAGAACCAAAAGTTTTTTAAGTTCTGAAGTTATTGGCATCAGAATTCTAATTAAACTTTTTGGTTTAAATTCTATTGTTAATTTCATATTCATAAATAAAAACAGCGGAACCTAACAAATAAATATTTGCACAAATCAAACCCGAAAATGTTTCTTTTTTATTAGAAAAAAATTCATTTTATTATCACAGTAGCATCTCAAATTTCAGATCACCATATCACATTGCTAGGTTTTATGCTGAAAATAATAGAAGCCACAAATTTCTCTCGAAGGAGGAGTGAGGCAGAATTGATGACCCATCTTCTCAAAATTCGGCAACGCCCTACTCCAGAACTAATTCACCCTCTTAAAAACTACTTCTATTCCATTCTTCTCCTGCAGTTATCAAGTCGACCCTGTTTAATCATCATTTTGCCACTTTTCTACCAGAAAATCCCCCATTCTTTTTTACCCAAAGACTGACGCATGCTTATTACATTTTCTGGTCACGTGTCGTGTACTTCCTCTTATCTTCAAATTAATAAGAAAATATTGTGCCCTTAAAAAAAGGCGATTCATCCCCTAACACATGTATTCCATATTATCTAAAAAGCTTTGGTTCCCTGTTGCATTGTCGTCACACTTGTAAGAAGCGTTGTTTGTTAGCTCTTGGTACATGGGAAAGGGATGAAAAATGGATAAATTAATGAACAGTAATTACACAGGGGTCACTTAATTAATTATATGTAGCACTTCGTGGTCCGCCAATATAATATTTAGAGTGATTAGAAGGTCAGATCTGAGATCAAGGCGAAATACCTCAAAGGCACACAAGATGGAATTTGTCATAATCACGCAGATTTAATCTACCCGGTTGACCACACATTTTGTTGCATGTTGGGCTGTTAATCTTCTCGCATTCCAGTTTCCTAGAATATCTGTAGACTGTAAGAATAGTGCCGGAAGCGTGATGCAGCTTATTTGATTGTTGGAATGAGCTTCAATTTTCTGCTGAAGATTTACTAAAACTGTCAAAATGACAAATACGAAACAGGCTTTCTTGCAATTATTAGCAATCAGAAAAATATTCTATGTGAAAGGATTTATCTTTGCTGTTCTTAAGATAAAAAAGGTGGTAGAGATATGTTTTCTGCCACTATACAGAAAGACAAAATTGAAACAAAGATGGAGCTGAGCATAGCATAAATGAAGTGTAAATGGACAAACATAAATCATACAAAAATTTATATGAAGCATAATTATTCAGCATCTGTAGTTATTATACATGAATTCCGACATTGTTTTTAAGTCGTTCAGTAAGCGATTATTTACAGCATAAGGAAAAACTATTTTTTATAATGGGCTATGTGAAGTCAAAGTTACATGATAACTGCAGCACGTGTTTCCAGTCAATCAGTTCATAAATCCATATGACGTCATAATCACATGATAAATGAAATTCTATATCTCCATCCAATCAGTTTATATACTTCTACTTTTTACAGAAACTTTCTTTTAAAAAGTACACATTTATCAATAATAATTATCCACGCATGTGAGGAAAGTGCGCTTTGAAAAGTACTCGTGTAAAAAAAAGATTTTGTTTTTCAATTTTGAAAAACTTTTTCAAGAATCTTTGTATTTGAACATTTTACCCAATTATATATATATCAAAATTAAAGTTATATTTTATTTTTACAAGAAAAAGTACAAGCCAAATAAACGTCAATTTTGAATTCAATGGAGAACATGTGATTTCATTTATCATGTCATTGCAATGAGTTTAGCTCATTGAAATTTTGTGTTTTTATTCATAAATATAATTATTATTTCCATATAATTTCATAAATATAATTTCATACATTTTCCACTCTATTGAAAACAAACTTTTAAGAGCAGCGTGGTGTAATCATAATACAATGTATTCGTACTACTTAAATATGTATTATATTAATGATTTAAAATTTTTTAAATCATTAATCATCAATTTTAAATCATCAATTTTGCGGAAAATATATACATGGTAAGCACAAAATATAATTTTAATACCATAGAAGGTAATGATATTTACAGATTTTTGAAATATTTTTACATTGGAGAGCTCCTAAAGCAAAAGATAATTGTTATAATCATGTGTTAAACATTTCATTTGATAATCATTGAAATTAAGCATTCTTATTCATACAAACGCGTATCCCTTTATTTCTGTATTTTTTATTTGAAATATTAAAATCAAGTGAAAAAGTGAGATCTAATGTAAAGACGAAAATAATTCATTTATGAGATGTAATTATTCAATCTATGGAAGCTCGTAAAAAATCTCTAATTTCTTTGAAATTATTCTTGTTTGAAAAATTCATAGGAATAGGAACACATATGAAAAACCACCATCGGAATCTTATACATTTTTATGAGTTCTCTGACAACTTTACTTGTCATTTTTTTCCATTTGAAATTCAATCACATCATAATAAATACAATATACTGATTAATTTATCAGGGGAAATCATGTTTATTATATTTATCTGGAGCTAAAAGATATTTTCATTTATATAATGAGAGAAAATTATATCTGCACTTAAAAAAATATGAAAGCGTGATAGAGTTGTTATAAATTGATTTGTCTGAATAAAACAAGATACATACGAACGCAAACATTAATCTTAATTTTTATTTTATAGAATGAACTTAGCAATGGTCATACAATATCGAATTTGATGTTTTCAGATCGGTTTCACACATCTTTATCTTAGGTGTATTAATACACCACTGAAATTGACTCCTAAACATGTACTTCATTGAGAATTCCGTTCTCTGAAAATTAAAGCAACAATTTCATTTTTCGTACCGATTTTTGATTAATGACTGCGATTTTTTTTGCTTTCATACAGGAAATTCATGATTAATAAATACATTTTTATGAGGATATTTTTATCACGATATTCTGGAATATTACTCGAAAATAATTTCCACAGCATGCTAATTTTGTTTATAATTTAGTTAATAAATATATTGAAATGGGTTACCTATAAACTCTATATTAAATCATTTTGATTAAATTAATTTAATGTTATGGATAGTAGGTTTTATGTAGGTTATTGAAAATTAATACTAAATAATAACTTCTAAGTAAGAGTGTTTTGGGAATGGAGTAACAGGATTCTGTAACAATTGATAGGTTGAAACATTTTTATGTCATAGGCAATAAGTAACAGGTTTAGTAAATATGTGACGGATCTATAAGCGTTCCTTCAATTAATCTTCTTGAAAAATCTTTGGGCTATCGATTCGCGTTATTCACAACCAACCCTTCGGAAGAAGAGAATCGTGATATTTATAAATTAACTTACTATATATAGGCGAGGTTTTCTAACTTGAAGATAGAGTAGGAGAGAAGATATACTCGAGTCAGGTGAGAATGCTAATGAAGGTATAATATTAGAATTATTGTGATTCGAGACCTATTAGAAGGAAACCTTAAAGTGACGATTGTTCACTAAGATTAAATTAATATTAGATTAAATCGGATTATAGGTTGTGGATCCTTTATTAAGGTAAGAATTAAGTTTGATAGTCTTCTAATCATTCGCGTTTTACCGTCGTTGTTCCCCTTTTGCGGCAAGCATTGAGACATTCTCTTGCTATTATTAGTTGAAAATGTGTCTAAAAGTGAAATTAGGCTAATTGTGTCTTTGTGTGACAAATAAATAGATCAATTGGATCATGTCGAGCGTTTCTTCCTTGCCTCCCACACATCTAAGCGGCCGAGAGAGAGGTGTGAGCCTCTCACAAATAGAGCAATGAATTTCGTTGGGAACCAAAAAGTTAATTAGAAAAACTAAAAAAAAACTTATTTAGGTTTCTTGTTCTCGTGTCTATGGACCAAAAGAGACCCCCCCTTCTAGATTGCACCAAAGGTGCCAACAACTGCGTCTACTAATTCCGTCTATAGAGGATCTCCTGCATTGGGTCCGTAAGTGGAAGACCAAGCTTTAGTGCTTGCACTTGGGGTGAAAGTTGAACATTCGAAGATATGTTTTGATGAGAGCGGTAGTGTTTTCGGGCAGGTTTTACACTGTATCTAAAATCTTGAGCTATCTGGTTAGATTTTCATGCCCTTGTAACATTGAGTTCTTAGTCTTGCGATTGTGGATGTTTTGAATGTTCTAGAGTCAAAGTCTGTTATGAGTGGTTTCTTAAAGAAATGGGGTGAAAGTCTTGATCTGGCCACAACGTTTGCATCAGAAGGTGTGACAGTGGTACAATGTTGGCCATGGTCTCTGGCTTCTTTGGCCTATGAATCAGCACAATCATTTGCTTTGAAATTTACATGTACAGGCATCCAGGTACAGGTATCTGAAAGGATTATCGATCCATGATTAGGATGATTTATTTAATTTAATTTAATCTTTTCTAATAATTTTACTTTTAAAGCGAGCCCACATTCATTTCAGGAAGTTTATTTTATAAAAGTCTGCTACGAGTTTTAATGAAATAAATCTCAATATTTATTGGCACTCTCGGACTCAATTAAAAAAAACATTGATTTTAGGGATTGCATAAATTCTTAAGCGAAAAATATTATTACGCACTGCTACCTATTTGCTATAAAATTTAAATTAGACGCGAATTTAACGAAATTCGATGCACATCATGTATTTTCTTCCCTCTTCTGTTTTTTTAAGAAATTCTTTTTACCTCACTAGATGAAAGCTAAGAATTCTTAGTTCAATGGAAAAATATTTAAATTCAAAATCTCTTAAGGGGTCACAGGGGTGTTAAATTTCTCTAGGGGTCTTAAAATATAAACAATTTTCAAACAGGTATAATTTCTTTAAATTTAAGTTAAATATTTTGAATCTTTTACACATTACTTATAAAGGAATGGGGCTTTAGAAAAGTATAAAATGTTTAAAATATATTCATAATTTTAAATATTATAAGCATATGAATATAAGAAACTTTTCTATAAGAAATATTTATTAAGTTTTACGTCGCGCATGCTATTTTCTAAAAGAGTAGGTTTAATTACCAGCTATATAAGTTGATTTATAAAGACAAATGTATTCTTAATACTTTGTAGCTACTTTTATATAAATAGAATAATAACTTACATATTTTAATAAATAAAAAAAATACATTTTTAAAAAATATTTAAAAATTGCAATATTTTACAAATATTTTGAAATACAAAAGATATATAATATTAAAATTAGGTAGGGTTTAAAGAGTATGATGCATTGTATAATTCTATAAAGTTTTATACATCAGAGGCTAATATTTTAGAAAATAGCGTGCGCAAAGCAAAAAATACTTAATATTTATTATAGAATTTTCATATGCTTATGACTTTTAAAATTATTATTATATTTTAAACATTTTATAGTTTTCTGAAGCCCCATTCTATTTTAAATAATATGTAAAAGATTCGAATAACTTAATTTAAATTTAAAAGAATTATACCCGTTTGAAAATCGTTTATATTTTCAGACCTCGAGAGAAATTTAACACCTCGCATGAAGTCTGACTTAAGCGAGCTTTCGAGCTATACTACGTTTTGAAAAATAAATTTAAACCTCATAGTGTTAAGTAATATGTTTTGGTAGAGATGTATTGCTAAACGTAGAAAAGTGAGAAGTCATTAGTTGTTATCAGTTTTTATTAAAATGGGAAATTTTATTGAGTTGTTAAAAGTATTATTCACTTATTGAGTTGTTAAAAGTATTATTCACTTATTGAGTTGTTAAAAGTATTATTCACTTATTGAGCTAGAGGCTAGATCAATTATACATTTATCCTTTTGTCATATTATTTTGATGTACATTTATTGTAAAAATTTTATAACAATAAGACCTGGTTTAACAAATAACGATTTTTTTTATTAGAGAGACAAAATAATTCCAGTGCCCCACAAGTATCCCACAATGCTTACAGAAGTCAATAAAGCAAATAAAATAAAGAATAAATAAAAGAAAACTGCAAAACAAATGAAAAATAACATAATCAAACAAATAAGTTACAATGGCAAACAATCACATTACAAAATTAAACAATTAACTAACAAAAACCAAAACAATGAAGTAAAGCAAGCAAAACAATGAAGTTATAAAATTCGAGCAATGACAAAATTTCAAAATTAAATCGGTGAAACTACAAAATAGTATGAATGACGCTTTCCTTGAAACAAACTGAAAAAAATTAGAAGACCAATTGATTTTAAGAACATGCTTTTAACTTCCGTTACAATTTTTTTTCTCTGTTTAATTTTGAACAAGAAAACGATAGGATATTCAACATTTTCCTCACCGCTAACGATTACGATTAAACCAAAAAATAATCCACAAATAATGATTAAACGGATTTTCGCATAATTCAAATTAACTTTTTTCAGCTTTTATTTAATAACGTTTCAGTAAAAACATGAAATTAATGAATATTTAAAAGAATAAATCTTTATTGCTTTTCAAAGTTCCCCAAATTTCTTCCATTCGGTACTTTATAAAAACGATACAATATTTTTTTCTAAAAGCAATAAAAGTGATGTCAAACATCCTCTTAATTTTTCCTCACATGAAGTTATTTAAGTAATAAAAAATATATAAGAAAATCTAATAACAAAAAAGCTATATATATATATATATATATATATATATATATATATATAATGAGATAGTTCAGCAATAGATGTAGTCAGTATAGAGTATGTTTGCTTATAGCGAATTTTGAAATCGGCATTAGATTCAAAATCTTGTCTATGAATGTTTTTCTTTTATTAAGTTTAATTTGGCTTTGCTCATTTTCCTTGTGTGTTTATCTTGTTTATATAAAAATATTATGCCAACTTCTGATTTTGTGCCTATAAAGTAATCGTGGATATGTTGTCTATGAGTGGATTAGATTTTATGCAGTTATTGCTCATTGTTTCACTTTATATTATTGTGATTGGAAATTTTTGCTAATATTTTATTTGGATCTTTTCAATGTACCTTCAACTTTTAAATAACTATGAATTTGAAAAATAACAAGTTTTATGAGACTGGCAATTTGTTATACCAGGGTATGACATTGCTCGGTGGTACAGTATAATGGTATCTGTACCATCGTCATCCATTTACCATTTTATGAGCCCTTATATAGAGATTTGGTACATATTTAAGTATGGCTTTAGATAGTTGTGGAGATGGGCACAAAGGTTCTGAGTTGGCATATAAAAAAACTATAAATTTTTTAAAAAATACAAAAAATGTGTGAATTGTTTTGATAATCAGAATTTTTTTGCTTACCCTTCGGTTTCTAAACTTTGTCATGTTAGAATTTTTAAAACTCAAATTTTTTGGAACTCTAAATATAAGAATTTATCTCGTACGGCAAAACGAAATATTCATGTTTTCGATTGTATAGATGGAAATCAAAGAGATAAGGGTTTTAATAACATATTGGAAACTAGGCTTTTCAGTGATATTCATGTTTTAAAACTAAAATTTAGATCTTACACTGATAAAAGATGCAAGGCGTGTGGCATGATGAGTGAGGAACAGTTGGATACGGATGCAGGTTATATATTTTGTAAGACTTTTAACTGTGTTTACAAAATGACATGTAACATTTGTAAACTCGCTTACATAGGTCAGACTTCAAACACTATCAATATTAGATTAAATCAACATAGGTCTGATACAAGGAAATTTGATTGCAGCAAAAACCAGGCTAAGATTGAGATAGGACACTTTAATAAACATGGATTCAATAACATAACTGTACATATATTTAGAATAGTGCCAAATATTAAACAAAGATTATGGTTCGAAAACTTTTTTATAGGTTCATTTAGATCATATTATCCTTATGGTTTGAATGTTATATGGAAAGGTGAAAGTGTCTTATTAGCTTTTAAACAAAAATCCGATGATTCATTATATATTCCGAATTTTGATAAATCTATTGATAATAGTAATAATATTCGTTCAGCGAGAATTTCAAGAGCTAAACGTAGAAAAAGAGTTACTAGAGACATGGCAACCTTCAAGAATTCTATGTTAGAATTAGATGTTAAATTTGATGATAACTACAACACAGGCTTAATTAAATCATTTATGTTTGGCATGAATAAAACTGAAATTAAAATTATGACAGATATTTTAAGCAGATATATATAAATTTCAGGATTCTCATGGAATGCATATGATTCGAGACCTTAATAACTATTTAGTACAAAAAATGAATATTAAATAAGATGTAAGTAAAAATTACTCTACAGAATATTGTACATTATTATATATATATTTATGAATAAATCCTTTAACAAAATTGATTTTTCAAGTATATTTCAAAAATATCAATCCTTTTTTTCCTATTAAAAATATTATTATTAAAAAGGCTTTCAAATACAACAAGAAACTTGGTAGATTTATATTTAATTATAATCAAGTCTCGGAGCTCCTAAGTTCAGAATCATGTAAATGCAATCTATATCGGGACTATGTTGATGATTATCATCAGCACGTTGTCACGGGAGACCTTGGCATCGTGAAAGATAATTTGTTAAGAAATTTTATGGAAAAAGGTACCGGTTTTAGACTGATGATGACAAAAAATAAATCTAACGTTATGAAACAAATCATAAAAAAAAAGATTTAGATAAATTCTACCTTAAAATTGCAATTAAATACGGAATGCCGATTGAAGCTTTCAATCAATTTAGATCTTATGTAGCAACAGAAATTCGGGAACTAGATTTCACTGTTGAAAATGAAATTATGTATAAAGATCTTAAATCATCAATAGAAAATATCCAAAATGACTTCGTGATTACATATGTTGATAAGGTCTCTGCTAATAATGCCATAATTTGTAAATATTTTTACAGTAAAATATTAAGTAACCACATTTTAAATAATAATTCATTTCAAAAATCAATTCACAATAATAGAGAAGATGATAATCGTCTTTTAGCTTTGAACAAAAGACTGAATATTCATCTAAATAATATTAAATATCCAAGTATTTTTTTAACACCAAAATTTCATAAAAGCCCTATAAAATTCCGTAGTATCACTAATGGATACAATACATACATCACGAAGTCTGGGAAGATCTTACAATCTCTTCTTCAAAATCTAATTGATAACTCACAAAACACGGCAATAATTAAAAATAGCTTAGAGATTGCTAGAATTACTAAGGATATGTTAATTTTTTCCATGCATGGCTTTGATTTCGAGGACCTTTTTAATTCTATAGATATTGACGATATGATTAAGGTTCTACAGTTAATTTATGATAAATATGAATTATATACTTCAATGAAAAAGAAAAATTTGATATTCTTGTTAACCTCGTATTAAAAGAAAATTTCATTGCATTTTTTTGATCAGAATCTTTATAAACTGATCAAAGGATTACCTCAGGGTGGTCCAGCTAGTAATTGTTTAGCGAACCTATATTTACATTTTTTTTTAAATTGATCATGTTGTAAATGATTCTTACTTGATTTATCGTTATATAGATGATTTAATAATTTTTGGTAAAAATAGTGAATACAAACCAAATATTACGTTCTACCCTGATTATCTCAAGCTCCTTAAAACTAACTTCAACTCTAATATGGTGGAATTTTTGGATTTGGACTTGCATCTTATTAACAATAATGTAGTCAGTAACATTTTTGACAAAAGAGATTCGTTTAAGTTCCATATAATTAAAATTCCTGTATGGAATAGTAACTTGCACATATCAATTTACAGAAATATCATTTTGAATTTTTTATTTAGAAATGATAACTTAACTACCCACAAAATAGATAAATACAATAATATAAAAAAAAATTTCAATGTTGTTTAGATCATGAATACCCTTTTAATTTCTTATAAGAACTTATATTCATCACAAATACATTAACCGTCTTGCTACTTCTAATTCCAAAACCACCACACAACAATAAGATTTCAAAGTCAGCATGTTAGTGGTCTTGCTGTGAAGATTATATCATAACACTCATATCACAGTTTACATTTTTTCCACACACATCTTGAACATCTTACACATTGTTGACAACCAACCAAATTAGAGCCTAGCAAATTTACATTTTTGACAATCAACCAATTCAAATTCTACCATATTTGATTGTCGTCTTTTTTGATATTTGTCTTTGCTGGCTGGTTTAAAAGTTAGCTCAAAAGATGTGTTTATTTATATTCGAATTATTTAACTAGGTGAATAATTGATTTTCATTGATGTCAAGACGCTTGATTCTCTTCGTAAAAGCTCTGTGAGTAAAGAAATTTTGTTAAATTATTTTTTGAAAAATACTTTTCTTATGTAATTGTTTTAGGATTTTCCTACTTTTCTTACGTAATTGTTTTGCGATTTTTCTGCATTAAGATTTTGGGAGAGTTTGTTACATAATAGTAGTGAGTGGTTTTATCATACTCTCTGAGTTTTTACATACTCTGAATTTTTGTTTATTTTATTTTACTTGGTTTTTCCTACCGAGTTGCAAAGGGGGAAGGTTGGCGCCTTCAAACTAGTTTAACCCCACTTATTCGGTCCTAAGTCCGAAATTGCTTTCTGACTCGCTAGGTTCTTCTTTTTTGTAGTTTCTTTTTTTATTTTTCTATAATTTTGATCTTCATGTTTAGCTTTTATGTTTTTATTACGCTATTTTTTGTTATGTTCATTATCTATTATTTCTTGTTTTTGATATAATACAAATTTCTCTCTCTCTCTCTCTCTATATATATATATATACAGTCGAACCTGTTTTTGTGCGGTCTTTTTTTATGCGATTTTCTTTTTGTTCGATATTTTTTTTTATGCGGTGTATGAATTTCAATGGCTTTAGCGCTACTGTTATGTTTTCTATCTATTTACTAGTGGCGTAACGGAGAATGTTAGGACCCCCCTCCCCCCTGAAAATCAGGTTTCGCCTTTAATGTTTTAAAAATTGGGTAAATACGTATTTAGCGTAAGTCAGGCCTTGGGCCCCTGGAGTCTTGCCCCCCCGTGATGCGGGGGTGTACGTTACGCCACTGAAATGTTGACACTTTTAGACACTCTATTCATTTGTTATAAACAGTCTCCCGACAATGCGCATTCAGTTGCTTTCTCTCAATGCTCCAGCAGCCCGCACTTGATTGAAGACGAAACTTACAATGGCAGTGGCATTATCAATAATTTGATAAATTATGAAGACGGACAAGAAGCCAGTTTCTTTAAGAGCGGATAAAAATATGCAGGGATCCAGCTTTCCAACAAATTGGAAAAGCATTTTCTTAAAATAGATACCAGTTAAGAAAGGAGTATAAAATTCCAAAAAGGGCTTCAATCCTGTTTAGCCGGTAATCCTGACATTTACAAGCAACTGACCACCCGTCCTTCGTCACAAAAACTTATCTCTTACTTTATGTTGCCAAAAAATAAATCAATTGAAATTGCACCTTCAAGTGACGAAAGCGATTTTGAACTTATTCATTACAGGACTTTGGATTACGATGAGTAGCGATGAATTATGTATGTGCATTTTAAAGACCTATCCGTATATACAATGAGATACTATATGTTTTTAAAATGTTTCCATGCGTAGTATTTAATTATTTATTTTGTTATGGAAGTACACTTACATAAATTTCGTAAATAATCGGCATATTTTATAAACGCGACTTTTTTATGCGGTTCCTATCCACCGCATAAAAAAAGTTTTTTGTAGTATTTCCACGAATTAGTTTGTTATATGTAAGAATTTATGAAATTTTTGAATATATTTTGTGCGATTTTTTTATGCGTTCCATATCTACCGCACAAAAACAGGTTCAACACTGTATATATATATATATATATATATATATATATATATATATATATATATATATATATATATATATATATATATATATATATATATCATCTCTTTAATCCATTCTACTTTGATATAATTCATCACATCGTATTATAATTAAGATTTAAAGAGTCATTTTTACTGACATATATCTCAAAAGTACATAAACTCGTACGAATGATTGACAATCAAGAATATGAATGGAGCTCAGTGGCGGACGTACATGACATTGTAGGAGGACAGGACTCTAGGGAGCCCAAAGTCTGACTGACGCCTAGAACTCACCCTTTGTAAGATTTGTCTTGGGGCACAAAACCTGGTTTTGCAGGAAGAGGGGGACGGCTAATATTCTCCGTTAAGTCACTCATAAAGCTTTCAATGGATTTTATGTTTTATGCATGAACAACATGCAAAAATTGGATTTCAAAAGGGAATGTGTGTTCGCGCGAAAATCAACGGCGACAAATAAATGTGGTGGAATATGTTTGTGTCATTACATTTCATCAAACTAAATACTTTACACACACACAAATTTTCTTTTACTACAGTATTAAAATCTGTGTTACGAAATTATATTCTATTAAGAAACCCAGGTAGCAAAAATATTAGAAGTACATTAGACAGAATATATGGATTTTTTTATGAATTGGGTAAAAAAGTTCCTTGAATGTGAAATGCCGAAAATAAATGAAAAAAAAAATCGCTCTTTTAATAATTTTTAAAATAATATTTTAAATACAATATTAACATTAAAAGATATCTTTTCAGCTATTTTATAGAATAGTATTCCCTTTGTTGTTATATTGAAAAGTACATCTGAGAAAATGCTGGGATATTATAGAACAAAATCTAAATAATGATGCAGTTATTCTAACTGATAATATTTTGTTTCTTTGTTTTCATGTATATATTTCCGTATTCCATAGAAAATCCTTCTCCTACGCAATTGGTTTTCTAAAAATTTCTTTTAATTTTCATCTGCCTTTCGCCTCGACATTTATGATAAATTTCATTTTCTTTTTAAAACAATTTTATTTTTTTCCCACCATTTATTTTGAAAATGTATTGATATAAAATTTAACAATGGAATTTAACAATCTAGTTGAAAAGGAGATATTTCTTTTTTCAAGAATTCGGAAAAAAAGGAAATTCTGGTATATTCTAAGATTTTAACGCTTGGAAGATTTTTTTTTGAATAACATTTTTCAAAAATTTTCATCGTAGGAGCTTCTTTGAAAGTTTTGGTCACTTATAGAATATTTGTCATTTTGAATGTTTATACATTTCCATAAAAAATATGTTTGGGGAGGGGGGTTATTTTATTACTTGTACTTAAGTCTACAAAACAACAATACAGAAATTTTTTCGCGTATGTTCAACATGAAAGGATTCAAAAGAATTTTTCTTAAGAAATATCTATTGAATTATTGCACTAGAAAGGTTATTTACATGGCCTGTTGGAACATCCTTTACTTTCTCTCCCACCTGCTAGAATAGGCAATTGTCCGATAAAAAATTATTCAACCACACACTTTCACCATCAATAGAACTACTTGAGAAAGCAACATGCCTTCTATCTGTCTACCTCACCTCCTCCCAGAAGCTCACAAAGTATCTTAAAGGGGGGAGGGGAAGCACTACTTTTATCTTTGTTCTTGTATTGGCGTATTTTTTGCGTATAAGGAGACTTAGAATGTGAAAGGAATATACTGCTATTAAAAAATACTGAATAGGTAGGAAAAGTGTGTTGGAGTGAATCGGAAAGTTGCTTTATTTGGCGATTTATCGCTATGTTTTTTTTTTAATACAAACAAATTAGTTCTAATATAGAATTAAAGTTTGGCACATTCTTGCAACATTGGTTTTCCATTAGTAAAAAGATTGTCAAAAGATTATTACCAAATGCAATTTTCATATAAAAACAAAAAGCGAAGTGTATCTAAAAATTGGAGTGTATAAAATAAAAATATACATATTTAACCTCTTAAAATGTTATGTAGGTTTATTAATAAGAGAGCGATACTGAAAAAGTAGAAAATATTTGCGAACAAACTTTTTCCTATGCACAAAAAGAAAAAAGAAAAAGAAAAGAAGAAAAGAAAAAAAAAGATTATTATTATTTTTTTTATTCTTGATTTTGAAATTTAACCCCTGCTCTTAGATCAATAAATAACAAAAATTGCATTTAAAACGAAACGTGGGATTATTAAAGAATCATATTTTGAATTTCAAAACTTCTTATTAAATCTATGTGATAAATATAGCATTTGTAACAATTCCTGTTTTAAATTTTCTCGAATACAAGTAAATTTATTTCTAAACATTTTAGATATTTGCACTTTTATTAATTTTGCACGTGTTATTTAGTTAATTTTTTTTTTCATTTTTCAAACAAAAGTATACCACAATGCCTTACTTTATATATAATTCCTTTTTCTGTCTTTTAATATTTTAAATTAATTTTCAAATACCACACAATTAATAAAATTAAATTACTCGTATTTTTTTACGTCTCATGATGAAAAAATGAACTGCTTATGTATAATTTTTCATGTTTCTCTTGATAAAATTTCATTCCTGCATCTAAAAATAAGTGTTTTTCTCTACTTATTTTTCATTCCATACTTTCTAAAATTCATTTATCTGTATTTCAATGTACTAGAAACGAACCTTACTCGAATTATGTTCATTTATTTCAAAAATGAAGACAAAAGAAAAATAAGTTCATGAATATGTTTTGACATATTTCAGTATGGTTTTAATGTATGTGTATATACACAAAAATGTGTTATCTCATGCACTATTGAAAGTATTGATATTGAACCAACACGATTCAAACAAAGAAGGAAAACTCTTTAATTTTTGATTAATAATGAGGAAATCAAAAGTATGCTATTAAGCGATTCGTAGAAAGTATTAATTCTTACAAAGGAAAAATTCCTTCGATATTTGTGGAACATGAAGAATTCTAAAGATATGATATTATGCGATTCGAGAAAAATATAATGATGGATATCGAAATATATGTTAATTACTTAGTTTTTCTCGCTTGTGTATGTTTTAGAAATTTTACATTAAAAATCGAATGATTAAATACGATGTCTACATACAATTTAAGATTTATTAATCAGCTGATTTTCTAGAAGTAAGTATTGAATATTTGTAACATTTTTCTAACTTAACTCTTTCAAATTTAATTTCAGAATTGCAAAGGAAAAGAGTGAATGAATGAAATGCGTCACCAACAAGCATTGTTTTTTGTAGGCGAATTTAATTTATATATGAATGCTATCAACACCTTATTCAATACAATTCTAAAGATCTTAATTTGATCTCGACACACCAGTGCTGTCTGTTGTTCAGATGGTCTCTATACCTATAACACCCACATATATATTAGTATGTTATTAATGATTACAAAACCCACACACATATATATGTGTGTTTGTGTGCAATCATTAATAACATATTAAATTTCTTCAAATTGAATTTAACTCTAAGCAATATATAAGAATTAAGTAAGGCAATATACACTGCTGGCCACCGTAAATGCAACACCAAGAAAGACAAATGATAGCACAAGATTTATTTTGCAGACAACATGTTGGCCAAGTATCAAATGATTAAATTTATAGACTTCTGTGAAGTGTGGTTCCTGCCAGAATCAGTAGCCAGAGTAGCCGCCATTGTTGGAGATCACCGCTGCCACACGCCTCGGCAATTGTTTCAAAGACTTTGGTTGTGTTCTTGGGATACAGCAGACCAAGCAGCTTCCACGCGTTGCCAAAGTTGATCTGATGTGGCAGCTGGGGGTGTAATCTGGGTCAATCGTTGAGCAACCATGGACCACATGTTTTCTATCGGCGAAAGATCCGGAGAGCGAGCCGGCCAGGGATCCGGACATTGGATGTGTTCTTGGGGTACAGCACACCAAGCAGCTTCCACACGTTGCCAAAGTTGATCTGGTGTGGCAGCTGTGGGTGTAATCTGGGTCAATCGTTGAGCAACCATGGATCACATGTTTTCTATCGGCGAAAGATCTGGAGAGCGAACCGGCCAGGGAAGCAATTCAATCTGGTGATTGATGAAGAACCTTTGGATAATGCGTGCCCCATGTGATCGCGAATTATATTGTTGAAATATGGCTGTGGCCAGGCCCTGAAGGTAAGGAAGGACAACTGGCTCCAACACCTCCGAGATGTAGCGCTGGCTGTTTAAAGTACCGGCAATGCGTACTAGAGGAGCGCGAGAGTGATATCCAATACCACCTCATACCATAATACCGGGCGCAGAACCAGTGTGGCGGTGCATAACGCAGCTGTTCAGCATACTCTCTCCACGGTGTCTCCAGACTCGAATCCGACCATCGTGGTGTTGCAGACAGCGCGACTCGTCAGTAAATACAACTTTATTCCATTCTGCCGCCCACATCCTTTTTTCATCGCCCCATTGGCGGCGGAGACATCTGTGGTTCTGCGTCAAGGGTAGACCAATACCCTTACCCGACCAATAGCCGATTTTCCTGAAAGATAAGGGTATGTCTTGTTGACAGACTACTCTGCTGTAAACGGCGTCGAACGGTACGCGCAGACATTGAATGATGCGCTACAGACTCAATGTGCTGTGCTACGGTTCAAGATGTGACTGAACGATCCGTCACTGCCATGCGCACAATTTGCCTGTCCTCACGTGAGGTGGATGCGATCGACCACGTCGGTCCGTCGTACCCTCCTGCATCCAACGGTCACATATCCGCATTACAGTTGTTTGGTTTCATCCAACACGACAACCGATTTTCCTGAAAGATAATCCACAATCTCGGTAGGCCACTATCCTTCCTCTGTCGAACTCGGATACTTGATCTAAAGCTGATCGCTGTTTTCTACGAGACATTACTGATCGGTTTTTGAAAAAAAACCACAAGAAAAACACAATTGCCGAACTTGAAATCGTCGAAATCTCCCAGCCGTAAATTGCGCTTTGAGGTGGCGCCACAGGCGCGCGTGATGTGTGTCTGCCCTGAAATTCTAATCATTTGCATATCTCGACTCCGCTAATGCATGTTGTAAATTTCATGCTATTTGCATACTTCCTTCAGGGTGTTGCATTTACGGTGGCCAGCAGTGTAAGTCAAACCAGAACAGTTATAGTAATACTATAACAAACTCTAGATTTGTACAATTAAGATTGCAAAATGTAACATAGTTCCAAGGCACCCCCCCTCAAAGTATATTAGAAAGCAATTATATATATATATATAAACATATATATTGTATTTTATCTTTTGAAAGCTATTATTTAGCTTTTGAATGATTCTATCGAAATAATGGGGCGTATAAAAATAGCTTTAACATTTTAAATTCATTATCAAGATGATTTCTAATCAAATATCCTTCAATTGATAGTTTATAGACATTATAGAAATTTTGATCAAATAATCTTTTAATTATAGACCATAGAGGTTGCTAATTAGTACATGAATTCAAACGATGACCTTAAAATTAAACTCTCTCTCTCTCTCTGTATACTTATTTATTTATAGTATTAAATTTATTTTTTGTAAACTTTTTTACTTACAGCTTTTTGTTTTGTTTTGTCTTGTGGTGATAAATTTTACTGAGTTGGAATAGTTTTGTTTATTTTATTGTGTTTTTAAATCTAAAAGATATTGTACTCTTTTTGCAATTACTAGAATTTTCCTAAAAATATGTAATTCACACTTAGGGTTATTTTCTTGTCTGTCTTTCTCATTCACGTGTACGTACATTCACGTTAAAGCAGTTGAAAATCCATAATTTAACATAACATTATATTGTTATTCAGATCCAATGAACCGATCAAAGGCTTTTATTATCATTTAAAAAGTTTTATAAAATTATATGAAACTATTCATGTATAACAATGAGTTATTTGAAGGAATGTTAAGTTTTTTTCAGGTAATTTCAATCCAAAATCTAAAAATAATCAACATTTTTCAAATACTCAGGGTCATTATTTTATTATTCTTCAATCTCTTTATTTATTAATAATCTAAGAAAAAAATCTAAGGTGCATTTTTTTTAAAAAGGCAATTAAGGCAGTTCTTTCTGTGCATTCCATATACAGATTTTTGTTCTATTCCAACTATTCAGGGCAATTAGTTCTACAAAAAACTTCATCTTGGCGAGTTATCTCAGATTGAACTATGCAACCCTATGGAATACTTTCTCACAACACAGGTGAAACTATCTCTTGAACACCCTACATCCCACCCGCAGAGTCGCCTACTAAAACGCTACACTGACCGCAGATGGACCTGCTTTCCCCAAAAAAGTTATTGTCGTCGGCTTTCTTTCCTTTAAAGAAAGAGAGAAAAGATACAAGAGGATAGACACTTTCGATTTTCAATACCAAAAATAGAAGACCCCTACTAACTTTCGAAATCGTCTGCATTGTGGTGATAAAGTAGCTCGGGAGAATCCCTCTCATCGACAATAGGTGCCGACCTACACTCTTGTTAGATGAAGGGGAAGGTTATTGACAAACAAAGCTCTTGAAGAGTCGACGATCCTTGGGTAATGGGTAGATCTCATAATCGCCCATGGATTAAAGACTGAAGTGTTTTGAAGTTTCACTACCAAGGTTTTTTCGTTCCCCGTGTTTATGTTCCCGAAGATACCGAAGATTCGGTATCTTGCAGAAGTTTTGAGTGTAGCGAGGAAATTTAGAAAATAAGAAAAGCTAGGAAAACGCAATGCTTAGTTTAATAAAACTGCCCCATCTTTTTTTTCTTGTAACAAAATTTGAAATAAAAAAAACATTATTTTTATGGGAACTTCAATGGTTGAAATTTAATGATACGACTAAAAATATGAGAAATGTTTTATAACGTAGACTCCTGATAATAAACGAGAATTCGTGGATAAAGAAATACTGTTAGTGAATTTGATACATGCAATATTGAAAAAAAGGCACAGGATTACAAAAGTTAAGCTATTAATTTAACATTGCTTAAAACAAATGGTGATTTCCCTTTCATCCATTCTTTTGCCAACATCTTACAGACTTTTCAGAGCTAATTTTTCCGTTGCTGTCTTCATGTTCTAATTCTAAGCAGTCAAGGAGAGTTTCGATGAATGTTATAAGATCTATGATTATGGTGTCTTTTTCTGCGGGGATTGATTCCTTTTGCTCAATCTTAGCAGTGCATTGTATTGTTCCATCATCACTCAATATTTTCATTCCAGCTAAATTACTGCATTCATTTTATCAATCGTAATACTACTTTCTCATGAACATTTTTTCATCCATAATTGCTACATAAAGTATTGAAGATTGTATGCATTGTTCCCACTGGCGTAGCTAGTTCTGAATGGACTCAGGATCAAAATTTCTTTTCGGGGGGCTTTTTCAGAAATGAAAGCCTTGTTCGTGGTACTATAGTTACATATGATGGGACCCTTGTAGTTTGGGGAGCCCGCATCATTCATACGGCTGATACGGCGAAAGCCCTTGATTGTTCCACAAATAATATCTTCAGGGATAATAAATTCCTCATCAATTTCCTGTGATGTTTTCTGCCAGAACTGTTTTTAAAGTGGACAAGCTTATCGATTCCCAGGCAGAAGTAATGTAAACAACATCCGATGCTATCATATTCTCATGTGAGCACTCATCGCGAGTCTTACGTTTTTTTCAAAAATATCATGACTTTGGTCAAATACTAACTCATAGATTTATTTCATAAATTAATTCTAAAATAGATTTTTTAAATTTTTTAAAGTTTGCTGTTAGTTGAAAATCTACAGAACATGCATTCAAGTACATACAGATCAAGATCAAATATTTCCATGCAGTTATGAAAGCCAAAGTCAAGTAATCTGGACAGTGGCGTAACGGAGAATATTAGGGCTCCCTGCAAAGTCAGATATTTCCTTTAATATTTTATAAACTGGTTAAATACGTACTTGGCATCAATCAGGCCCTAGGCTACGCCACTGAATCTGGAAAATACTGGATTTTGTTTCTTTTAGATAAATGTTTTCTCAAGTGAAGTTCTTTATAAAGAATGCGAAGGATTCGGAATAAAATTGAGAGATATTTCAAGGATTAGTACATCTTTGCTACAAATAACTTAACCACAATGAAAATCGGCTATTGCTGGATAATGTGATGCATGTAACACCAACAGAATTACGAAGCACCATAAGTAAAATACCGTTGTCCGGGCTTAAAGTATCCAAAAGTAATAGCTTGTTATTACGGAACTACCTATCCGAATGTAAAAAATTGTTCATCCATGGATTGGAAAACTCTCCGAGAATTTTTGGATTTAGTCCGATCAGCCGCGCTCGCGCGCATTATTCGGCAATCGCAGACGATAAACTTCTTACATGACTCCATTAGTAAAGATGTGGACGCCATAGTAAAAGATGCAATGCGTACTTTGGTAAACGGAATTTAAATCAGTCTTGCGTGTACAGTTATGTGTCCAAACAAAATGGAATGTTGACCCTCCTACATCAAAATCTATCCACCAATGGGGAAAAAAACTTTAAAGGACACGGAAACTTTGATATCTCAAACTGGCAAGTATCCTTAAGTTTTCGTGATAGAAGACGCTGTTGAAGTGTGCGGGATTCATTTTAATCCTGATAAATCTGTTAGGCAAGCCAGTAACGACATTCCATTCTGTTCGAACACGTCGCTGTACACACGTGACTGAATTAAATTCCGTTAACCAAAGGACACACGGCACCTTTTGCTGTGGTGTCCACATCTTTACCAATGAAGTCAGAGTAAAAAGTTTATCGTCTGCGATTGCCGAATAATGCGCTTACGTGCGGCCGATCGAACTAGACCCAAAAAATCTCGGAGAGTTTTCCAAAACACGGATGAACAATTTATTACCTTCTGACGGGTAGTTCCGTAATAATAAGCCATTACTTTTGGATACTTTAAGCCCGGACACCCTGTGTGTGTTGGATTTAAAGGCACACAGTTTAGATTTTAAATACTAAAAATTTCTTAATCCACCAGTTTTCTCCAAACTTTTTTGAACCTCTGAAATGAAAAAATGATTATAAGTAACTCATTATATATATATATATATATATATATGTAGAATGAGTTACTTTCTCTCTCTCTCTCTCTATATATATATAATGAGTTACACACACACACACATATATATATATATATATATATATATGTATATATCTATATAATATGTGTGTGTGTGTGTACGTATAATGCAATACATTCCGAAAATATTCATGAAGAAGATAAGTAGCCGAGAACAAATTTACTAATATATTTTAAAAATTAGGGGGAGTAGCCATTTTGTGTGTATGTTTTCTATACAAGTACAATTCAAAATCTCCCCATTTTCTCAGAATTGGGGGAAATAATAGGGAAGTTTTTCATTACTTTTTAATTGAAGTGAAATAATAGTTATTTTTAGAAATTGCATAAGAGGTTTTAGGTACAAGTATGGTGCAAGACAATCGTTTGATTAAGGTACATGAAAGCTATTAAAACATTAATTTTCTAGGAATGGGCAACAAATCTGTCATAACACATAATTTATTCCTTTAAACGAGTGAAATGAAAAAAACAGGTGTCCAGAAAAATGTCTTAAAAATAAGCAAAAATTAGAATTTAAATTAAAATGAAGTGAAAAGGAAAATTTTCACACACATACACGAACGTACATAATGAACCTACTTCTTCCACGTACCTTCAAGCATCACACTACATACACTCTGGAGTTCACGTTCCTTATTTTTTCAGGGCACTGGTCTAATCCACAAGAAAAAAATAGGCGGATTCTAAACTAGTAAACAATTCAAAAAGATTCAAAAATGTTTTTGAAACATTTAATGTTTTAATACTCAAGAAAACTGCGTTTTTTTAATTATTGATATTGTTATCTATTTTTTAAATTTATCTCATATTTAAGAAAAACCAGTGTCACCTGTTGAATGGATTCCGGACATGCAATAGAAATTCTTTTTATATTACTTCCAATGCCTTTTCCCCCCAGAAAAGATTAATAACTTTAAAAAAATATTCATTTTGTTTCTGAATAAATTTGCAGTAAAAATGTGTTTATTTATTTATTTTTTAATTAATTATTTTCTATAGAGGAACTAGAAATAGATCATGTAATCACACCTGTTGGCAGAACGCTGATGCAACGGATCGAATGAACATGCAAGGCATGATGCTTTGGGCAGAGCGCTTTAAGCGATATTTCTTATTAACCCTGTAAATAGTCTTTAAATGTTGGTGTGTGTGTAGTGTAGTGCTGTGAAGTTATGTTTAGTCATCAATAAACTTATTCGTATACCAAGGGCTCTTCACTTATCAGATACAACATTAAATCAACGATACAGTCCTCTTGCTCTCCGTTCAATTCTCGACGACAACACCATTGCATACAATGTAACGGTAGTATATGTTATTACATTATCAGTAATAATAAATGAATAGAGTAAACTTGGCCTTCATTTAATAAGATAACACATTTCAATATGCATAATTAATGAATTAGATTTATTGTAGATTCGAACTTTCTTTTTAGGTACTTAAGTTGTTGGTAAGCTGTATTAAATCTTTCGTGTATACGTTCATTTCCAAAATTTTCCCTTGCAAACATAAAAACTATTGAAGTAAATTACGTATTCCGTCTTAGTATATGACACCGTTATTGGAAGTATTTTAGACAAAATTGATATTTTGAATCTTACTATTTACATTTGAAGATTATCACTAACAGAAAACTGTAATTGTAATGCTGATTTTTTTATATTTATAATTTTTAACATTGAATTATTGGCACTTTTCCGTTTCGCCGACGCTAATCTCACCAAGCAGGCTTTAGTGGCGACAGCACAAATACACACATAAAAAATGCTAGTAAATGGTTGTTCACATTCTATTTCTATCCATTTTTGGTGTATTATGAAAAAAAAAACGTTACTGATAAGAAAATAACGTGATTTGTTTTACAAATGTGGAGGTAAAAAGCTACCAGAGTGAATATTCCGTTTGGAGTCGGTTGTATCAGTTTGAGCAACTTTATCGCTTTCACCGGGGAAATGGAAAAAAAAGTACCGAATTATTTCATTAAAACCTGTAAAACCTTACAATTTTTTTTGTCTTAAGTTGTTAATTGTTCTATTAACCACCAATTGAGGCATCGTGTTACTTTACTTCCTAAACTAATTCTTGTGAATTTAGTTAGTTAATGAAAGAACATTTTAGTTCTTAATTAGTTTTCATGAGTTTGCCAGCCTTGCACGAATCTGAAGCTACGCAAGCTTTAAATATGAAGTCTAGACTATAAAATAACTCGTAATTAAATGCATTGTAAAACTGCTAATTTCTGTAGTATTATAATCATTTTAATTACTGCAGAAACAGGTTTGAATTTATCCAAATAATTTCTCAGTTACATTCCTGTCTCATTCCAATACTTCGTAACATAAACAATTAATCACGGTGGATGTCATTAAAATGCCATGCATGTGAAGATGTTCTTCGATTAGATGAAATAAATGTATTTAAACAACAGCGTATATATTGAAAATTGATGGAAATTATGGATGAATGCTGTAGATTCTAACAAAATCGATCAGTTATTTTCTAGACTATAATTTTCAAAAAATATTCGGGTGTCTTAAGTAGAATGTATCATTAAAAAAATCTTTCGTTTTAAATGTTTAATCAAAACATATTTTTTTGCACAGCTGCAATTAAATATTAAAAAGTATGAAGCGTACAAAATGGTATGCAACTATTTTTTTGATAAAAAAATATTCTTATATGAAAAAATATATTTCATGCTTTGAAAAATAATCTGTTTTGCTTTTAAATGTTCTTTTTTTTTCATTAAAGAAAAATGGTATTTACAAAACTCTTATCAGTTTCAGAGGTTTATTGAAACAGGACGCCATTAAATCATAGTCGATGGCGACAGCAATGACATAAGGACATAAGTGCTGAGATTTGTCAAATAGTCAAATCGAAAACACGAAATTCCGTCACAAGCCGACATGATGAATGCCAAGTAATTCCTTTTCTGATATAATTCCTTTCGTGATATTTTTCTTAAGTAATTCTCTTCTTTTTACCTGTCAAATGCAGCAATTTGGAAATGAGAAATTCCAAGTGGGCGGAGTTTATATTTATTGATTGACATTAATGATCATTGTTTATATATGCTGCTATTTTATTATTATACTATTATTATTATCGTTGCTATTTTAAAGACATAAGATTGGGCAATTCATTAGTAAACATTCAAACTGTATTATACTATGTCAAAATAGAAAATGAGAAAAATCCAGATTAGTATTTTTACTATTGAAGTATACAAAATAATCAATACTATGCAATAATATGGTTTATTGAATTTTTCTCAAAGTAAGTAAATTATTAAAATGTGCTAAGTATACTTAACTATGTCTGATTAGTAAAGCTTTTCGATTATGAGCTATTAATTACGATGAGAGAACTGAATAATGATTCCCCTTGATGCTTACACACACAGATATACACGCACGGTCTGAAATACTAATATAATTAAGAAAAAATATCGTTCAAAGCACTGTAGTAGCTAGTTCTAAGTGGGACCCGTATCAAAACTCCTTCGGGAACCTTTTTCATAAAAGAATGCCCTGTTAGTGGTACTGTAGTTGCACATGTTGGGGCCTCTGTAGCTTGGAGGCCCCGTATAATTGATACGGCGGTAGCTACGACACTGGTTCAAAGTAAACATTTTTTAGAAAAGAGAAATACTAACGTAAGTATCCTCGTAGTTTGACCTTTACTGAAAATTGAAAAGAGTGCATCACAACAACAGCCCTCCAGGACAATGGCGTAACGAAGAATATTAGGGCTTCCCTGCAAAGTCAGGTTTTGGGCCCCAAACCGTACTAGGCGTCAGTCAAGTTTTAGGCCCAGTACGCATGCGGGGGTGTACGTCACGCCACTGCTCAAATCTTTAGATGTCTTTCCCGGGTTCCCGGGAAATCGTCAGATTTCCGTACTTTTTGTATTCCTGGGAATTTTCGGGAATGGCACGAGGCTTAAATAATCTATACAGGGATGGCGAACCAGTGGCACGCGTGCCATTGATGGCACGGTACACAATATTTTTGGCACGCCAGTGATCAAAATGGTTTGTACTTTATTTCAAAATTTCGAAGTTCAGTATGAAGTATTACGAACAAACGCGGGTGATCGGTCGCGGGGCGGTGAGGAAGCACATTCGTTTGTTATTGTTTTGCCTTAGTTACGTCATAGATTACAATTGCTTATGAAGTAATGTTTATTTACATATAGCATCTATTTCATTGACACAACTGTATTTTAAAGATTATCTGTGTTATATACTTACGATTTTTAACTGTTATTCAACATGGATAGTTCAGCAAAGGAACAAAAAGTGCAAGATAGTAAGTGTAACAGAGAATTTCAAATTTGATGAACCGAGAAACATGGCACTATTAGTTAAGGTGACAAAGTAGTGCGTGTTTTATGTTCTGGAATAGTATACAATACATCGTATGTGAAAAGGTATTTTTAAACAAATCACAAACCCTCTTGTCAAAAAAAGTGAACCCCAACAAAAAAAATTAAAATCTTAGAAACCATTTGGCTGATGACTCAAATTTAGCATGTATTCTACAAAAAGTAAAATCCTACAATCCTAATGTAAGTTGTATATCATCCTATCTGCTACAACAAAAGTCACACTAATGTTACTTTAATTTTAATTACACGTAAAACTAAAACATTTATAATTATACAATGCAAAAGGGTTTTTTTTTAGTAAATAGAGTTTTGTGTTTTGTTAGTATTTAATTTTATTATTTTCCCAATAATCACAAGTTAAAATTATTTGACGGCACGTCTATACCTCATTAAACACTTTTTTACAAAAAATAACGCGTTGATTCATAAAGGTTCGCCACCCCTCATCTATGAGGTTGCTATTTCAACTTTGAGTATAAATTTTAGCTGATCGTACACTGTAGCAATTAAAGATCATTCACCCCAAACTTCCTATACGGAGAAATGTTCATTACCCCAGAAATGGGATAACAGTGTAACAGATACCACTTAGGGTTGGTGAGAATTTTTCCAGTTAGTCGTGGAAAACTAATTGTATTGATCAGTTTCTGTCGGTCTATCGAACATCGCTTCGTTAACTAAAGGTATTTAGTTTTTAAAGGAAACACATTTCGTAGTCTACTAGCACGACCAATCTGATAAAAGTTCCGAGATCTTAATTTATATGAATAGCATACAGTTACATTTCCGGTATTTCCCGGAAATCTAACTGTAATGGGAAAACCCGGGATATCAAAACCCCTATCCAGTACCTATAAAAAAAATTTCGAATTGATCCTATATTCACATCTACCGTAAAATCCGACGTATAACGCGCACCTATACTTTCAAGCTGCAATTTTTAATTTTTAGGTATATTAACCGTATAACGCGCACTTATACTTTCAAGCTGCAATTTTTAATTTTTAGGTATATTAACCGTATAACGCGCACCTATACTTTCAAGCTGCAATTTTTAATTTTTAGGTATATTAACCGTATAACGCGCACCTATACTTTCAAGCTGCAATTTTTAATTTTTAGGTATATTAACCGTATAACGCGCACCTATACTTTCAAGCTGCAATTTTTAATTTTTAGGTATATTAACCGTATAACGCGCACCTATACTTTCAAGCTGCAATTTTTAATTTTTAGGTATATTAACCGTATAACGCGCACCGCTGCAATTTTTAATTTTTAGGTATATTCGCCGTATAAAGCGCATCCCCTTTCTTATGAAGAAACCTGAAATGTACATGCGTAAAGCAATTATGTTTTGAAGTCATTTTTTTCCAGATATTATACGAAGAATTTGAAAAAAATAGCATACTTCTAGAACTACAGCCTTTTAAGTTCAATAAGGAATGACATTTCTTTGAAATAAACAGTTTTTCCATCTTTGTTGAAATCTAATCTGCTGTAAGCGTTCATCTCTTTTTTTTCCTGTTTTTAAAGTTATCATTTTTATAGCCGGCGCATAACGCACACCCGTAAATTTTGATGTTATTTTTGATGTTAAAAGTGCGCGTTATACGCCGGAATTTACGGTAAGTCCACAAAGGTCCACTGCATCATATAAGGACTTTGATTAAATCTGCCTCCGCTCCCATTATTCCGCACTATGGTCTTGGGTAGAATCAGTAACCCGTGACTTGAGTCGTATGTCCCCGGCCAACGTGGTCTTAGTATAAATCATTGAGCTCTACTTCGACATTGCTAACTCAAAAGCTCTATTTAAACAGATACTATGCTCATGTAGGGTTTGAGTACTTATTAAAGATCTACATTTCACTGTCACTTTAGTCCTCTGAGATGTATACAGTCAAAAAGGGTTGAAAAAGGATATATATATATATATATATGAAATAAATCGCCAAGAATACTTCCCTTCTGTTTAAACGTGACGTTGTAGTAGTTGTGGCAGTTCAGAAGTCTGGTTTTTAAAATCCAATAATTGCTTATTCAATTTTAGCAATAAGAGAATCTTTTGAGCGTAGGGAACACAAGAAAGGGAAACGTAATATAAATATAAACACGCTTTCAAGTGAAGGTAATAACTAGTTGTGTTTATAGAAAAGATATCATTGTTAAGGGAATATTTGAAACCGGTTAGTAAGGCACGCGAAAGCCATTATGATGTTCTATTACTTGGAATCTCTAAAAAAGCTGCCAAAAGTTCAAGTTCTAATGTTTTTAACGAGGAATCATTAATAAGCCTATAAAAATAACGTTTTTAATCCTTCAAGAAAAGACAAAATGAGACGTGTTTCGAAATAGGTTATTCGGATTTATGAATTAGATATTTTAAATGAAGAAGATTCGAAATTTGAGTAAATATTAATTTAAAGAGAGAGTTATTAGATATATGAATATATAGTTGTATTATTTACCTATATGTCTTGACTTTAAATTCACTATCTAATAAATCAACATGTCCTTGAGCCATAACTGACAAGGCCTTTAAATCGATTAAACCTAAGCACAACACCCAATTTCCTACTACTAAACCACCATCAAGAAGAAGAAAAAAAATCAATCAAGATTCGAAAGCTTTATAGCTTTTAGAAGAATCTTTAAAATATTTACCATACAAGGTTAGATCCAATAACCAATTAAAACTTCCTCATCGGCTTTCGCGATATAGTCGATTAAAAATCAGAACCCAGGAGGGGGTACCTGTCTAATATCTCGAAGCTCCTATCTGGTTAGAACCTAAATAAATTGGCTGTAATATATCCTCACGTCATTCTGTTATAGGTCATAGGCGTTGTCAAAGATGATTTCGTGTCTTGTCTCATTTGTTCACCGTAGAATTGATCTGTCCGCTCTTTTCTAAGTTTCTTCACTCTTTACCCTGAAGGTATTCTGGGCTAAGAGAATTAATTAAAAAGACATGTCACCATTTGTATCGTTTGAATTCCACCGAAGACGGATTCTTATTGGTTGACCGAGTTCTATGATGGATCACGTGGTTATGTCTCCGGAAGCCGGTAATTAAAGTAATTATTATCACGGTAGGACTTTCCATTTTTTCATTGCTTATAGGTTTAAAAAAAGAATCTTTTATAGTGCGTGTTATAAAATTTTCATAAGCCGCAATCATGATCGATATGTGAATAATAAAAGGAATTTAGTGCTTATCACGTTTATAGATCTTGATAGGAGGAGCTTGAGACATTTGATCATTGTCCACCTAGGTGAACATTTTATGGTAGGTCTTGACATTGAAAGATTTTGAAACCTTAAAAAAATCCATTTTCTTGCAAAGAAAAATGGGGTTAGAGTGATAAGAGCTATTTCATTTCGGTCGCAACAAATTTGTCATTACGTTTTTCATGACAAGCAGTTCTTAATCTCAGAAAGTATGCGTCTTTAATGTTTTTATTTTGGAGAGAATAAAGATCACGCATTAATTTTGAGTTAGGTAAGAAAGATTGAAAACAGTTATTTCTATCGATAGTATTTTGCGTGTAATTGCTTTTCGGTGATTGTTTAGAAATCAAAATGTGGAAAAATTAAGAATTCTTTTTTTTTTTCAAATGTGATTATCTAAGAGCAGTATATCAGTATCATATAAACCAGTGGTTCCTAACCTTTTTATTGCTGCGGACCGGTCGTTTGATAATTTTACCGTAGTTCGCTGGCAGAAGGGAGAGGAATTAATTGATAGTTTATTAATTTAGTTTGCTTTGATTTCATAATTTTAATTTAATACCTTTAGAATAAAAAACAATTACACGAAAAAGTGAATATAAAGGTATTTAACATAAAATATAAAGTGATTTCAAAGAAAAGTTACACAAACCCGAGAGAAATACAACGCAGTAAATAAAATTAAAATAATTTAATGTTTCTTGTGCGGCCTGGTATTACTTGATCCATGGACTAATACTGACCCACGGCTCGGGAGTTTGGGACCACTGATATAAACTAACTATTCACAGAGAACAGCTATTATTTTACAAATATTTAACGAAAACATTCTGTGTGAAAGTATTCGCAAGTTCTTTCTTCAAATTTTCTTTGGCGGGTTAAAGATATCAAACTCTTTTAGCATAATAATAAAAAAATCATTGTCATAATTGTAAAATTCATCAATAGTTAAAAACTAATTATTTTGATCCTTATTATTACTTTTTCTTCAAACTTAGAAAAACTTGATTTAAAATTTTCATGGCATTCAAATTTATTCAAATAAGAATAAATTTATTACATAAACATATTAACTGTACTTTTCATTCTTGTTCTGTTTTAAAGAACAGAAGAAGTATATTTCAAATTAGTTATTAATAATAAAAATAAATAAATGTTCCTTAATAATACTCATTACATTTATAATTTATTTATGATACACAGAAATGAACTCCTAAACATTTAATCATTTTTTTTCGATTTTAACTAAGATATAAATTAAGGTAATAGATGCTCGGAGAGTAATCCCATAGAGCAGTGGTTCTTAAATTGTCGGTCGCCGCGGCCGCCTAATATGTATCTACCTAATATTGCGCCCACCCCTAAGGTTTCGAAAACCTTTCTTGACCCTCAAAGCTTGGCTTAATAAGTTAAAGATATATCAATAATCCTAATACTATCTTGCTAATACAGACACTTTTCCAGCATTTCTTTTTTTTTTACTTTAATAGAACAGTAAACATCTAATTAAAAAGTATTGTGTTGTAGTAATGGTTATGTAATTGCTAACAATAAAAAAGCTGAATTAATACTCTTGATCGAAATACATATTCTAGTAGTGTTCTTTCATTGGAGGCAATTTAGTGAACTTGTCTACGATGACACATTTTTCAATTTTTACTTGAGGTCTTTCAGAGTCTACAAAAGAGGAAATATCTTAACATTAAATAACACCCCCTAGTAAGGCACTGGGTACCCCTGGGGGTCCGCGGAACCCAGTTTAAGATCTTCTGTAGTAGAGAATAATGCTAAAATGTGTCAATTTTCATTAATATTTTCATGAAATCTTCTAAGGATCCATATTCAAAATTTTTATGGATATTTTCTACACTTTTAATCTTTTTAACCAGAATCCTCACTTCTAGAATTATAATCATTTTTTAAAAATCCTTAACTGTAACTGTGTGATAGAATTTAGAAAACATGATTTTTTAGCACATTTTAAGTCAGTAAACAACAAATGTCTGGGTTAAAATGTACATTTGCATATATTTAAAAAATGTACAAAGTTTCATGATGATTAAACAAGTAGATTTGAAGAAAAAAAAATCATTTTTCCTCAAAAACATATACTTTTGAAAATAGTGCTTTTGTTAAGAAATTATCAAAAACTAAAACATATCAGATACGCTGCTTAAACTACCAGGATCATCGGCAAGCGTATCTTCAAAATTTTTAAATTTGCCTTTTTTGTCTCTTTTTGAAACTAGACTCCATTATATTTTTCTTGATTCTGACCTGTCAGCAACAAGCATCGCCTTTGAGGAATAAAACTTATTCTATAGACAAATTTGACAGGATCTCGCCTTTTGATTTATTTCCTTTATTAAAAGTATCAGTAGCTTCATATGTTAAAATTTTCAATGCTGAAAATGAACAAAAACCCTTTTGGGTATTCGTGACCACATGACATTAATAAAACATTATTATAAGTATGATAATTAGAAATTCGAATATATTATTATAATTAGAAATGTTTAAACTCTTAATATAATTGAAGAATCGGAGTTAATTACAAAGCTTAAAAAGTGGGTGTGGGGTACGGTCATGAATATTTTCAAAAAAATATCTGATACACTTCTATTGCACTTATAACCAAAATTAAAACAACGAAAGAAGTAAAATTGTTTCTATTTTACAAAAACATAGAAATTAAAAAGTGGGTTTTGGGTCGAAGAACAATTTCCTTTCATTTTAAGATCGTACAGTTGATTTTACAGCAAGATTCAGTTGTTACTTTGAATAACTTTATCATAAATTTTACAGTAGTTTATATTTAATTTTTCTAACTATTTAGATCAGTGATTCTCAACCTTTTTTGTTGTTGTTGCGGTACACTTCCAAAAATTTCAAAATTTGGCGGTACACTAACAATAAAAAAGTTTTAAATAATTTTACTTATCTGTAAACACTTCCATCTATCCACGAAAGAATAAGTTAAATATACCACGAATATTCTTAATGTATTTTTATAAAACAGCTAAACGATTTGGTTCCTGATTTTCTTTCTTTTCTCTGAGTTGAATATATTTTTTTAAAAAAAGTTGTCGTCACACCTCAAAAACTTGGCAGCACACAAAAGTGCCACGGCACAGAGGTGAGAATCAGTGATGTAGACCATGGGTGTCCAACCCAAATGACCTGGCGGGCCACTTCGGAAAAACATAATCTCGCGGGCCGCACATAAAAATATGTACCTTTATATCAGATTTGGAAACAAAAAAAACCCATTTATTGGAGTGAAAATTTAAAATAGAATGAATTATTATTATTGTTTTCATTATTTTTCATGTATACACAGACATAGATAATATAATAATGTTTATATAATATAATAATGCAATGATGAAATAATGTTTAAAATATTACAGTGTGTGTTGCCATTTTCTTGAAAATTAGGGTGTTCCTATTGAATTGGTCTCTCGTTACTCATTGTTGAAATTTGTTTGTGCTGTCGTTCGCAAACGATTAAGAATACATTGTCCTTTATCTTAAACATCCTGAATATTTTTTTTAACTTTAAAAAAAACTACTCTGACTGCGTGTTGCTTTTTGGGCACTCCAAACAGAAAAAGAAGAGGAGAAACGACAGTCGTACACACATAGAATCATGTACTATCCATAGTAAAGGATATGCATAAAAATGCAATTTGAAATTTATTAAAAAAGTAATTTACTGTAGTAAAATCAACTGTAACTGTTTGATAAAATATAAATCTATTTTGATCTAAAGTACATTTCTATTATCAAAAAGGATTTATCTTAAAACAAGAACAGCTAACAGGCAAATACATTGTGTATAGATACATATGTATAAATTTCTCAAATAAATTTCAAAATGAAAAAACTTTGAAAATGTGATGTTTTAAAATTTTTTAAAAAAGTGTCGGTGGTGTCGCAAATTACGTACTGGCGGGCAACATGTGGCCCGCGGGCCGCATGTTTTACACCCCTGATGTAGACCAAAGGTTCCCAAACTTTTTTGCCTCATAGACCCTTTGCCATATTTTTCGGTTCTGTGTAAACCCCTACTTACCTAATATTAAATTTTTACAAATTTATCCACTTAAATGTTTTTTGACAGTTGCTATAGTAGTTAAATAGATTGTTTAAAACTTAAGAAATATATGCGAATTAATTAAATTAAAATTTAATTAATATATGAAATAATTGTTAACTAAAATAACAAATGTTTTTAATAGGGGGAATGAATATGAATCTTTCTTTCTTTCTTTTTTTTTGAAGATTGACACGCGCACTGAAACTCCTCCTCTCTGGGAAGAGCAATTAAAAACTTTCTTGGGATGTTCCATAATTTGGGATAAATATAACAGGTATATCTTTTTAAAGCCAAAATTGCGGACATTCGTTTCTTAACTTTACTTTAAGATCTTAGTTAGGGCTATTAAAATCAGTTCCTTTTGCAATCAGACATTTTTTTAATGTGACAGCATAAATTTATTACCTACTATGATATTACCATAGTAAAAACAATCACAAATCAAGTTTCTAAACCTGAATCAAGGGCATTTAAATGTTGAACATAGGTTTCTGGCAGATTGTTTGTGACAAATTAAGAAACTTAAAATTCACGACGTCCATTTTTATATTCCTTTAGCTTGATTCTGGCAAGAAACATTGAAATGATGGTCCTTTTTTAATAAAATTTATGTTGTCACCTTGTAACAGCAAATTCACTCCAGTAAATTTGTAAATAAAGCTGCTGAATAGGTAAATCTGTGGTTTGCCCTTGATTAATTTTTTTTTTAAAATTAAAGTCACGATTTGGTTTAGGCTATCGTAGACCCCTATTTGCACCTCATTGACACCCAAATTATTTTTTCACTGACGTGGACCCCTTGCCAGTCTTCATAGACTTCTGGGGGCCCATATAGACCACTTTGGGAATCACTGATGTAGACGATAAAGTTTTTAGGAGCACTTGTAGACAGTGGCGTAACGTACACCCCGCAACCACCGCACTGAGGGGGGCAGGGACTCTAAGGGGCCCAAAGCTTGACAGACACTAAGTTCGTGTTTGGGCTTGGGGCCCAAAACCTGAGTTTGCAGGGGGACCTAATATTCTTCGTTACGCCACTGCTTGTAGAAGAGGTATAACATTCCAACTATTTAATGATTCAACGTTTGGTAAGTTTTTCTATCACAGCCTTATATAAAAATAATGAAAAAAATCCAGTAAAACTATAATATTGATTTCATTAGTTCAAGGTATTATAGAAATGATCGATTGTACATTCTTTTTTAATAGCACAAAATTCTATAAAATTTATATACTAATTACCGTATTTTACATAAATATTTAAAATCAAAACACTCCTATTCCAATTAATTTGTCAGCTTTTATTTGAATTCGACCTGTCATAGAATTTCTCCAGAGGAAAAATTAATATATATTTATATTTGAGCAATTAATAAATATTACTTTTATATAGTATCATAGATATAGAACGCAAATAAATATGTTTTATGTAATTTATATAATATATATATTTCAGATCTCACTATTATCTCAGTAAAATTAGGAAAAAATTTTTCGGATAGATTAATTCTTGTCGCATTAAATGCATTGTTGAAAGTTTAGGGAGGGGAAATAACAAATCTGTTTTAAAAAAAAGATTTTTCGAGCAAGGATATAAAAGATTTAAAATAATGTTAAGGTATATGTATAATAGAAAAGCACATTAAACATATATTTTATATAAAAACTGTTTATATTTTCTGTGATAAAACAAGCAGGAACACAGCTGCTTTTGAGCTTTTCTTCGGTAATACCACTTTTTTTTATATTTTACTCAACATATTTGGCCAAAGAACGAGCATGAACAAAAGTTTTAGAAATGAACGAGAAATTGATACAAAAAAGAGTGGTATTTTTACGAACATTCTCAACGCAATAAGAATAATAGAATTTGTAATCCCCATTATATTATAATACAGGTTGTGCAATCTGTAGAAGTATTTTTAATCATGACCGAAGTGAAATTCGGTGAATAATTAGGGAAAACGGTAGATAAAAAAAGTTTTTTTAAGGAAATGAATATGCATACACAAACCATATTTTTAAAAATGTTTATATTCTGTTATATTACAATAACTCAAAAAAAAGCAATAAATCTTTTTACGTCTTCTAGTTCATTATTATTAGTTAATTTTTTATAATTATAAAAAGTGATGATAAGCACCTGTTGTATAATTTATAGTGAGTATTAAGGAATTCAAATTAATATGGTACATCGCATTTGCTTGCCTTTTTTAATATTAATAAAGAATAATGAGAGCAATGTGTTAGAAGAATTATATTAAATTGTCTGTTGGCTGCTCACATATTTATAGCTTTCCCTTCAGGCTACTAAAAATATGAAATGAAAAGCGAAGATTCTTTTATATTCATTGATTTACAGTTTTATCATTTATCTCTGGCTCCATATTTCAGCATATTTCTATATTTATTGCTGCCATAATAATAAAAAAAAATTTATGATATCAAAGGAACATAACTTTCCGATGAAAGACAGTTTATCAAAATACGGGCCGAGGAATTGTTGCTGTAAATTTGAATCACTTTTTAAAGACCTTTTTGTGCTAAGCGAATCGCGGTTTTCACCACAAAAGCCACCTTGACGACATCATTAAAAAGTTATTAATGAACGCTCATTCGCCACATGAAAATTCCCTCAAGTGTTCGTCAAGTGGTGATTAATTGATGTCGTAAATACTTCATGCCTGCCATCAAGTGACAGGAATCCATACGTTTAAGGAACAGCACAACTTTAATTAAAATAAGGAAATGTGTGTGATAATATGTAAGATATATGTGGTTATTTATGAAGGTGAGGTATCGTGCTCGGTCAATTAGGTTCTTTTCTACTCACCTGTCCACAGGTCGAAAATTATTCGTTTTAAAAGCTTTAGGAGTGCCAAGTGTTGTTTTTCTTCATAATTGGCAAGGTATATGGAAAAGGGGAGGATTGATTTGATTTTTTTATTAAAATCGCACTTTCAAGTTGCACAAGAGTGTTGGCGATGCATTTCGTAATTTTGGTGTGAATGTGAGAACGATACCTGAGCTTGCATTCTCTTCTCGAAAATTCTACATCATGCCAATGTGAGAACTTTGAACCTCGACTGATTTATTAAGCATTAGCCCCTCCAGACAGAGGGTCTTCAGGTAGTCAGTCAATCTTGCGACTCGATAACGTCGGCCTCGAGTTCGTTACCATGTCCCCTAGACTACCGTAACCACACGCACAAATATATACTCCTCAAAATGAAATTGCAACACCAAGAAATAATCCCGTAGCATTACGCAAATTTCAGGAGCGATAGTGGTGAAATGGATTTGCAAATAATTAAACATGCCACGCATTTGATCACGCGGTACTCGTGTTCGAACTATAAAGGTCAGCAATTTTCCCTTCTCATAAACAAAATCTGAGGTTTTGCGTAGTACTTGCGACCTTTGAAAAAAAGTAGAAAATGCCTCAGAGACGCCGGTGAGATCAACACCATCAGTTCACTACCGGGAAACGTGACGGTATTATCGAACTCCATGAACTGGGTTTACCACTGTGCTCAATAGCAACTCCCGTTGGGCACAACTTGAGTACCACCCAACGTTGTCTCACGCGGTGAATTCAGGAAGATCTATGTGCACGCCTAAGAGGAAGAGGTGCGCACAGGTGCACGTTAGAGCGCAAAGACAAGCGTATTTTCTAGTTGAATATTCGAGATCCTTCCTCTACGGCACGTGAGATCCGAAGCCGGTTGCTTAAGTCAGAGGTTGTTCTGTGTTCACCCAAACCATATGCAACAGACTGCATGAAGTATAGTTATGTGCACGGGTACCAGCAACAGGGATAACGCAGAACGCTCAATACAGAACTAGACGCATCGACCGGTATGGTGGCTACCCAGAGAAGGCTTCGAGCCAACCCATTTCGTCGAGTGTCAAACAGCTCCTACACCGGGTATCATGGTTTGGAGTGGCATAATGTTTGACCACAGGACGCCACTCACACACATTGACAGCCTTTTTGCAGCGGACCACTACATCACACAAATTGTGGAGTCTGTTGTTCTGCCTTTGCAACAGGGTACACCCAACACAGTATTTCTGTAAGACAATGCCAGGTCACACGGTGGACTTTAAACAGCCACTGGATATGCAATTCATCCCTGGACGCCAAACTTACCAGATCTGAATCCAGTTGAACACCTGTCGGATTTAATTGGACTTGACGCGAACCGAGAACCAACAGCGTAACCGTCTATGATTTGCACACAACAATGGATGTTGTTTGGTAATGGTTACCTCAGGCAACTATCAGTGGACTAATTGATAGAATGCTTCGCCGGATCGGCGCCTGTATAGCTGCTCGAGGTGGGGAGGGGGCACATTAGATACTAAATAAATTGATTTATAATACGGTTTTATTTGTTTTTTTAATCGTTTGCATATCCACTTCATCACTACCTCTTCTGAAATTTGCACGACTCTACATGCATCATTTCTTAGTGTTGCAATCTCACTTTTGAGGAATGTATATATGACATTATATTTGACTCAAATATGATATTGAGAACACAGGGTTGTGTTTATGGACATTGTAATACTGTTAGGGGAAAAGTTTTTTTGATTAGAGATATATTTTAATAAAAAATGCAGTAAAATATACTTTTTTGAGTTTGAAAAATGAAACCGCATTTTTTTTATCATATCTCTTGTTTCAAAACAAACAATTCCTTTTTTTATAAAATTAAAATTTAAACGATAAAACCAATCAAGTCAAACACAATTAAATCAAAAATAATTTCAATTAGGAATTTTAATAAATTTCGCGACGCAATTACGATCGTCTCAAGAAAAATTGTTTAAAAATTTAGCAAGAGAAGTTAAATAGAACAACATCAATGCAAACTGCTCCGTTTTGTATTCATAGAAATATTTGTTATTGTAATACCACAATAAAATATGTAAAGATATTTATTACATATTTTTCAATTTTAATTTCTCCGTTTTAATGTTTTTATCTCAATAGTTAAGTTTTTTCTCTGAGAAGGGCAGTCTCCGCAAGCTTACTCTACAACCAATAGCAATGCTCAATCCCAATAGCGGAAACCAGCTACCCCATTGATCCTTGCCTTAATGAAGCCACTCCTCCTCCAACAAGCCAAGCTAACAACACCAGCAATATCGTTGTTGTTGTGCCTAATACTATCTGTCTGACGCAGTCAGAAAGAGGCCCACGAAATTCATCGTGGCAAGGGGCTACAAGAACGCCTGCCGTTGGCCTTGGCCACCGTATAGGTGACAGTACGAATTAGCTCGGCAAAATTCCCCGAAGGAACGATAGATGGCGACACCACCTATCTCCACCTCGACAATTTTGGCATGGAACTGAAGGGGAGGGAAATATTCTCCAGTTCCCTGCACTCGTGATTCAGCCCACAAGCCTTTCGGACCCACTGATTTAAAGAGCACGTACTCCGTGTGTACTCTGAGTGTATTTGGTGGCACGGGCATCGAACCCAGGCCATCCGGTCTGGAGTCCAATGCTCTAACCAAGCGTTTCTCAAACTGTAGGGTGCGCCCCCTAGGGGGCGTGATAATCCTGCCAGGGGGTGCGAGCATATCAAAAAGATGAAAATAAAAAAATATTCAAAAAATTATTAATTTACTGAAAGGAAGGAAAACCAAAATACAATTTGACATAATATAAAGTAAAATACTTATTTGCACTGATATAATAACTTATAAATGTATCAGTACTGCACAATGTATTTGATCATTAATTCAACAATCCTAAATTAAAAACAAGTTTAATAATTACAAGTGACCCCAATGAGCTTGTCATATACAAAATTTAATATTTATCTTGATAATTTGTACTGTCTATATTTTCAGCATTAAAGTTCATTATTATTGAATTTAATACATTGTTATTGCATGGAGGGGGCGTGATGAAAATTATGATTGAAAACTGGGTCACCAATATTGAAAGTTTGAGAAGCACTGCTCTTATCACTAGGCTACCCACGGTCTCGTTGTGTTGTGACTAATGCCACCTGCCTTACAAAGTCAGATCTAGGCCCACAAAATTCATCGCGGCTTATGTCTAGAATTTTTACGCCTATCGTTAGCCTTAGCTTTGAGCACCATGCAGGTGACTGTACGAGTTTGCTCGGTTCCATCCCAATTTAGATGGAGAAAACACCGGGGGTGGCCAGGGGCCTCCCACTTCTTGTAGTTTTGTACGAGACCTCCCACGCAATATCGTAGTTTCATGATAGGGAGCGGAGGATCGGGTCATCGATCCAGTCTCCTGTGAAGTTCAATTTACTTATACAGTTTTTACCTGGTGTACAAAAGACGAGAAATCCCTCGCAGCCCTTGCCAACCAATCATATCATTCGTTATGGAACGAATAATGCATTACGAAAAATTGAAAGTTTACACGTTGGGTTTCAAAACTCTAGGGTAGGGAGGGAGGGGCAAATGCCTCAAGTGGCCGTCAGAAAATGTTGTCAAATGTTGAGAAAATTCTATATTTCGGCCGACAAATATTTGGGAGCCAAGTTTTTCTTGCATGGAGATCAACATGAGTAAATATGGATGCAAGCTGGCTGATATTATTTTGTAGTCTGAGATGAAAATTTCATCAATCAATCTCCCTTCTGATTAAAAAAAATTGTAGAAAATATGATAGGGTACATTTGTCTCATTAAATTGATTCTAAAATTAAATATGCTGGCAACTATAAACAATATAAAATGAGCTCATTAAATATACTGTATAAAAGAAACGATTTATTTAGCTTACATTTATTATTCTTTATAATGAATACAATCATTTCAAAAAGGTGTGGCCCTCTGGTATCCTCCGCTTCTACAATGTGGTTCGTGAGCCAAAACAAATTGCCTACCCTTGTTTTCCTGCAAAGCAGCTGCAAGATTGGCTACTTGTGTAGATAGCATTACGCCGTCCATATCCCCACGTGAAGCCCTAAAATATTGCGGAATCCTTTCACCTGACATCGCACTGATAACCGAAAAACCACACTCCACCTACAAGCCGGAACCTCGAGTGTAATTCGAGGTGTTAAAGACAACCACTCCAAAAAAAAAGAGAAAAGGAAAGAAAGTTCGTTTGAAACTCTCGAAATATAACGGTTGTGTTTGCCTCCTCCTTCACAAATAACACACTCTGTAGAATGAAAACACTCAATAGTCTGAATAGCTTGTAACCACAAATGTAGGTACATATTGTAATTATTTCTCACCCAAGAAAGCCACTGTAACGCTGGGCTATAAAGAGAGAAAAGAAACGTGTCTGACATTGGAAAGATGTGAAAAAAATTTCGAAAAGGGGAATTTCAATGACGTTAATATTACGGTTTCTTTCTCGGGTTCTCGGGAAATCATAAGATTTCTGTACTTTTTCTATTCCTGGAAAATATACTTCGTTCCCGGGATTTCCCGGGAATCTAAAAAAGGTTAGAAACGTAGTAAACTTATTCAGAAAATCACCTCTCAAGAGCGATATTTTTCAAAAATGTGTTAACAAAGAGTTTGGCTGTGAAAAGATGGTTTGTTTGGATACCAAAACACGCTGGAATAGTTTGTTGGCAATGCTTGAAAGATTTTTAGAAATAAAGTCAGTAATTTTAAAAGCATTAACTGACATTAAAGAAGAACAAATGTAGGCCAATGTAGAGTTTAAAACCGTGACTACAATTGTAGACTGCATAAAGCCAGTAAAAATTGGATTAGAAAAATTATGCATTCGAAATGTAACTTTGCTATCTGCAGAAGGTGTATTTTCTTTCTTTGTTGGAGAAATGAACGGACAAAATTCAGAATTTGCGAAAAATATGAAATATTCTCTAATCTAAAGAATTAATAAGAGGGGCAACGTTAATTTAATATGATTAATGCAATTACCTGAATTTTGGGAGAAAATACGAAGCAGCTGCAGTTACTGTCGATGTTTCGGGATTGCCTATTAGAAGTTGTTTGTTTAGACAAGCCCAAGTGATAGGGAGAAGGCTTTTCTGCGAAGAAGAGGATTCAATATTCAACTATTCGTGCTCAGAAAAGAGCACGGAGATTTTGAAAGAAAAACCTCTGACGTTGGACGAAAAATTAGAGAAAGCAATTTACTCTAAGACAAAAGTTTTATATTGTTCAACCGAAAAAAGTACTAGTTTCAACAAAATCATGAAACAAGAGATGCAGTTGTTCGACTCGACTGGAAATCCATCACGAAACATTATAAAACTATGCGAGGCTTTAAAAACAATTCCTCCAACCTCAGTTGAAGCCGAGATAGCCTTTTCTGCTGCAGGATTGTTCGTCATAAAGCTTAGAACTAGTAAAAAGTATAAATTGCTTATGCTTTCTGAAATCCTATTTTAAAAATGAATTATCAATTTATTCTATATTTCTTGTATTTGTTAGCTCATTATATAAGTAAGCATTAATTTAGAAATTTATATGTATCCTTATTTTATATAATTATTATTGATTTTATTTAAAAAGAACTTGTTTTTAAATTTTTTGAAATTTTCCGGGAATGAAAAAACCCAGGATATCAGAAACCTGAGTTAATATAACAATCACACACACAGTGGCGTAACGGAGAACATTTGGGCCCCCCTGCAAAGTCAGGTTTTGGGCCCCCACGTTGAATTTTACAAAGGGTAGGCACTTGCGTCAGTCAGGCTTTTGGGCCCCTTAGAACCCTACCGCCCCGCGATGCGGGGGTGTACGTTACGCCACTGCACACACACCATGAAGGCTAACCTCGATAAGGGAAGGAGGATTTCTATGGCAATATGTTATGCATTCGAATATATCCGTGCAACGCTGCGTAAAATGAAGAGGAAAGAAACCTGTCTTACAATGAAAAGAAGTAAAAAAAATTTCGAAATAAGAAAATTTTAATAACATAGTTATAGAAATCACTCACATTGCGCGCGTACACACACACACACACACAGAGAGAGAGAGAGAGAGAGAGAAGTGCTATCGTCCTGAAGGAAACAGGAAATTCCCATGAGGATTAAGTTATACACTCGGTAAAAGCCCGTGCAACGTCGAGCTAAACGGAGGGGGAAATAAACCAGTACAACGGGGCAAACAAGTCATAAAAGCTTCGGAAAAAAATGAATTTTAATGGCATATTAATATAGAAATCCCATCCATCTTTAGACGTGCTGATATTGAGAAGGGAACATTTATAAAAGTAGAGAAAGCCCGTGCACCGCCGGGCCATGCAGCTAGATGTAATTAATAGCTGTAGATGCGTAATAAAAACCGATAATTTAATTTAAGACTCTCACTACCCATCAATTATCCCAAATCGCTACACCCTGCTAATAATTTGTTGAACGGATTGCACAGAAAATCAGTCCAAGTTTAACGCTAGAAATGAACTAGAACTTCTTTTAATAAATCTCATCACTTGTCAGAAAGCACAAATGACGTCTTCAGAAACGTGTCAGTTAAGTGTTGCTTGTGGCGATAATGCACCGCTATCGTTTCTAAGGAGTTAAATGAATTATTTTTTTGTTTAAAAAGTGGTAATTTGCTACTTTCCAATTAAATTATTGCGATAGGAACGTTAACACGTAAAAAATGTGCTAAATAACAGTACTAAAAACTCCAACTGGAATTGAATATAGAGGAAGAATGTTATCGTGCATGTTCCAATAAAAGAAAAAATTTAACGATCAAGGAACATTTTGTGGAAAATTATAGTAATAATAATAAATGTGTGTTGAAGTTTTCCTAATTGCTAAAGATCTGGAAATTATTTAAGGAAGCTTTTAAAGTGAAACACGACGTTTTCAAGAATGGTTTCTTATGAAATAAGTAAAAATATTATGAAGGACCTGAAGAATGAGAAAAATATATTACAATATGTACATAATTTAGAATTTGACTGAAAATATGTGCACAAATAGCATTTTCCTTCCCTTATGAAACGCTTACAGAAATAGGTAACAAATACAGTCTTGGAACTAATTTGATATCGGACTGCTACGTGCCAAACAGCGCTTGTTGTCGAGTAATATGGAATCCAAAATAACGATCTATCTACAACAAATCGTCAGGAAAATAATTTTACAGAACTGCTCTGAAATATATTTCAAATGAAGAATATATTGAAAATAAGCGTAATCAATCAATAATTACTATCAATATAATATAATAATAATTATACCTATTACGTAATATATAATAATTATTAATACCCACTATTACTATTCGGTTATTCACACTACTGTATCGGTATGATATCATTTCAATGTTGCGTAGATATTTGTGTACTGGGAATCTTTGTTATCAGAAAATTAATGCTAGTAATATTTCGGTTAAGTTTAGGTTTACAACCATAACAATACATTGAATATTAGTTTTAGCATTTGGTTTTAATTCTTTTTTTCTCTTTTCAGTGATATATATGAGAAATTTAAAAGGCATTTTCATAAATTAGAAACATCCAGAATTTTGAATAATCAATTATTATTTAAAATAGTATATCAATTTTATATACCGAGAAAGATACATTAAAAAAGAGTTATAAATAGTACTATATTTAAAATTTAACAACTTTTTTTTATCTACACTGCTGGCCACCGTAAATGCAACAGCAAGAGAGACAAGAGATAGCACAACAAAATTTATTTTGTAGATAACATGTTGGCCAAGTATCAAATGATTAAATTTATAGACTTAGGGGTACAGCAGACCAAGCAGCTTCCCCACGTTGCCAAAGTTGATCTGATGTGGCAGCTGGGGGTGTAATTTGGGTCAATCGTTGAGCAACAATGGACCACATGTTTTCTATCGGCGAAAGATCTGGAGAGCGAGCCGGCCAGGGAAGCAATTCAATCTCTTGATTGACGAAGAATTTTTGGACAATGCGTGCCACGTGTGGTCACGCATTATCCTGTTCAAATATGGCTGTGATCAAGCCCTGAAGGTAAGGAAGGATAACTGGCTCCCACACCTCGGAGATGTAGCGCTGGCTGTTTAAAGTACCGACAATGCGTGCTAGAAGAGTGCGAGAGTGATATCCAATACCGCCCCATACCATAATACCCGTTGCGGGACCAGTGTGGCGGTGCATAACGCAGCTGTTCAGCATCCTCTCCACGGTGTCTCCTGACTCGAATCTGACCTTCGTGGTGTTGCAGACAGATGCGTGACTTGTCAATAAGGACAACTTCATTCCATTCTGCAGCCCACATCCTTCTTTCATCGCACCATTGGCGGCGGAGACGTCTGTGGTTCTGCGTCAAGGGTAGACCAAGCAATGGACGTTTTGCGGACAGACCACTCTGCTCTAAACGGCGTCGAATGGTACGCGCAGACACGGAATGATACGTTACAGACTCAATGTGCCGTTCTATGGTTCGGATGTGACTGAACGATCCGTCACTGCCATGCACACAATTTGCCTGTCTTCACGTGAAGTGGTGCACTGAGGTATATATATAGATGCGATCGACCACGTCGGTCCATCGTACCCTCCTGCATCCAACGGTCACATATCCACATTACAGTTGTTTGTTTTCGTCCAACACGACTACCGATTTCCCCGGAAGATAATCCACTATTTCGGTAGGCCACTATCCTTCCTCTGTCGAACTCGGATGCTTGATCAAAAGCTGATCGCTGTTTTCTACGAGACATAACTGATAGTTTTTTGAAAAAACCACAAGAAAAACACAATTGCCGAACTTGAAATCGTCGAAATCTCCAAGCCTTAAATAGCGCTTTGAGGTGGCACCACAGGCGCGCGTGATGTGTGTCTGCGCTGAAATTCTAATCATTTGCATATCTCACCTCCGCTAATGCATGTTGTAAATTTCATGTTATTTGCATGCTTCCTTCAGGATGTTGCATTTACGGTGGTCAGCAGTGTATAAGAAGTTTAGGAAGTAAATTCAACTTAATGCAGGTGATTACTGGAACTAAATCTTTGAAGAATGCTTCTACATTTCCGACAATTATAGCTTAGTACTGCGTAATTGTTGCATAAAATTATGAATGTAATTATGCATGATATACAATATTGAGCACAAATTAAGACCTTTTTGTTGTGGATGCAATAAAAATATATTTCATGCCTTTTGTTCAAAGCAGCTCCCCACAAAGAAAAAAGATTGCATCAATTACATTAACTAATAAAGCAATAATATGTACTATATAACTGCTTGAACAAGTTTTCCGACAAATGAGTTTTTTGTTTTAAAAATGCTTGATTTTTTTACCAGTTTTTTTCGAATTTAGAAATAATACGAGAACAAATTATGATTTACGGTGTTGAAATATTATACTCAAATATTGTGTACATCTTTATCATTGAAATGTTAACCATGTACGTTTATTATTTTTTCAAGTTTATGATGCATGACCAAAGTAAAGCGTTTTGTACCTCAAAATACGCCACCTTCTTTTGTAAGAATTATTAACACTAAACATACCATAACGGGTCAAATGACCCATTTTGAACTTTTGCATTTTATTGCTTTTGCACGTTTGACTTCATGACTTTTTCTAAGTAATTAATCTATAGTTATATAATACTATATTTTTTTGTTTTGTTTATTTTGAGTAATACTTGTATACCGTTATCTACCACAACAGGTCATTTGACTCGGAGAGCATTTTTATTTTATAAGCGTATCGAGTCATATTGCTTATCGTATTGTAGTCGGTAAGTTGCACGTTTCTGCAAAGACTGTTGCGTAAAGTAGTTCATTCAAAATAGCTGAGAATAATTTCAAGAAAAGTCTAAGTTCTAAATCTTGCAGATGGCCTTTCCAAGTTTTTTTTCAATATCCTTGATTTAGCTGACATAAATGCTTGGATTTTGTACAAGCAAACGACAGGAGAAAACATCTCAAGACAAGCTTTTTTAACTTAAGCTAGCAGTAAAACTTGGCGCCGATTTTCGAGAAGCCCGTGAATAGCCAAAACAAAGAAAAAATACGAAAGGTTCGTTGTCTAAGTCTACTACAGATGCTTGTCAACGTAAGAGATGTCAAATAGGATACTGTAAAGAAAATAAAACCAACAAAATTTGTTCTAAATGTAAAAAATATGTTTGCGGAAAATATACAATGGACACACTTATATGTAAAAAATGCGATGAGCAATGAATTAAAAATTCTAATTTTTTGCTTTTGTAATAGAAATGGTCAACTTACCATTAAATTTTATATTATAATAAATTTAATTTTTATTTTATTTCCTTTCTAACATCCATATTTCCTACATTCAAGCATAAAACATAAAGTCGGGTCATTTGACCCGCTATAGTAGAAATAGGTATCTATTAAGTGTCGGTATGATTAGTGTAAAACTGAATAATTGATTGCATAATAACATTACACTCAGAAGCTAAAATAAGGCTAATGGTGTGATGAACCTCGTAATTACTATGAAACTAATAATTTTACTGTCCTAAATTTAGAGCCTTTAAAATCAAAACTTCTCTCTGAAATAAAACTTTATGTTTCCCAAATACCAGCTCTAAAAAATTTACTGTAAACACACAAGTGAGATCATCGTATTCTCTTACTTAATTTCTTTCATGTAACTTTGTCTCTCCTTTCTTGAAATTTAATTAGTAAAAGTTTTATAAATACAGGAGGACCTAAAGTTTAATCAAAACGAGTTTTTCTACGCGCGAAAGAAATTAATTAAGAAATGAAAGCAAATGTTAAAAATATGGTTTATAGAAGTGATCATAAGCCTTTTTTCATTTGAAATAATTACTTGTATGTACCCACCACTATTTTTGAACGTATTCTACAACTAAAGAAAGCCTTAGAGCAGCAGCTTTTGAGCTAAGTGCCGCGACCTCTGTAGGCCCCCAGCGACTTTCTATGGGTGTCGCGGATTTCGCGTTCGTTGTACAGATTTCTCTTTTTTTACGGACTTTGAAAAGCCTCGGGGAAAAATTGGAATATGTACTAACCTAGATTAGATCATTAAGTTGCCCCCAGTGATTACACAACACTTACTATTACACATATACAAAATTTAAAGCAGTTTTCGTGAATAGTTTCCTATTACTGAAAATAAATAAATAACTGGATTATATAAATCCATTCTTGCAGTAGATGCGTGTAAGCAGAATGGTTTCACATTAGTAGAACAGCTGTTAGAAATTATCAGAAAAAGGTGTGTTTGCTTGAATTAAGCTTAGAAATAAGTCCCTTCCAAACTTTTAGATCATTTACAGAAAAAAATTTCTAAGTTGTCTATGAATACTACGAAAGCTCTTACTCCCCTTTCCAATCTACCTATACTCAGTTATGCGAAATAATATTTTTAGCTTTTTACCTTCAAAATAAGTGCAGAAATCGCCTCGAAAGCATATAACCGGAATTAAGACTGCTGATATCTAGTATTATATTTAATATCACAGCACACATATAAAAAATGGAGCACTATCCTTCTCATTATAAGTAGTGGAGACAGAATTATTTAAAACCTTTAAATCACTCAGTCATGTGTTAGGTGTCAGGAAGGGGTGTTTAAAATCTTGGGGATCCACGATGTCAGGCTGATACATAAATGGGGGCGCTGTGGTCAAAAGTTTAAGAACAAAGCCCTAGAGCAACGGCTCTTGAACTTTCGATCGCTGCGGGTCCCTTTATGAGCGTGACATCGTGGGCCCCCAAGATTTAGGACATCCCTCCCCAACATCCTTCTAGTGTTTTGATCAAGAATATCTTCATGATCGAAATACAAGGTCTAGAAGAGCTTTTTCATTGAGAACTATTTAGTTATCTAGTCTGGGGTTTTGCACATCTTTCAATTTTTTTCACCAGCCCTTTCAGAGTCTATACACAAAATGAAATCTCGATGAAATTATGAAAGACTCCACGGATCCCTAGAGAGACAATGCGGGTCCCCGGGGGTCCACGGACCACATTTTAAGAACCGCTGCTCTAAAGCAGTGCTTTCAGACATTTTTATCACCTAGAACAGATTAACTTATGATAATTTTACCGCGGCCAAACTTCCATAAAACGTCACACTAACCTGAGAAAAAATACATCACAAAAAATAAAATAAAAATAATTTAATATCCTTTCGTTGACCCATGGACCGGTCCACGGTCTGGAGGCTGAGGACCATTACTCTAGAGTATCGACTTGTGGAATTTTGGTGCTATCGAGTGAACGGTTTCATAAGTCTTGTAGTGCAGTTCAAGGATTCTGAGATCAATTTAAACCCTGATATTCATTACAAAGTCTTAATCTAGATCTCCCATGTAGCCGTAACAGTAGTGGCGTAACGGAGAATAATAGGATCCCTCCTGCAAAATCAGGAATTGAACCTCAAGCCCAAATACGTCCTTGGCATCAGTCAGGCTTTGGACTTCCTAGAATCGTTGCCCCCCCGCAATGCGGGGGTGTACGTTACGCCACTGCGTAAGAGCCAAGTGGTTATGGTTGCGAACTCATGCCGACGTTATTTCTGTCTAGTTATGGTCTCCAATCTTGACGCCACTAAAATCCCACTGTGTAGAGGAGCTGATACACGTTAATCTATAGAAGCAGAGTCATCACACTGGAGGGAATGGAAATTTAGAGAGAGAGAGAGAGAGAGAAGTACCAGTTCAAGTTTATCCTCATCACTTGTTTGAGTTTCAAAATGAGTTACGCCACAAATAGCTCTCTCACTGCTCTGAAGAGTGAGATCAGTAATCAATCAATCCATCCATATTGTCCCTGAGTTACAATCCCTGTAAAAGTCTGTAGCTCCTTTGACTGAAAGAGGATGTTGGTACCTTGTCAGTGGCGTCACGGAGATTATTAGGGCCCCTCTGCAAACTCAGTTTTTGGTCCCCAAGCCCAAATACGTACTTAGCGTCAGTCAAGCTTTGGGTCTCCTAGAGTCTCTGCCCCCGCAATGTGGGGGTTGCGGGGGTGTACGTTACGCCACTGTACCTTATACACCTCCGCTGTTGTCGCTTGTCACGTTTTCTACAACTTATCACTTCTACAACTTTACTCATACCGAGCGGACGTACCATCCCGGTCGTCCTGTCGTTCGAAAGTGCTTCTTTGTCCAAAGATACTTTAAATGTGAAGTGTATCGATAAATTTTTGATACTGATTACCTCATGTTGGTTAATATATGTGTTTGTTTTGGATTAAAATTCATTTTCTTCTCATTTGAACTCTATCGATGTTAATGTTAATGCTGGTGTCCCGCCTCATTTAGGCATATCACCCCCTATTTACAGAGGCAAAACACTCCTATATGTTTCACCTAATTTTTACTAAAGGAGTGTTAATTTTGTCTCGAGGGCTGAAAATATAAACAATTTTCAAACAGATATAATTCTTTTAAATTTAAATTAAATAATTCGAATTTCTTGCACATTATTTATAAAGGAATGAGGTTTCAAAAAAGTATAAAATCTCCAAAATATAATCATAATTTAAAAAAAATATAAGCATAAGTAAATTTTACGTTGTGCATACAATTTTCTAAAATTGTAATCTTTGATGTATAAAACTTTAAACCCTACCTTCTTTTCGTATTATATATCTTTTGTATTTCAAAATATTTGATATAAATATTGAAATTAAAAAAAAACTTTAAAAATGTATTTTTTAAATTTTATTTTAAAAAAAATTAGTATACATTTTACTTAAAAATCAACTTATTGCTAATTACCGTATTTACTCGAATCTAAGCCGCCCTTTTTTTCTAGTGCTAATGTGTCTGAAAATCGGGTGCTGCTTAGAATCGAAGGCAAAACCTTTGTAGGATGAAGAAAATGGAGTTGACCCCTTTTCAAAGGGGAGAAACGTAGCTCTCCATTCTGGTTACTTGCATTGATGACTTATCCCATTCTGCTATTTATCTCCAGTATTCAGTCTATTCTTAACATTGTTGTCTGCTCGTATTTAAGATTTTTTTTGACACTGTTTCTTTTACTAATCACCTAAACAGCAAAGATATTGCGAATAGCATCAAGATGAGTTCTCTATGATGCAAGTATGAGAAGAAAGACTCGTTCTTTATGCAGAAAAGAAACAGAAACAGAGCATCGCTAACTGAAAATTTGACACGAATGAAACAAAAGTACGCCGATAGAGTTATTTGTGCTGATCTGGAAAGAAGAAAATACTTGATACTACACCTCTTTAAAGTTGTTAAAGCAAATATGTTTTTGGTATGAAAACTCACGGGGTGAAATAATATCACTGACCAATAGAGTAACGTGCACCCCCCGCAATGCGGGGGGAAGGTTCTGTTGGGCCCAAGATTCTGGGGGGCTCAAAGGCTAACTGACGCCAAGTACACAATCCTTTTGTAAGATTCGGCTTTTGGTCCAAAATCCGACTTTGCAGGGGGGCCCTAAAATTCTCCGTTACGCCACTGGCACTGACCAACATGTTTTCCCTGGGAATAAAAAATTGAAACAAAGCTCTTACGGCACATGTCACAATATATTCTAATGGATGATTAATTGATCCTTATGTATTATAAAACGCCTGATCTCCCCTACCTCAGTTTCTTGATAAACTCTTCTGTCATCAACAATCAACACCTGTCAGAGGTATTCCCGACATTTGGCAAAAGGCACTTAACTTTGCAGATGATAATATTGAAGGAATATAATTCAATGTTGTGATAATAAGCCCATTAAAAGAATGTTTTATGACTGTGTCACCCCTTCTTTATTTACAACCTTTATATATACGAGTATATTTTATTTCTCTATATAGCGAAAAAGCCACTCACTCTCCACGAATTCTTAATGATAATTAGACAAAGCTGAAGTTTGGCAGACATGTTTCTTTTGCTAAGAACGTGTTTTGAGGAAATCAAATCCCAAGAGGGTTGCAGGGGCGTTATTCACAAAATTCTCAATTTTTGAACAATTAGATTTAAAGGTTTGAATTCTGACATCTTTCAAACGAGTAGATATCCGTTAAAAACGGCTTTTGTGGTAATCGACTTCCAAGAAGGGGTTAAAGGGCCGTTATAGTTTTTTTTTAAAAAAAATCCCGTTTTTGAACCATTAAACATACAAACTTTGAATTTGTTATTTTAATTATCTTCGAATTATATTTTTCGAATTTTAAGGCTCAAAAACTGCAATATTTTTTATTGAAATTTCGAAAGAGTAGTATGTTAATTCATTCTTCGCACGCATCAATTGAAAAATATGGCAACCAAGATGGAGGGATATAAGTACATTTTAATCAGATTATCTATATCAGGGGTGACGAACCTTTTTGGATCAACGTGCCATTTTCTCTTTAAAAAATGATTAAGGAGATACAGACGTGCCGTTGAATAATTTTGACTTGTGATTATTGAGAAAAGAATTAAACTAAATACTAACAACTCAAAACTCTTTAATTACAACGAAAAAATACATTTTGCACAGTTGGGTAGTAAATGTTTTGTTTATAACTGTAATTCAAATTCATGTAACATTAGTGTGAATTCTGTTGTGGTAGATTAGATGACTAATAACTTAGAACTTTAAGATGTTACTTTTACCACAGAACTCAACCTGAATCGGAGTAATCTTCCAAATGGTTTGTGAGTCTTTAATGTTATTCATCTCTGAATATATAATGACTCACAGGCAGTGGCGCACACAAGGGGGAGATAGGGGTCTGGACCCCCCAAAGCCCTTGATTTTTTCCGATTGATTATAATTCTAAGTATATAGTACGTAAAATTTAATTAAGTATTTGCTATTAATGATTAATTTATTAATTAATGCTAATTATTTATTCAATAATTAGTTTTTTACTGTGTTTTGTTCCCGAAAATCGACAAAATCAAAAGGAGCATGATACAAGAATGGTGAACTTTCGACCCCGGACCCCCCCCTTGAAAAATTCCTGTGTGCGCTACTGCTCACAGGCATAGGTAGATGAAAATATGGTAAAAATAGCATGAACCAGTTTTTTTCAAACAGCTAAATGTATCTGAAATCGAACTCCATGTTTCTAAAATTTCATTACTAGCATTTTAACTTATATTGCTTGTTAATATATATCTTTCTGTTTTAATCCACAATTCCAACTGTCTCCTTTTTTTCAACAAATTCTTTAATCCATATTGAACTAGACTTGAAATCAATCATAATTGCACTTCAAATTTTTCAATTTACAACCAATAGAATTGGGACAATTTCAGTATATTAAATCAAGTCACATCAAGGTACATAAAATAACTTGAGTATTTCCGATAATTCTTTTAACTGAGAAAATCTCGCTGAAAACTGTGACCGATCACTCACGTTTCTCGTAATACTTCATATTGAACATTGCTATTTTGAATTAAAATGCAAACCGTTTTGATCGGTGGCGTGCCCGAAATATTGCGTCGTGTGCCATCAATGGCACGCGTGCCAATGGTTCGCCATCCCTGATCTATATTAATAAAAGGATAAATTTGCGTGTGTGTTTCACCTCTACCGCCCAAACTAAGCAACCCAGAAGTATAAAGCTTGGCACATAATTATTTTAAGTCCTGATGTTATGCACTCTACGAAGAGTTTTTTTCGAAATTCCCTTTAGATTTTTTAAAATTAAATTTTTAAGCGATTTTTCCATTTTTTTTCAACAACTGGGTTTTTAGTTAGTTGTTTTGGTAACAGTCTCATTTGTTTTGCTTTCATTTGCGCTCGAATGCTTATGGCTCTTCAAAAAAAAAGCTATGTCTATTTTATAATTCTAAATTTAATTGTTTTAAATACTTTTTTGTTTTGCTTATATTTTATTTGTTACTTTGTGTGTGGTCAGAGTTGTTTTCATGTTAATAATTACTATTTTTTTACAGTTATTCGAAATTTAATTGTAAATTGTATCTCAGTTACCTCTTTCTGGTTTTCAGTTAATGTTTTAATTTTGTTTCTTTTTCAGCTTAAGAATTTGATTTACCTAATTTGTTTGCTTATATTTTATTTGATTATTCCGAACCATATTTGAGTTACGAGTTTTTTTTTCAGACAGTGAAATTTTTTAAAACTTTTTTTTGTTAGTGTGCCGCCAAATTTTAAAATTGTTAAAAGTTTCCTTTAGCAAAAAGGTTGAGAATTACTAGTTTTTATTAATGTACTTTTACACTTGTAGTTGTACATTTTAATTAATTATAACATTGTAGAAGATTTTCCCAAGGCAGAATTTTTATTTATAAAGCACTCCACTAATCTCACTGACATTGCTGACAAAAACCTACATACCATAGGTAACTTAGTGCTTTAAATTTTCAATCACCAACACACCTTATTTGCCGCTAGTTATATATATCTCAAGGGATTTTTATATTAACCCAATCAAAGAAGCAGAATGATTTAGTGTTATTATGATCGGACCCTGTAATCCCTTGATCCAAAATCGATCAGCACCCTAATAAAAAATTCTCTGGTATTCAACCAGTCAATAAAATTTTACATCGGAATTTTCATTGATGAAATTAATGAATTTAGTAATTTTTTCTTGGAATCTAACGACTGGATTTACATGTACAAAGAAGGCTCTGTTCTATCTCGTTAGAATAAGACCAATAAAACATCCTGTTTTATGAGCTGCTAGAAACTTAAAGCAGATCTACTTTCTGACGTTTAAAACTCATGATTCAAAGCTTAAAATGATTATTTCTGAAAGCTTTCTTTTAACACGTGGAATTAAAGAGTTTATAGCGTCTTAACGAGTAGTTAGTTTTATTGCGGTCTGCTTGACTTCTATTAAGATATTCCGAAAAAATAATAGGATGTAGCATTTGAGAGAGAAAAAAATGTTTTTAGTTGCATTAAATGTTGTTTTAATGTGTCACGCAATTCCCAATTTCAAGCTCTTCCTTTTTTATAGTCTTATAATTTAACTGGATGAAAATATTTGTTGTTTTATAGAAAGGTTGCAATACTTTTTCTTGTGAAAATTCAGATTGGTTTAACTTGTTTTTTTCAAACACAAATGTATTTATCAGCACACGTAACTAAATTTAAAAAACGTCATGTAAAATATTTGTTGTTTTATAGAAAGGTTGCAATACTTTTTCTTGTGAAAATTCAGATTCGTTTAACTTGTTGTTTTCAAACACAAATGTATTTATCAGCACACGTAACTAAATTTAAAAAACGTCATGTAACCGTAGTAACCTGAAGGTTTTGGGTGCTAACTCATTTTACAAATGCCAGGCCATTGTAAAATGAGTTAGCACCCAATGAGTTAGCATGATCGGCGTGTCATGAATTGTTTGAACCACTGGCGTAGCTAGTTCTGAGCGGGCCCTGTATCAAAATTCTTTCGGGGCCCTTTTTAGATATGAGTACTCTGTTAGTGGAACAGTAGATACACACGTCGTGGCCCCGTATCATTGATACTGCGGTAGCTATGCCCCCGTGTAGGGGGTTGATAGACATTAAATCTGTCGAAGCTCGTAATCCTCCTGTTGGCGTGGTATGGTGATTTGGAGAAGGATGTCAGTCCTCGTTCCTTGAACCGATATTCAAAATTTCTAGGTTCGTTTCTAGTAGCCTTCGTGTATCTTAATTATGCGATGTCAACATAAGCTACCTCAAAAGTGTCTTTTTGTTTACAATCCATTTAGTATGCTGTTCCTATCTCAAATGGAAAAAAAAATGTTTCGTTGTTATTTATAAATTATTGAGTATAAAAAGATATATTCACTGTGCTTTTCAATGCATTCAATATAAAATTTCAGACACATTCACAATTTTGTTTTTCATTTTCCAATTTGTTACATTTCTGGAAGGTTGATATGGCCGGGCGAGAATCTTTATTCTCTTTTCCAACAGCGATTTAATTCTAGATCTTTCGAAAATATTAATTAACGATAGCTGATTTTATATTGTTTATTATTTTATATTTACATTTTATAATGTACCATATATTATTATGTATCTTATATCATTAATTAGAGGAAATCCAGAACAGAGTGTAGGGAAGATTTGAATATCACTTTAAGGCAGTGCTTCTCAAACTTTCTATATTCGCGACCCAATTTTCAATCAGAATTTTCATCGCGCCCCCCTTCCCCATACAATAACAATGTGTTGAATGTAGTAATAATGTATAATACTTTGAGACTATATATATATATATATATATATATATATATATAAAGCTAAAATACGACCCAATTTTAAACCGTACAAAATATTAAGATAAGTATTAAATTTTGTGTACGATAAGCCCATTGAAAAATCATTAGTAATTATTGAATTTGTTCTTAACTTTGTATTGATACTTAGTATCAAATATATTGCGCCGTACTGATACATTTATAAGTATACTATATCAGAGTAAATGTGTATTTTTTTATTATGTCAGAATACATTTTGCTTCCTTTAGAAATTGATAATTTTTTAAATAATCCTTTATTTTTGACTTTCCGATACGCTTGCGCCCCCCTTGTAGGGTTATCACGCCCCCCTAGGGGGCGCGCCCCACAGTTTGAGAAACGCTGCTTTAAGGTATCCGACTACATACGGAACCGTGAATTTCAAAAGCGCATAAATGGATAATTTTCATGATATTTAGTATCACTTAGATGAGAATATACGCATAAAATTGTTTTAAGGACATTTTGACAAAAAAAATTTATTTAAAAACAATATTTTGGCAAAAAATTCACCTAGAATAATCTTTTTTCAAATGTTCTCCTTTTGTGAAAAATGTTTCCATTAGAATAATATTTTGCGTGTATATAGCTAAGACCTCTGTTCAGAGGCTCAACTAGAATTTTTAAATATTTAACTTAGAAGTGGGTTTATTCACATTTTACGACAACAGAGGGGAGCAATTTTAAGAAAAAAACGCGAATAATTATTTCAATTGGTGGTAACTCTGAATAATGTGAATTTTTCAAACATTCTAGTTGAGCTTCTGTAGAGAACGGTCTGAGCAATATACAGGAAAAATATTATTATAATAGAAACATTTTTCACAAAAGGAGAACATTTGGAAAAAAGATTATTCTGTTAATTTTTTGCCAAAATATTATATTTAATTAAATTTTTTTGTCAAAATGTCCTTAAAACAATTTTATGCATATATTCTAATCTGAGTGACACTAAATACCATGAAAATTATCCATTTATGAGCTTTTTTAAAATCACGGTTCCAAACGTAGTCGGATACCTTAAGTATCTTTCACACATTTTGTACTATTTTCGAATTTTTTCATTCCAAAATATCTACACTCCATATTCATTAAGACCACTGAGCAGAAAGGTTATGGTCACAAACTTGTGGCAAACGTTATTTCTGTCAATTCGTAGGTTTGTATGGAGAGAGGGTGATTTTAATAAAACCCGTCAAGACTCACAGCTGTAAGGTTGGCGTTGTACGGAAACTTGGTGAATGGGTGCCAGCTTTGACGACCACTGTCTAAATTAAAAGATCTATCACCAATAACCCTACAGCAGCGAGAGAGAGAGAGAGTTGTATTAAGGTATCCAACTACTTGCGACATATTTTTTTGAAAAAAATGGAGATATGGAGATTTTTTTGTGATTTTTAAATTTATTTAGTATATTTTAAGGAAAAAATTCTAAAATTGAAAAAATAAACTATTTTATTTGTATTAAAATTGGAAGAAACTGGTGAAAATGTACAAAAATTTACATAAACGGGGCCCGCTCTATACAAACATTTTATGAACAAATTCTCAATTTTTCAATTTTGATGTGTTATTTTGTTATTCGTGTTTGAAATGACCTTCAGGTAAAGAGATATTTTAATTTTTACACAAACTAGAGCACTTTATCTTAGTGATTATATGAAACTGCTTAAAAAAACAGTAATTATTTTCACATAAAGTATTATAAAATTTGAAATAAAACAGTGATTGATAAATCCGAAGGTCAAAGCACTTCTACTGTTATGCAGAACATATACAAAAATCTTCACAGTAAATCAGTATCAAAACTTTTTCAGCAATCGCTGTCCCCGTTTGAGTTTTTCGAAAAAACACATTTCTAGTGAAACGCATTTTTAAGTTTGACATTGTATGTAAAGTTATGGAATCTGCTTTTACTAAAACGCTTATGATTTTTGTTCTACTGAATGGAAAATAAAAAAACTTGGTGTTTTTATTAAGCTAAAAAGATGGTTTATAAAATAAAACCATAAGACAATTTTATCAATTTTTGAAAAAAGTCATGATTTTAGGGTAGTCGGATACCTTAACGTCGTACTACAAGGCAACACGAGGGCTATTGGCGAAGGACCTCGTAATTTTAAACCATGGTCAAGTGATGAGAAAGACGCTTCAGCTAGCGCCACTATCTCCCGACTACCACACCAACTGGACAACAATGAACCTAGACAGTTTTAACCTGTTATTCCTTTCACTCTCAGTTATAAAAATAAATGTTGTGACGTTTGGGAAAATTAAGGGAAGCGTGAGACTTAAAAAATTAAATAAAATTTATTTACGTCATAGCTATTATAATTACAGTTTTTACATTTACATTGAAGTTATTCATACTTTTGATTATTTCGTTAGAGTTCAAAATATGTTATTTGTGAGGAAGGCTGAATCACAACCGTTCTCTTTTGTATTCTTCAATCGTCTCAACGGACTGTCTTCTTCACTGGTTCGTATTGGTTCGTTTCTGATACCTCGAAATACTCTCCAAGTTCCGGCTTGCACGTTTGTCAGCCGTTGGGTTTCAGCGTTGTGTCAGATGAAAAGATCCCATAATATTTAAAGGTGCACGTGTGCATAGGAACAGTATTATGCCGTCCACAAAAAGAAGCCGATTTTGTATCTGTGGGACGAAAACATACACAAAGTACTGTTTTTAATTAAGGCTTACACCCTGTACCCTTTTTCAAAAAAATTCTTTGGGGACAGTAACAGTAAAAATAATTTGTTTTATATTTATATTATATTGTTAAACTTATTCTGTAAGCAAAAAGTCGGTTTGACCAGCCATTATTTTACAATTTTCAAAAAGTAGGAATTTTTGAAGTTTTTTCAAACTTTAGTAAAATGTTCAATTTTCAAAATATTTTAGTCATTTTAGGTGATTTATGTTTCTTGGATTATTGTAAACAAAAGTTAGTATGGATTTGAAAATCTGTTCCCTTGTTGATTTTTAATAATTATTTTTCTAGCTAAACCCGGAAAAAATAAGAAATTTTTTAAAATATTAACTTTAGTAATTTTTTTAAAAATAAAAGTAGAGATCTCTCTCAGACCTATAAATTCATACTAACTTTTGTAAAACATACGTTTGGGAGTACAAATAAAAGATTTCAAGATTCTATCTTGAACAGAAAGAAAAAAGCCTTAGGGTTTGGAAAATGTTTACATCTTCAAAATTAAAAGTCTGATAAAAGTGCATTTAAAGTTTCTAAAGGCATAAAACTTATAATGCCCGTAAAGTTCTAAATATTTACTATGCTATTTCCCAATGTATATATTTTCTACATTAAAACACTATTTTAATTAAATATGACACTGAAAATTTTTTTTCTAGTTCAAAAAATATATTTTGCATACGACCCAAATTTCAATCAAAAGTTTCATGGTGCCCCCTCCCTCTCCATACAGTAGCAATGTATTGAATTCAATAATAACGTACTTTGGTGCTAAAGCTACAATACCATTTTAACTATAAACTGTATAAATTATCAAGATGAGTACTAGATTTTGCTTATAATTTTCTACAAGCCCATGGGGTCCGTAGCATTTATTGCACATGTTCTTAAATTAATATTGTTAAATTAATTATCAAATACATTATATGCAGTACTGATACATGTATGAATATATCATATCATTGTAAATGGGTATTTTTTATTATCCTAGAATGTATTCTATTTTGATTCCTTTCTGTAAATTAATAATTTTTTAAATGTTTTATTTTCGACTTTTCGATATGCTCGTCCCCCCTTGATTGGATTATCACGCCCCCTGGGGGGGAGCTCCACAGTTTGAGAAACACTGGCTTAATCTTAACCTAATATTTTCACAAAAGTTCTCAAACATAAAGCATTTATGTACACAATAATAATGGTACTAACTTAAGCTAAAAACCGCCAGGTTTGTAAGAAAATTTAATTTTTTTCATTTTAAATTGGGGCAGTTTAGCAAATTTGAGTATTTGTTACACAATTTTAAAATACTATAATATAGTACTAGAGTATGTTACTATAATAGAGTTTGGTACGTGATAGAAATATTCAGTTTTATCTGCAATGCTTGTATTCCGAAGTCTAATCGCGGTATCAACTGAGGGTTTGTTTTTAGATTTATCATTTTCAGTAGTATTCCATACCATGGAAATATTTTTTCTCATAGCAACCTGAGAACGTTTTGACCATGACATTTTCGCAATTGGAAAATTTGATGATGAAGCATCTAAGTTATATAAACTATTTTTATAAAGCTTTTAAGTTATATAACAAAAATTGGCCTTGAAATCAATTTGAGTTAAGTAACTATAAGAACTCAAAAATTTGAAACATAATCAAGCAGAAATTATTTTAGTAATGAAAACTGAAATTAATAACCATTTCACTCACAAAGAGTTAATTGTACTCAAAAATATATACAATTATTTCAATTGAAGAATGGAAAAATGCTTTAAAATGAAACCGAAACAAAAACCTAAGCTCAAAAACTTCAAATATCTCAAAAACTAATTTGTTATCAGATCTGAAATTTGGTGGCAAGCTGCGCAATGGTAAGGACTGCAAAAAAATGCAAAAAATAAATAAATAAGATAAAATAAAAAGAACTATATAAAAATTTTTCAGTATATTTGAGATTTGTAGAGTACTGTGTAGCCTTAAAAGAAACCACTTAATTCCAATTAAAAAGGATATTTGAATTTTAAGTATAATGTATTTAAGCGAATTTACAAGTTTTAGAACAGTCAGCTGAAAACAAGTTAAAGTAAGATGACATATAAAAATTCAGTGCGCTCTAAAAAAATTACGTCTATTGCCTGTCAGTTCTTAGGATATACTCCTCGTTTGCAAGAGGACGCTGGTAGTTGAGGATCCCGTCGATCTCAGGAGTGCAACACCTGTATCGGCATCCTCTACTCGGCGAGTCTTCAGGGGCACTAGGACTCGAAGTCGTGACGCTTCGGCCACGAGTTCTAGACTTTAACCCTTTGACTACAACGGCCACAATCAAAACAGTCGATCAGAGGAGGCAGGTAAAAGTTAAATTAGGAATCCCTTAGTAATATTGAGGGAGAAAAGGGGAAGGGTCGGAACCTTAAAACGGGTTTAGACCTATACCTGAAAACATTGTGAAGAGGTTTTACGGCGTTTTCTATTAATCCTCTTGGGAAACCTTTGGGGGTCATCAGTTGAGTTATTTCACAACCATCCCTCTCAAGAAGAAACCTTGACATGTAGATTAACTAGTATATATATAGTGGATGTCAAGTAATCGAAGAAGAAGGAGGAAAGGAAGCCGAGTTGCTGAACGCAGTGCGGTTACAGTAAGGATCTGAATTTAGACTCGGGATCATAGGACGGACTTTAGCTATTCAAATAAATTAAGGAAGTTAGGATTCTTAGTTAACTTTGAGTAAGGTTAAGCGATTAGGATTTCAGCGCTTATTCACACAAGATTTTGAGCTACGATATATCATTCTGGATTTTCCCTCTATAGTAAAATTATTATATTTGATAATAATAAATTGGATTTCTCATGGCTAGCTTGGATCATCAATCTATACTCCTTACAGAATTAGGTCGTGTAGATAAAGAGATAGCTTCCCCTGATGGGAGGTTATCACAACATTAATTGAATTTTGGTTTTTTTTTCTTTTTGTGAAAACTGAATTTCTCTTTCATAGAATAATAAATTTCCGTCATTTGTTTATTCCGCTGTTCTGAATTTCTGTTGGTAATTATGTTATATAATATATTTATGTGGTGTTTAAACATGTTGCAAAATGAAATTTGACTTTCAGTTCAAATCAAATGATGATGGGTTGATGATGCCACGGTAAACCACGGGTCATGATCGTGAACTCGTGGCAAACGCTGTTTCTCTTAAGTAGAGGATTCTAATACTGGTATTACACAGAAAAAGTGCGTTTTGTAGAGAGGCTGGAGGATGTTAAATCTTTTGAGGTTCAAAACTCTCTCGTTGGTGTTTTATTGAAGTCCGCAAAATTTTGTGCCAGCTTAATCGTCGTCCACATCACTTGATCGTGTTCAAAATTACGAAGTCTACCGACAGTATCCTTCGTGTTGTTTGTGAGGAGGCGTTAATAAGCAATATAAAATCTAAAATCAATTTTTTTCTTGGAATTTATTTTTGATCGAAAAATTACAGAAGAAATTAAAAAGAGTAATTTGATGTTGATTCAAATATGAAAAAAAAATATTTATATCGCTTATACATTGTAGTATCGTCATGCAGTTTTGAATTAAACATTAAACTTATTTACCGGATTTACCGTTTTTATTATTTTTCTTCAAACCATATCACTATATTTACAACTCTATTTAGAATTGTAAATGACATATATATAGGGAACTAGGCATCTTCCTCCATTTTCACGTTCGAGACCACCTTCTTCTTCGTCTCTCCTTCCCGCTCAAGGGCCAAAACAGTCCACAGCAGCGCCATCTTTCTAGTCTATTGTGTGCTATGTGCCAAGCCTTTACAACATGTATTCAGTGACGTAAAGCAGTGTTCTCCAACCATTTTATAGCCGCAGACCGGTCAACGTTCGATAATTTTCCCGAGTCCCGCTGAGGGGGAGTACGTAGATTGTTTATATGTTAGACTGTTTTGATTTCATAATTTTAATTTAATTGTATTTAACCCGCGGTCACTCGTGCCTGTTTTTGCTACCGTCATTACACGCGGGGTGTAGATAGCACCCCAAACTTTTAACACGTGTATTTAATTATGAAAATAAAATTAAGTCATTATGATACATATTTATAAAGTAAAAGATGTTTTTTGTATTATACAAATAAAATTTTATTAAATTTATTGCATACAAATGAGACTAACATTAATTTAAACTAAACATACAAAATTTTCATTTTAAAACACATAATTTTATATTACACATAATTATAACCAGTAAAACGTATATACCAGTAGTAAATATACTTTAGAATTAATGAGATAATAATAGTAGAAAGTAGAAAAATAATATTTTAATCATCTTCCAAACATTCAGAGCAGACTGTATACAAATGCTCAACTTCTCGCGGGAGTTCTCGGCCCTCCAGATAAACTTTTGAAGGCCATTACATTCCAATCGTTCGAGAAAGAGGGATTGCATCAGGCCTGAAGGTTCAATGACCTAAAATGGGCAGCTACAGAAAAAAATCGTGGTTCTGCGCATTCTTTTTAGAATCCTGGAAGGATTTTCTTGTTGCTGGGGTGTGCAGAACACCCCGTGCTAGTGATCGCGGGTTAATCGTGACTTCAGAATAAAATATAGCTACACCAAAAAGTGAATATAAAGTGGTTTAACAAGGAATATAAACTGATTTGCATAAAAAGTAGCCCAAACCCAAGAAAAATATACCGCAGTAAATAAAATGGAAATAATTTAATTTTTCTCGTGCGGACCAGTTGTATTTGATCCACGGACCGGGGGTTGGAGACCACTGACGTATAGTACACCCCCGCAGATTTCTACAGGGTCCAAAGCCTGATTGACTACAAGTACATAAGCACCCTATGTAAGATCTGGCTTTCGCCCCAAAATCTGAGCAGGGGGGGGACAATATTCTCCGTTACGCCACTGCATGTATTAACAACAAAAAATTTTTCTTGAGATGAAAAGAAAAGAATAAAGGATGTATGCTTTTAAGTGCAACATAACTTATTTTTGAATTTTACATAGAAAATATACATTTTCAAACAAATATTGTTATACAAATGTTTATACGAACGAGGCATGAATAAATGAAACATTGATAAATTTTTACTTATGATCTTGTGAACAGATATTTTAAAATACTGGCTATAAACTATAGTCTATCGTTCCAAGAGTAATAAAAATTGCAGTTCACAATTTTGTTAAATTCATTAGTCAAAGAGTTCGACAGCATTAATGAAACATTTGAATAGATAAATGAAAGAAATATATCGCAGCGGTTTACATAATCAAGTATGTTTGCCTCCCCTGATCATACTAAAGACAGTGGACATTTTTGAGCAAGTTTTAGTAAATATTGTTTTGAAAAGGTATGATATGTTTTCAATTGTTAGCATGGTCTTTTTTTCCTTTGAACATAAGATATTTTTTCATAATCTGTATGAAATTCTTAATGGAGGAATTATTTGATACTTTGGTGTAAGTTACTTTGATTATGCCGGCAGGGTGGCGTAGTTGGTTGGGCACTTACCTTGTACACCGATGTTTGCTGGTTCAACCTCAATCCAAGTCGGTAGATTTTCATGATTCAAAAAATCGACTGAGTGTCCATGTTGTATGATTATGCGGCATGTTAAAGATCCCAAGAGTGCTTGTTTGTCTTGGGTGCTCTCGGCACTATTAAAATCCTAGCTGAGTTCAAAATTAAATTGTTGCAACTGATATCCGCCTATATAATGCTACACTAAAAAGTGATTCCTGCTGTTCCTGATGATGCAATGGTAATGACCAATCCACAGTCCTATTTAAAAGGGAAAAAAATTAATGACATTATTTACTATTTTTTCAATCAAGTACAATATTAATATTAAATGCGTTTAAGATCTAATATTATATTAAGATCTAATATACATCTATTTATACATGAATATTCACATAAATTTTTGTACCGCATTAAACTAGAATATAACAATAAACTGAAATTTTAACAATGTTCTATTCTCAAAGGATGGTAAATAATTGAAAAAAATGCTTATAAAGATATTTATCGGTAAAAGCAATTAATAAAACTTGCATTTTGCTTAATAATTTGTCATACAAATAATGAGCAAATATTTGTTAAATTCTAGTCACTAAGGAACGAAAAACTTTTTATAAATGCTGATCAATATTCTCCCAATTATCCCAAAAATTATCAAGAAAATCTTTAATTTAAAGCAATGAGTAATCCAATGTCAGCTCCACGTTGGTTATTTTTTTATAAATAATTTCTATGCACTCCCCATCCAATATTGAGTGGGGATATCATTTTCTTTATCGTGTGGCTCTATCTCTCTGCGTCTCATATAAAGAGTTTTAAAAGACTAATTTATATACGCATCACACACAAGGTATTCAGTACCTTTACAAGCGGATTATGTATGTAATAACTTCTAAAAAGCAGCTGAAGTAGTTACGTACGTATATAATGGGATTGGTAAGAGTTATAGCTTTTCTGAACCCATTGCTTGCGATTGATCTTTTTCAGTTGTAAGATGACACTGGAACTGGTTTATTGATATTTGTTTTTACATAAGTTATTTACTTCTACGGGTTGTACCATCAATCTGTATTTTATCCATACAAAGTTATGCAGTGTCATCTAGAATAAGGATGTCCAACACGCGGCCTGGAGGCCGCATGTGGCCTGCCTTGAATAATTTTGCGGCCCGCGAGATTCTTTACAGCTTTACAAAATTCGACTATTTTGTACAATATTTTTGTTTAAAGATTTTTTTTTTGTAAAAAATTAATTCCATAACTGTTATTATTTTATCACGTTGCTTCTGTTACTGCGAATCTCTTTTTTTTTCTAAATTGAAATTTATCGAGCATAAATCAAACTTAACGCGCAAAAATTTGCAACATCAATTACGATACGCAAATACACATGCATTGAGATCTACTAATAAAAACTAAGTGAAAGAGTTGAGAAACAGATATCTCAGTAATGAAATAAATTAAACATTATTTGATCATTGCATTATTATTATTGTATTATCTATGGCTGCATACATGAAAAACAATGAAAACAATAATAATATGTCAGTCTGTTTTAAAATTTCTCTCCAACAAATGTTTATAAGGGATCCAAATATAATATAAAGATATATATTTTTATATGGGCTCGCCGTATTGTAAAGCTCTTCCGAAGTGGCCCGCGAGGTCATTTGGTTTGGCAACCCCTGATCTAGACTATGAAAGAAAATAAATCCCTCCATTTTCTTTAAATCTGGAATTTTTTTTAGAGTAGAGCATAAAAAAGTGTCAAAAATTTACCTCAGGATAGCTCAGAGTTACGAAGTACGTCCGCACGTATAACACTTGTAATTCAACCTATCTGAAAAGAGCATTGAATTGAGATAATTATGATATTTTTTAATCCAGTTTGCCTTATCGGAACTTCTTAAAGTTGTCCAAACTTAAATTTTTAAAAAATCTACCCGAATTAAGAATATTTGCTTTTATGAAAGAGAATTGATCCGATATTAATATAAAATGGCCACCAAAAGTTAAGGTACAACATGTTTTCTGAAGGTCGCCGTAAAGAAAATTGCAGTAGTAATAGAATTTTTAGTTCATATATCAATGTTGATAATGAACTTTGTAAAAAAAAACTTATGTAAAAACGATAGTTACCACTTTTTTGGGGGTGGGCGGGAAGAACCGGCATATATGAGTGAGAGAAAAATATGCAATCAAGAAGATTTTTTTAATTTCGTGTTGTGACGTTTCCCCGCCCCTCTGCTTCAAGATAGGCTTCCCTATGCAGATAGCATTACGCCGTTCATATCCATGAATAAACCAGAGTTATTTTCATCTGACATCACGCCGACAACCAATGGCCGTGCGAAAACCAGCGATTGTACTCCATTTGCGAGCCGGAACCTAGAGTGTAATTCGATGTGTAAGAATGGATCGCCCCAACCACAAGAGAGTGGAGAGAGAGTCTGTGTAAAACACTCGTCAAGAGACGTGGTGTGTTCTCACTCCTCCATCACAAAATTCGTATTCTGTGGTATTGAAATGCTCAATAGTTTGAATAACTTATATCTAAACAAATTAAAAGTAAAAAAAATGCTTTTTAAAAACAACTTTTATTTAAATGCTCTAAAAAGAATAACATAAACTTTTCTTTTAAAACTTTTTTTGCTATCAACTTATAAAGTCGTTACACAATTTATGGTATAAAAGCTTGTCGCGAGATTTAAGTACTTGTATTTACTTTGAAAATTTTAAAAATTAAAATCAATCAGATCAAATTATTTAATTTGCTTGTTTATCAACACAGGTAAATCTCGCGGCAAGCTTTTATATCATAAATTGTGTAACGACTTTATAAGTTGATAGCAAAGAAAGTTTTAAAAGAAAAGTTTATTTTATTCTTTTTAGAGCATTTAAATAAAAGCTTGTTTTTAAAAAGTTTTTTTTACTTTTAATTTGTATTTTACTTTTTAATTATCACTGCATTTGATTGATTGAATATTAACGTCGCACTGTTCAGCTACACGAGGGCTTTTGGCGACGGACCACGTAATTTTGAACCATGGTCAAGTGACGTTAGTTATCACTGGACAGAGGTTTCTCAGTCTGTTAATGTCATTCAACACATCATTGTTGCAAGGTCGTTTGCTGGTTAATTTTGAACAGTCCAGCTAAGGGGTATTCAACCTTTTTCCCACCAGGCCACATAGATATGATAGATATTTCACTCGGGCAGCAACAAGAGGATAATCGGAAGAGGGGGATAAACATTGTTAGACCAAAGCAACATTGGACAAAGCAAAATTAATTAAAATATAATTTTTTTTTCTTTTTACTTTTACTATAATATTATATTAAAAAGGAAAAATACGTTTTTTTTAAATCCGTGATTTTTTCAATTTTTGTGCGAAATTTGGATAATACTATATTACAAACGAAAAAATATTTTTGTGCGATTATATTTAAAAATGACGAAGTTTTTAAATGTTTTATTAAAAATTTAAGTATTTTTTTAAAAAATTGTAAAAAAAAAGTTTTAGGCATTTTATTTTTAAAATGACTGATTCTAAAAGAGAAAAGCCTGAACTTTCTTACAACAGAATATCGATTCAATAACACGGACAAAATCATACGGAACGATTTAGAAATCATTTTCATGAAAACGCATCGATTTTGGCTCATTTTAGAAAAAATTGTAAAAAATAGAAAATATTATTATAATTATACCGTATTGTGGCGAAATAAATTATCTTTCCGATTAGGTAATTATTTTTTGTCTCAGTTTCATTGAAAGAATAAGATGGTTTTTGAAAAAAGGTAAAAAAATCTGAAATTCTTTAAACTCAATTTGATAAGCTGCTCGACAGAATAAAAAGCTAACAGGGGTAATAAGTTTTCAATTAAAATATTTTCAACTAATTGTGATATCGGAATATAAATCATCAAAACATGCATTATCAACCAAACTAAACGTGTGTACAAAACGCTTCAAAATTGATTTGCAAGATTCCACCGTGCACTTTTCCGCAGTATTTTTTATGGGGTGCCAATATATTTTTCGCCTATTTTAGATTTATCTGTTGATTTTGCTAATTTCTTTTTTCTTCTACGCTTAGAATTTGGTTTAAAATGTTGACTTGTAGTAGCAGATGCAGAGGAGGGTTGAATACAGGGATTAGAGAACTACAGCTATTCCGCTACAGCCGTATCAATGATACAGAGCTCCCAAGCTTCAGGGGCCCCGAAATGTGCAAGAATAAATCGTAAAATGTTGAGATCCCACCAAAAAAGGGTCTCCAAGGAATTTTGACACGGGGCCCACACTCAGGACTAGCTACGCCAGTGGTTGAATATCGGATTTGGAACTGGTTAATGGCAAAATGTTTATTTCATTCAATAAGGATAAAGGAGCAGGAACATCGACTATTGAATATAATTGATGAAGATGATACGATAAGGGTAAATATAGTATTGGTTTATGAAGGAATGGCAATAGACGTAGGAATAGGTGTTTGAGATTCTGACATTGTAACTGCCGCTGAAGATGAGGAACATCAAGAGATTTGTTTGAGTTGATGATGTGGAAACTGCAAAGATAGAGGAGGAAATTTTTTGTACCGGCTGAAGTATTTAACTTTCTTTGTGTAATCTTTTAAGCTGTTTGTGTAGCTGTGGATATTGTTGAAGATTTAGCAGCCTGGGCATATGTTTGAGATATCTGTTAGGGTATTAATATTTTGGCTTCTAAGTATAACATATATTTTTGTTAGTTTTAATTTCTTGTATTTGTTTTTTAGTTTTCCCGTTTGGGCAAAGTTTGGAGTCTGCGTAATGAGGCTGTGAACAGTTAATGCATTTCGGTTCTAGGCTGCAATCTATAGAAGAATGCCCTACAGATGCAAACCTAGAGCATGTTAGTTGTCCGCAGCAGGAAGTTTGTGAATGTCTGAACCTCTAACACTTGAAGAAGTGCAGAGGATTCGGAACGGATGGGCGTATTTTACAGTTAAGATAGTCAGCTTTGATTGTTGTGGATATTTTAGGGCTATTAAAAGTAAAAATATGTTTTGCCGGAATTATTAATGCGTCTTTTCTTATTGTGATTCTTCTGACCTGAACATCCCTGACTCAGAGAATCCCTCGAAGATTTCTGCTGCAGGTAAAGTCAACAAATCAGGTTCAGAAATGACACCTCGATAGGAGTTAAGGGATTTGTGCGGAGCTATACAAGGACAATTTAGAAAAGATTTCGCAAGAATAAAAGACTTTGAACAGCGGAATTCGTTTCAATAAGTAGATCCCAGGAAAGCAATTGTTTTACTGATTTCGGCTCAACACTATTCCGAAGAGGGCTTTGTGAACAGCAAATAGCTATTTCTTTGACATCCCATTGATTAGTAAGGAAATTAGTAGGGATCTGGAACTTTTTGAAATTTTATCGACGTTTAAAGTGGTTAAAACAGGGCTTTTACCCTGGCACAGCTGACTTGGATCCATAGGCATGAAATAAACTTCCTGGCATGCCTTTATTCAACATGGAGTCTAACAAGGGAGGCAGTGCCTGCTAAATGGCAAAATCCAGGCACGGCGCTTACCTGGAGTACATCCAAGATATAGCACTACAGCTTCAGAGCGAGGATCGAACGAGTAAATTTGACACCCCTTATCTGTAGCACTAGCCCTAAAGCATTGTCTCTCCGGGGACTCCGAAGAGAGGCATCATCAGCCGATTTACTGGAGTGGTCTCACACCTGCCTCTCGTCTATAGCGAAGCGAGGGCCAAAGAGAGTGCAAAAGTTGTCACCAGAACACCATTTTCCTCCTTGTGTGACGCCACCTATGGTAAACATGTGGATTGGCACACCAACAGTGTTAGTAAGAAAAAAAAGATATTAATTGAAATAAAATAAAAGTTTTAAAAATGAGGTTAAGGGAAAATATATGAAACCTATAAAGTAAATATATATAATTGATTTTAGCATAATGTAAAAAGGGTACGACTTTTTCAAACGAAATATTAACTTGTATGTTTGTAATCTAGACGGGGAAAGAAAGGAAGGATTAATTGAATGACAAGAAGGAGGGTCGAAAACAGAGAAGGATCACTAGGGTACCCCGGGTTCTTGATACCCGTGTTTGCCAAAAACAGTAAACTCTTTGGGGAAAAGAAAAGATCACTAGGGCACCTCAGGATTGTTACACCCATACTCATCTAAAAAAGATGAGCCTCCTGAGGGACCAACGAGTGTGGGATCAATATCAATCCGAAGGTTCTGTGACCACAATTTATAAAACTTGCAGATGACCATTTCTTATACCTTTAGGTTCGAAGGAGAAGAATCACTATTGTGTCGCAGCTCGTTGCAGACCCTTTTGTAGCATCAGGGAGTAGAATCTTCTCTACTACGGTTTGAAGACGCTTTAACAACGCAGGTCTCTATGCAAAACAATCAGTTGTGTGTGTACTTTTCACCGGACAAAGGGCCCGCCTATTATGGACTTGAGAGCACGTTTTCCGTACCAGAATGCAATGGGCTTCTGGACTCTTCACAAATTAGTCCAGATTTTCACCGGATCGTGATTCAGGGCGTCTGCTGATCTGGAAGGAAGAACGCACCAGATACCATTAATCCAACACTGTTGAAAGCCTCTGCTGTAGATTTAGTGGATCATGGTTTGGGTGGGACCTTACTCGGTCGTCACACTACCCTCCATGTATTCCATGGAGGAACTCGGACTGTTGTGAGGAATGTAGATGAGATCCTTGATCAATATTGTAACGATTTCATTCTAATGGATTCGATAGAACATATTTGGGACTATCTTGGTGGGCAGGTTTCTGTTTTTCCTTCAAGATTGTTACATGAGCTGGAATAAGGTTTACTGCGTGTCTAGTCTTGGCTTCCCATTTCGGTATCCGACAACTAAATTTCTAACATGCAAAGTCGATGCCGCCAACGCATTCAAGTTAGGGGTAAACACATTCCTGATTAGAAACTTTTTTTGTAATGTTTCCTTGACATTTAACCGCATAAAAATGTGATCTCCAAGAATATACTTTTCTTCCACATTTCCTCATTTCTGCATTAAATTTATGCAAATTTCTATGGCGTATTCAATAAATGTTTGATACACATTTACTCCAAATTCGTTATTTCTGTATTCATTCATTTGCAGATTGAACGCAAAAAGAAACCCGGTTATACCTTAACATTTTGAGGCCAGTGTATTTTATCTTTATTAACATGCTGTAAAAATAGGCTATCCACGAAGTCTATCTTCTATAATCCGAGTTTTCTCCCCTCAAGCCAAGCTAGCTTTTAAAGTTAGATCAACGCAACCTTGAAAATGAACGTCATTACCAAATAAAGAGTGTTTTTTTTTCAGGTATAGAAGTTTAAGTTGGCATTACTTTCCAAGATGGAGACCGATTTAACAGCTGTCAAGTGAATTAATTATTCTCAGTTTGGTTTGGCAATTCATCAAAACGATCATCAAGCAAGGCGTAGATTCGTCGAATGGGCCCAAAACGAGATTGCCGTTGTTCCCGATTTTCATAAGCGAATTTTGTTTAGCGATGAAGCGCACTTCTGGTTGAATGGCTACGTCAACACACAAAACTGCCGCATTTGGAGTGAAACTAATCCACAAGTGTATGTCGAAACACCGTTACATCCAGAAAAACTGACTGTTTGGTGCGCTTTATGGGCTGGTGGAATCATTGGTCCGTACTTCATCAAAAACGATGAAAGCCACAACGTTACAGTCAATGGTGATCGGTATAGAGCCATGATTACTAACTTTTTCATTCCTGAATTGAACAATCATGATGCCCAGGAGCTGTGGTTCCTACAAGATGGCGCAACATATCACACAGCTCGTGCCACAACCGATTTATTTAAAGACACGTTTGGTGACTCCTAATTTCCCGTTTTGGACCTGTGAATTGGCCTCCAAGATCTTGTGATTTAACACCGCTAGACTATTTTTGTGGGGCTATGTAAAGTCATTGGTCTATGCGGATAAGCCACAAACGCTTGACCATTTGGAAGACAACATTCGCCGTGTTATTGCCGATATATGGCCACAAATGTTGGAAAAAGTCATCGAAAATTGGACGTCCAGATTGGACTACATCCGAGCCAAACGTGGAAGTCCTATGCCAGAAATCATATTTAAAATGTAATGCCACAAGATCATCTTTCGAATAAAAAAAATTCATGTCAATCGAATAATACATCGTTGTTTTATTGCAATTTAAAGTTCTATACCTCTAAAAAAACACCCTTTAGTATGTAAATAGTCTGTGAGGTACTTCATATAACATAGATCAGTGATTCCCAAAGTGGTCTATATAGACCCCTAGGAGTCTATAACGACCTGCCACGAGGAGTCCACACCAGCGAAAAAATAATTTGGTGGTCCAAGAGGTGTAAATGGGGGTCTACGATAATACCTCTCATTAAACCAGATCGCAATTTTAATTTTAAACGGAAATGTAATCAAGTGGAAACCAGACTTACCTCTTTAACAGATATGTTTACAAAATTTAATGAGGGTAATTTTCAGTTTCGGCTGTAAAGGGCTCACGCGTCTTTTCTTTAACATGTTTATTGGGTTCTTTGGGCCAGAATTAATGGCAACTCTTTTCCAACCAAATCCAAGAAGTGAAGTGTGAATGAAAAATTCAAATGAACAATCTTTTAAATATAGGAGCTTAGAGTAAGCGGAATGGCAATGTAAGGTAATGTTTGACAATTGAAGTTAGTTTGTGGCAGTTGATGGTTATTACAGTTCGTGGTTCAAGTCTGAATGAGTTTTACGTGACGTGAATACAAGTTATTAGGGATCGGATATATGAAGTCCAAGTTGCACACCAGTGCATACAAAGACAAGATTAAGCATATAACAAGATTGATCGTTGCTGCTAGCTGTAATAAGGTAGGATTGATTATTTAATATTAGAATCGGAGATTAGGCGGTTCGCTTATTGATAGTGGTCTGAATTAGATTAAGTCTTATTATAAAAATATACATATATTGTGTGTTGCGTATTTTACCATCGTAGATTCTCTCATATTAATTATTATAATTTAATTTGTTCAAGGTTTAAGTTGAATATCTTAATAAAGTCATATTAAGATAATGTTTGATTCTAGTTCTTTCGTTAATCCTACGCCTCTAGCTCACGCTGATACTTCGAGAGATGTTCTTCCAAGGGGACTAACATCACACGGTGACAGCATTAATTTTATTAAAACAAGGACATCATTTCAGCCTTTCTTGCCAGAATTAAGCTAAAGGAGTATAATTTTGGATTTCGCCAATTTTTCCAGTTTCTCAATTTGCCAGCAAAAAGACGTAACCTACGTTCAACATTTTAATGCCCTTTTTTAGATTTTGAAACTAGGTTTGAGAATGTTTTGAATATTGTAATACAACAGTAGGCAATGAATTCCTGTGGTTATTTTGAAAAAAATATGTCAGAATACAAGAATTAGGCACTAACGAAGATCTTAAAATAAAGTTTAGAAACGCATGTAAACAATTTTGGCTTTAAAAAGATTTTCCTGTTATTTTTTCCATATTATGGGATATCTTGAGAAATTTTAATTGTTTTTCTAATTGAGAAAAGGTTTCAATGTGCTTGCCAATTTTCAAAAAAAGAAAGAAAGAAAGACTATTAACCGACGAGATATTTAGGGTTAAACCTGTCAAGATTGATGCCAAATGTTGAAAATTTGTTATTGCATCTTCAGATTCATGTCTCTCTCTAAAAGTATTTGTTTGTTGCTCAGTTATTTCAAGTAATAGTTATTTTATTCATTAAATTTAATACTTAGTTAACACGTGTTTTTTAAAGTTTTAAACCCTATACTTCTCTACAGTTTAAAATTTAAATCTTTTGCAGTAATTAACTCTATACCTACTGTCAAAAACACATTTAAGTTGATGAATTTGCAAAAAATTAATATTAGGTAAGTAGGGGTCTACCCCAAACCGAAAAACCTGTCAAGGGGTCAATGAGGCAAAAATGTTTGGGAGTCTCTGATATAGATGTTATAGAAAAGAGTAAATGTTAAAGGATAACATTGCCCCTGTATAAGCTCCTGTGGCTTAGATGTAGCCAGCCTATTCCAAAAGCCCAAGGTTGTAGGTTTGACCCCGACTGGAGTCGATAGATTTTCTTAATGCAAAAATCGTAGCTACGCTAGTCATATGATTATGTGGCATCCAAAAGATCCCTTGAGTGTCAATTTGGCTCTGGTACTCTCTGCAACATTTAGTATCCGACGAGAGTTTGCATTGAATAAAACTCAAACGTTAATATTTGGTAGCGGGAGAAGCCACTAGATGATGCCTCCATGAAATGGTTTTCACATTTGGGGAATTGCCGTGTTTGTGAAGCCTAAAAAGTGTCTAAAATGCAGCTCCATTGGAGGGGGAGGGGAATCATTGCCCCTTTAATTAGTACCAGAATCATATTTGCGTAGCCTCTTGGAAGTTACGAGATCTTGGACGGTCAGAATAGAATCTCGTTATTGGAAGTCTATTATTTAGAAATCGCAAAATATGAAATAATTACTGCAATCCTCATTTGATAGAAACAGGTTAAGTAAAATCATTCCCCATATTTAGTTTAATTCAATTTGATATTGATTATTCAAAGATTAAATAAACAAGATTAAATCGTTTGTGGTGGTGGGACTAATCCCCACCTGGTCTAGTGAAACTAGACCAGATCTATGAGTCCATAAATCTGTACAAAGTCTAAGAAAAGCAGGGGGGATGCAACAGCCTCCTCACAGGAAAATCGCAGACATTGCGCACAATCGCAGAAAACTGACTGATGTTACATTTGGGGCAAATTGGGAAGTTTCTTTTGCCGCCCTCAAAATTCATGCATCTCAGGTGACCAGTCGAAAATCGTGAGAATGCCGTTTGTTTTGATATGGAGCCCTTGAATGATATGGCGGATCCAGGGTGTCATTGAAAGTACCATGGGTGTACAGGAGGGACTACCCAGGTTCTACATATTAATTTTTTAGCCCTGTAGTAGATCTCAGTCGATGTAAGGACCATGTGGTTTTCCGGATCCACAGGATTGCTTGTAGCCGCCTTAGCAAGGTCGTCCGTAACTTCGTTCCCGAGAAGGCCTACATGAGAAGGGACCCACTGTAGATGAATAGGGTACCGATCCGAAAGCTGTTGAAAAAGGTGAAGGTACTCCTGCTGGTGTTGTCGCCGATAGATGGCCAATTCGATAAATGTTGAATGGATGATCGACTGTCTTTCAGTATCCAAATTTCAGAAACAGCTAGATCTCTTATGTTGTTAATAAATGAAAGACCACACATGATAGCTATTAGCTCCGTTCTAAAGACAGAAGCATGGTCAGCATTTCTTCTCTGAAATTTGATGACGCGGCCAGGTAGTTCAATTAAGACTCCACTGCCAGTAGTATTTGTCTCTCACTTACTGCCATCAGTATAGATCTTGGCTGCATCCAGTGGAATTCCATCAGTCCCCTCTAGAGCCAATTACTTAAGAAGTTCGGGTTGGTCAGACATTTTATTCACATTGGACATTAAATTATAACTAGCTGCATGTCCCGGCGTTGCACGGGCTATCTCTACTGTTATAAATTTTCCCTTTCTTTCACAAAATCAGAACTTCTAATACTCATTTTCAAAATGACTTTCCCCCTCCACCGCTTAGCCCAGCGTTGCTCGGGCCTTCTCTATTCCTCATGACACCAACATTTCTGTGAGTGTGTTTGTACGTGCACAATGTGAGTGATTTTAAAAATTATGTCAAAAAGTTTCCCTTTTTCGAAATTTGTTCCATTCCACTTATTTTGATTTAAGTAAGGTTTCTTTCCCCTCTCTATAACCCGAACACGGTTTTTTAGTGTAAAATTATTGTTCTATCTTCCCCTCCTTCTCACAAATAAGATATAGATTCAAATTTCGATGTATGACTTATAAAAAAAAATATTGCGTTAGAATTAAAAAATTATTAATGTGAAGCAATAAATAGAAAACGATTCTGATGCTAAGAATGAAACAAAAAACGTTCCTCATTTTTTTTTCATAATAGTTTCTAAGAATCTAAAATAATAAAATAGATTTCTGATTTTCATGAATCAATCAATCTTTATATATAATTAGCTTAAAAGTGTCTCTAAAATGTATTTTGATCCAAAATAATAGACGATGTACTTTTTAATTAACAAAGAATTCCTTTAGTAATGAAATAATAGAAATAATCCTTTTAAAAAACCATATATATGTGGCATGCAGCCAAAGCCAAGCAGTCTTCGCGCAGGCGCAGCTAGGGAGTGAACACAAACTGAAACTATTAGACTGTGAACTTTTAAGAGAAACAGCAGAGAACGACAGAGGTGCGCGAGCAGGCGTTACCTTCTGCTTATCATCGTCAAACTTATCTGTTAGAATAGCTACCTTTTAATTAATTTTTGTTTAATTTTAAAATAAATGTGAAGTAAGACAAACGTCTTGGACTTCTTGTTGTCTCCCACAAATTATGGGGTTCGGCCGCGATCGATAAAATTTCGATTTGAACCAAAGTCTGGACAATGAACAAAAGCGTCCGTGAAGGAGACGCTCCGCCATTTTGGAAACTTCGTTCAACCTGTGTAGGGTTTGAACTCAGCATGAATACTCCGCCTGTGTAGAGGCCGGGATTGAAAAAAATTTCGATTTTGATCAAAGTCTGAAACGTGAACAAAAGCCGTCCGTGGAGGAGACGCGCCGCCATTTTTGGAAACTTCGTTCAACCTGTGTAGAGGTTGAATTTTTAAACTTCTTTCCGCCTGTGTAGAGGTTGGAACCATCGACAAATATTCCGCCTGTGTAGAGGTTGGAACTAACTCAGTGTGAATAATCCGCCTGTGTAGAGGTTGGGACTCTTTCATAAACACCTGCGAAGAGGTGTCAATTCGAATAATTACCGGAACTATATTACCTGCGAAGAGGTGAAATCAGTGAAATCAACGTTTTTCTTCAATTATTGGATTACATCGTACGTGCGAGCAACAAGGGAGCTAGAAAAAAAAGGTAGGATCTTTCTATATTTTTCTAAAATGTATAAAAACGCTCTTAAAGAGGATTTCATAAGAGTTGTTGAGGATCTAGACGGTACTGTGGAGAGTACGGACACTATAGCTAAACTAAAGACTAAAATTGAGAAGAGTAGTACATTTGAAAGTGATCCAGATTTCGTTAAAACTTTAATTAAAAACTGTATAGATGAGAGGGCATCGCGAAACGAAAGAGAGGTAACTTTAGAAAAACAGAAAATTGAGCTCGCGAAACTACAGCTAGCGCAATTAGAAAAAGAAATCGAACTTCAAACGGCTAAAAATGAAGCATTAAGTTTAAATCCTGCAGCTAAAGTCGAAGAGAACTATCCCCAATATCTTGAAAGAGAAAATAAAAATTGCTTCATATATGCGGTGATTCATCTCATTACGCAAGAGACTGTGAGAAGCGTTTTAAACCTAAAAAGAATCTAACGACCACATCCATAATAGAATAAACGTGAATACTTTGAAAGTCGAGAGCGAAAACAAAATAGCGATGAGTTTGCAAATCTTCAATATGTAAGCATTTTTGTAGAAAATCAGCCCGTAACAGCCTTGATTGATTCAGGTTGCCAGATCCCAGTTTTAAATTCCTCACTAATTAGAGTGAACCAGCCTTCCGAAGAGATCATAACATTAAGCTCATGTTTTGGCGAAAAGCGAATGGTAGAAGTTAAACCCATAAATATTTTTCTCTTGATCAACACTCTCCCGGTCTAAGTGTTCAAACGGCAATATCACCGACCTTGACCGAAGAATTTATTATACATCCCAGTGTATATGCTGAAATAAAGAAACTAGGCCACGCAAAGAGCGATGTTTTATTGAATGAAAGTGAATCCTCTTTAGGTGCTTATGCTTATCCTAGTGCTGTTTCTGTTTCAAGTGTGATAAAAAACTCTAGTTATGATTTGCCACATGTTAAAAACTTTAATACTAGAAATGATTCGAGTTCTCTAATTAGGATTATAAATGTAATAAAATTAAGAGTACTAAGTTAAAATTGAGTATTGTAAGAGAAAAATGTTCTGATATAGTATTGTGTAAGAAAGTCAATGGTGCCATGAAAACGAGTTCCGTGAACTTCAACACCCCTTCACCTATGAAGACTAAACATAGACGGTTTTTGCGTTGCTCGAAAAAAATCTTTGAGCCCTGGCAGTGGAAACGGGAGAAAAAGAGAAATCGTTTTGAACAGACGTCCAGAACTCTAGAGAGGAAAATATCGATGCGTTCAACCAAAGATCAACTTGTTAAAAAGACGTTCTTATGCCTGATGGATCTGATAAAGACCGAGATAGCAAAATAAATGATTCCGTTCATCCTACCGTACTATCGTCATCTCAGAATCATGCCATGTCTGTGAAACACAAGGTTTTCCTGTGGAACCTTCCGGATGTCGAAAGAGGTGCCTTCACATGATGGAGAAACTGTTTAGTTCAGCAGAATTATGATATGTTTAATCTTTGTATATTTGTCGTATAGTCCTTGTCTGTTCCGTCTTTTTTTGTATGTTTCAGATTCTCCTCTGGTCTCGATGAAAAAGAAAAAAAGGGACGTACCACTGCGGACAGCGTACAGTCAGGCTGGCCGATTGTGGCATGCAGCCAAAGCCAAGCAGTCTTCTCGCGCAGGCGCAGCTAAGTGAAACACAAACTGAAACTATTAGACTGTGAACTTTTAAGAGAAACAGCAGAGAGAACGACAGAGGTGCGCGAGCAGGCGTTACCTTCTGCTTATCATCGTCAAACTTATCTGTTAGAATAGCTACCTTTTAATTAAGTTTTGTTTAATTTTAAAATAAATGTGAAGTAAGACAAACGTCTTGGACCCCTTGTTGTCTCCCACATATATATATATATTTATGTAGGATTTTCCCTTTGAAACATTTTGTTAAAAGGTTAAATCATATCCTTTTCAGAGAGGACCATAAATCTCAATTTTATTTATTACTGCATTCCGAAGCAGCGCCATCTAGTGAGCTTTCGTAGCTCCAGCTTGAATAATTTTTCGGCAGAGGCCTACTAACCACTGTTTTTGTTCAAAACGTCCGTCTTTACCGCATTTTCGCGCCCTGCGCGGCACCACCAGTCCTAACGTCCAATAATGAGAAAGGTAATTTCCCCGTCTTCTAAAGGTATAACTCAACTTTTAATTAACCTAATTCCTGCATGTCTTACTCTTTGTAAATATCCCCTTTTGTAAATATTTCCCTTTAACTTTAAATAAATTCTTCTTTACTTAAATGAAGTATCTGTGTTTAAATGACTTTCATTCAATTAATTCATCCCTCACCCTTAAATACTTACCCCTAGACAAACCACCTCGCCAATATAAAATCCCGCCTTCTGAAGAGTCTGATTTTTATTCGAAGATTTATTCGGACTCCCACATTTATTAAAATTAAATTTCTATGAGTAATTAATAAAAGAAAAATTTACAGATAGCTATTTGAACGATTGCTTTTGTAATCAAAAAGTATGAAACAAAAATAAAGAATGTAATTATAATTAATTAATTATTACTGACATTTTAGGCAATTTTTTTCGTTTAATTTTGCAGCCACCGGAAACCCAAAAGTACATTTTTTTTTAAAAAAAAAGAATACTTTATGTATGGAAATAAGCAAAAAAATAGAAATTTTCAAAATTACAAAATTATTAGATCGTGTTTTAAAAACTTCATAAAAGAAAAGAAGTTCCGAAAATATTTTTTAAAAAATTGTAAAATAATTAAATTGAAAGAAAGATATTGTTTTTTTATCCGTAATTTTTAAGATATTTTATCAATCTTTGAAAAGATTACGAATAATATTATTCTACACGCGGAAAAAAAGGAAAAGCATGAACTTTTTTTATTGTAAAATATTTTTTCATTAACGCGAAAGAAAGTTCAAGCGGAACAACTTATAATTCATATTCAAAGAAAGGAACCGATTTCGACTCATTTTTTATTTAAAAAATTGTAAAATAATTGAATTGAAAAGAAGATATATATAGAATTTTATTATATTAATTGTTAAATAAAATTATTTATATGAAAAAATTTTTTTTTTATAAAAACACAACTTCTTTCCGATATTTTCTGCAGATGACGCCACGATGCATTTTAATGCGTTTTAAGGTTTTTAATCAATATCTTTTTAACTAATTGGAATATCGGAATATAAATGGTCAAAACGGATTCCTCGGATCATTCCCGAAATTTTGATAACTTCTGCTAGTTTCTGCGTCTTGTGGTTCTTGAAAACATTACGGACATACATAGATACGTTTGTTTACCTTCGGATTTTAATAGTGTAGATGGAACGTGACCTGCTGGAGTCCAAGGACAGGGTTGATGAATGAAGTCAGGCAGTGGTATTCCACATTAAATTTAGGTTTTGTGCAAGTGTCTGGGAGAAGGGACTATTTCGTTCCAATCTTTGATTATCTTTCCAATGCATTAAGTATTGAGAGGTTCTATGTTGATCCCCGTAACTAAGCAGTTTGTTGAAGTACTTGGTCAAACAATAGTTTCTTCTCATATTTAAGGGCTGAAGGTCGCACTCATATAGAACTAAGTTATTAGGACAGCTGTTATGAAGGCCTGCGATGATTCTAGCAGCACTCAGCTGTATTCTTTCAAGTTTTTTAAGGTTAGAATCTGAGAAATAAAGAAAATGGCAGAATCAAACTCCAAAACAGGTCTAATTAAGGTAGTATAGGTAATTTTCAGAGTAGAGGCATCTGCACCCCAATCGTGCTCAAAGATGTATTTTAATATATTAAGGCGTTTTCTACTTTTATTAATCAAATCCTCTATATGCCAATTGCAAAGAATCTCTTGGTCTAGGGTAAAACCTAGATATTTAGGATGTTTTACATATAAGAGTTTTTGATCCTTTCTAAAAACAGTTGGTTGATATTTATATAGATCTCTATTGGTGGTGAAAAAACTGGTCACAGACTTCGTGAGATTAAAGGATAATTTCTGGTTAGTTGCAAAGTCATTAACTCTGTTTAGGTACTGGAAAAGATTAGCCTCAATAGACGGTATGTCGTGACTCGAGTACCAAAGGACAATATCATCTACAAATAAATCAATGCTGCTATTCTCAGTAATCAACTTTTCCAGTCCAGCTAATAACATAAATAAGAGCGTAGGACTGAGTATTGAGAGAGATCCTTGAGTAACTCCTTGGCTGAGTTTAAAGTCCTCGGGAAGAGTCTTATTATACTTAACACGAATAACTCTAGATTTCAAAAAATCTGAGATCCATGGCAGAGCTTTTTCTTTTATTCCAAATACATTAAACATCTTAAGAATGAGCTTGTTTCTCCAGACCGTATCGAAAGCTTTAGATAAGTCTAAAAATGCTGCTGCTGTATGATTGATCGGTCTTTTTTAACTTTTGGGCATCTCTGACACATTGACAAAAGTACAAAATCTGATCTTCTGTACTATGTCCTCTCCTAAATTCATATTGTTCCCGTGGAAGCAGATTATTGCTGTCTAGAAAGTAGGTGAGTCTTCTTAGCATCATTCTTTCCATGATTTTACATGGTATAATTGTCAAAGCAACCGGCCGATAACTCTCAGGGGAACGGAGTACCTTGCCTGGTTTCCTAATGGGAATGATAGTGGCTCTTTTCCACTCGTGAGGCAGCATGTTGAGTAACATGTATTTTCAAGTAATGAAGCGAGTCCATTACAATGTAAGTAAACTTATAAAGAGCTAATAAAATGCTTTTAGCAGTTAAATGTAATTGTCGGTGTTATGCTCGTAATACATATTACTGCGGAACTACGTCCCTCCCCCTCTTTTCGAATTATACTTTTTTGCAGTGGCGTAACGTACAACCTCGCATTGCAGGGGGGGAGGGATTCTAGAGGGCCCAAAACCTTCTTGACACCAAGTAGGTATTTGAGCTTGGGAACCCAAACCTGACTTTGCAGGGGGCTGATATTCTCCGTTATGCCACTGCTTTTTTTGGAACATCACACAGTGTTCACCGGAATTTAAACCTAGAACCCAATTCCTCTGTGATTACTCTTTTCATTAAATATGTTACTAAAAATATATCCCATTTCATATTGTAATATGAACGTTAACATATTTATTTGAATATTTACTGATGGAAAAATTTTCAAACATTTAATAAGGTTTTAGGCAGCCTGTAATATATCTGTTTAATTTATAAAGATTCTAAAGTTTCAGAGAAAGTACACACACACACAAACGTACAAGAAACGTAATGATGAATTACACACACACACAATTCATTTAGTTAACTAGATAAACTTATAACATTCTCATTTTAATAAGTAAAGTAATGGTAAAAAGCATCCATGTAAATAGAATAATTAAGCAGCTTAACAGAAAATAGCTGGTTTATATGTTAATTGAACTAAATTACTTTTTACTAAATCAAAAACTGTTCTATGTTTAAAGTCACTTAAAACTTTAGTGAGGATTTATAATAATGCTTTTTAGGAAACCACAGTGCAATTGAAAACAGGAATATCAATATTGAAAATATATATATATATATATATATATATATATATATATATATATATATATATATATTCAATACATATATATACATACAATATATACATACACACACACACATATATATATATACATATATACATACACACACATATATATATATATATATATATATATATATATATATACATACATATATACATACACATACACACATACACATATATACATACATATATACATACACACACACACATATATATATATACATATATACATACACATATATATATATATATATACATACATATATACATACACACACACACACATATATATATATATATATATATATATATATATATATATATAATTTCAATTCTACATATTTCTTTAAACAACTTCCAGAATTGTAGAAAGCTCACAGGGAAGAAATATATTGGATAGAACACAAATGAAAATATTTGTAAAATTAAAAATAATTTAAAAAATTAGAGTGTCTCACAGTGCCGATTTAAGATCATTTCGGGCCCTACACGCAGAAGATCTATAGGTCCCTTGCCATTGACGAATCGAAATTTACAACCAGAAAATCTGGATAAGTCCAGATTATCCGGGCCCTTCCGAGTTCCGAGCCTCCGGGCGCCCGCCCCTAGCACCCAGTGGATAAACCGGCATTGGTTTCACAATGTGCGTTATAATAATTTTGAATGTGTGAACAATATCCTTGACTTTATATTTCATCTTCATTCGAATCGCAAACACAGAAAGTAGTCTAGAAAAATCTGAGTTCCAAAGAAAACAAAATTTTGATTCAACTAATGAAGATTTGAATCATCAATATTATTGAAGATGTGCCAAAAAAAGCTGTTTAATTCTTGATATTTAACGATAGATAAGTAAAGATCGTTCCTTATATCATGATTAAATTTCGATCAAATTGTAATAGATTTTAACGTATTGCTTTCAGCTTTTTTGTAATGATTCGATCGTATTTGGTTTGAGATTTTAATTACTTAAGTTTTTTATTTCCTATTTCATTTCAAATACTTTTTTTTTGTAAATGTGTGGTTTATTTAGAAAATTTCAGTAGTAAAGCTCTCATTATGAAAACATGCTATAAAAAGTGATATTAATTTTCAATTCATAAATTTTATATACTGATTCATTGAAAAACTGAACTGATTTGCAACAACTAATTTTAAAAATCAGTGAATTAGATTCTATTATGATCATATCGTGTAGAAGAAATCTGGCATTTGAATACAAAATTCATAAATCATAAAAGTATAATTTTTAAATAATATATATATATATATGTGTGTGTGTGTAAAATGAAGCAAAGTGAATCATTAAAAAATTCTAAACTTTGTTTCGTTGCCTGAAATCTGATTAGACGTAATACTAAATTATACTTTTCCCATTATCCTCAACCTTTTATAACCTTTCTTTATTATCCCTCTAATTAAACCAGTATATAATAGCATATCATTAATTTGATTAAAAACTTTCAATATATATATCCCAAAATTATATACTTGCCAATAAGCGTCACAAAGTTTTTTATTCCTATCACACTTTTCTTATCACCACACCTATGATAATACGCAGCATGGGTAAAAAGTTTTGAAAACTTTCTGAGAGGTATCACACAACAAGTGTTAGATGATGAAAAATTCTGTTGTGACCTTATAAATAATGCGTGATTTCCTGGCTCATCATCATTAATCATCATTAAGGTCTTCATATGCTGTGTTTCATCACTAATTAAAACAACCGCCTCATTTCTAAGGTATTTATCATCACTGTCATAAATTCCGTGCAGGAGATTTTATTTAGTATAATGTGAAGAAAATGATGGATTTTTTTGTTATTAATTCACTAAACGAGTCATTACGGTATTTAAGGGTAGGTGTGATATCTGCATTAATGTCATACTGTAGAAAACTTGTATCTTTCACAAATGAATTAGCGTCCTACTCAGGGTACGGCAAATTCCAGCCCTCGCAAAATCTTAAGATTTAATTAATGACGTAACTTTAATGCTTTTTTGTGCATGCCGATTAAACTAGAAATTATCAACTTTTAAAAGACGAAGGATTGTTCACAATCATGCATTCAGACATTGAAGACATTATGATAAGAAGAATTTACACCATTACCCTGCGATGTTGGTTTTTAATCAAATTTTAAAAAATGTGATATTGAAACGAATTCTTTTTTCTTTAAACATCTACAGTACCGCGTGTATACGGGGCCTACAGAAATAAATATGAAAAACTTGTAAAAAAATAAAATAAGAAGAACATTTTAAAAAATTATGAAGGATTACAAATATTTACATTCAATTTACAAAAATGGTTAAGAGTACTTCTGGTGGAAATAAGTTGATGAAAATTTAGGGGTCAACTTATATTCAAAATTTCTAAGTGTCACAGTCTTAGGTTCTTATTTTCACTAATAAACTTAGAACATAGAAGGAACACATGTTGAACACACGTTGTCCTCGCCTTCAACAGTAAAATCGCAGCACTAGCGTAGCTAGTCCTGAGTGGGCCTTGTATCAAAATTTCTTCGGGGGCCCTTTCTAAGAGCTCCTTAATATGTTGCGATTTTTTGATTGTACGTTTTGGGGCCCCATATCATTGATACAGCTGATACGGTGGTAGCTACGCCCCTGAATCGTAGGAAAATATTAATAGAAGGGAAAAAATTCTTCGTGTGTGTGTTAAGCACTCTTTAATTGAACTGGTATATTCTTGGCTCCAAGACTGCACCATTACTTCTTTCATAACCTTCTTGTAAAATGAAATGAATTCAAGATGTGTTTTTTTTTACTTACCGTAAAATCCGGCTTATAACGCGTTCTTTTAACACAGAAAATGAGATCGAAATGTACGGGTGTGCGTTATACGCCGGGTATAAAAATGATAGCTCTTAAAATAAAGAGAAGATGGACATAAACAAATTAATACTTGTATACGTATCAAAATACTGTTTATTTAAAAGAAATGACATTCCGTATGAATAGTGCCGATTTAAACACATTTCGGGTCCTGGGCGCAGAAGATCTACATGGCCCCTTGGCGCTGGCGGATTCAAGAAAGGGCTCTTAGATCCATCTTATTTGGGCCCCTGGAAGCCAGTCCCCAAGCGCCCAATGGATAAACCTGCACTAGACTCATATACAATAACATCCTTCTCTCTCTCCCTCTTTCTTCTCCAGAAGGGAAATCTTTTCGCGTTAAGCGATTTTCATTTTGTGTTAAAAGAAAAAAATGCATGAAAATACACAGTAGTTTGTCGGGACTGTTGTATTATTTCGTGTAAACCGATATTTCGTCTTAAGCGTTTTCGAGTTGAATGAATTTCACCGTATTTACCTCAAATTAACTCGAATTGCTTTTACATTGTGTGTGTGTGTGTGGTAAGCAATATTCACCAAACCATAATCACTCGGCTACTTTGGTTAAAAGTTTATGGTGAGTTATTTACCTGACAGCAACTCGTATTGCCTTTTCCGTAATGGTAAGCAATTAACTTTAAGAAAATTTAAACTATTCCAAATTTTTTAGTGTTTCATATACTAAAGCTATTTTCATTACGTCGTGTATTTAAAGCCATAATTTTTCAAATAACATAATCGGATATATTTTTTATGCGAGTCTCGTATTTATATTTAAAATTTTTTCAAAAGTTTCTTTTTTATGGCTAAGTACTTCACATACTTTGAAAGTGCTGTCTAAAACTATAAATAGTCACATCTCTTACCTATCTATCGCACAGAATAATCAAAATATATAAACCAATAAAGATTCGGGAGTTTTTACAAACGCTTCAATGAAGAGCACAGATAAAAATTCTGTACGAAAATTGAAATAAAAAGAAAAATTTATCACTGAACAGTTATTAGTACTTCTTCTATAGCTGCCAGAAATAAATATAGGAAATGGATCCTATTTTTTTCCGGATTTAAATGTGTGGTGTAAATTTGCATTACATCAAAAGCTAGAGAATTTTTTTTTATAATGATGCATTTAGAACAGGGGTTGGCAACCTATGGTAAGCGTGCCACATGTGGAACGCGATACAATCCTCAGTGTGTTGCACTCTGCTCTACTCTACAAATTCCCCAATTTTTGAGTGGATGGAAGCTGATAAATCTGTAATGGATTTTATTTGACAAACATCTTCAGAATTACAAACAATTACGGGATTATGAAAAATCTGAAAAATAACTTTAAAAAAATTTATAACTATTTTTTAAATTATTAAATGTCATTTCTGGAGAGATTTAATTGTTTGAAGAGGGAAAATTGCATGTACTCTACTTTCCGCTTTTAATTCTACATACTTAGCTAAAAAATAAATCTTTCCTCATAAGAAAAATATTTCAAGTTCGCAAAGAAATTGTTTAACAACTGAATGCTCTGAATCGTGTTAAATTTGAAAGTCACAAATAATACTCCTGATTTCGCGAAATGAAAGTAGGGCGGTGAAAGCACTAGGTTTGCATTAAAATTTGTATTTAATAATAATGAAGATAAATACTTATCTTTTATGTTGTCTGTTTCTTATTTGAATAAATATGTTTAAAAATACATAATATATGAATAATTTTAGTTTTTTTTATTTTTAATGAAGAAATGGATATATATTTTATGCTGTTCGTTTTTAGGTTAAGAAATATCTTTGAATGATGCAAAATTAATATATAATAAAGCTATAAATTTAAATTGTTGAGATATATTCTCTAATTCTGCATGCATTATCGCGGGAATCAAATTGTTTAAAAAATATCCTGTGTGGCATCAGTGGCGTAACAGAGAACATTTGCCCCCACCCCTCATGCAAAGTGAGGTTTTGGACCCCAAGTTGGATTTTATGAAGGGTAGGTACTTGGCAGCCACGCTGCGGGCCCCCTGGAGCCCTGCCCCCTGAGATGCGGGGGTTGCGGGATGTATGTTACGCCACTGTCTGGCATGCTGAATCACATTGGTAGATTGGTTTGGCACTCCACAGCTAAATGGTAGCCGACCCCTAATTTAGAAGTACATAAAATCAGTTGAAAAAATTCAAACTATAAGTTTCAAATAATTTCAGATATTATAGTCTATACTTAAACACATATTATTACAAATTGAAAATGTAAGCTAAACTTATAGTTTAAATTCAATGTAAAATTTGATTGCATCAAAAGAAATCTTACAAAAATAAAACAACTGCACTAGTTTTAAAACCTTAATACGAAAATACTTCTATCAGCACTCCGAAACCCACACTTTCACAAACGAATATTCTGTAGCATTCTTTTTTTATACCAGAAAGGAAAGAGGGGGGGAAGGTTTTCAGAAAATCGTAACACGAGTTTTAAATTATTTGGTTGTTTTGTGACCATAACAAATTAACTTTATTTTTTACTCGGGCAGCATTTTTCAAACTTTGACAGGCCTTCCTCTTAGTATTCAGCGGCGGATGCACACAGAGGCCGTATAAAGTGTTCGCGGCATATCTTTGTCTTCCAAATAACGCCGTGGGTCGCATCTTGTTCGTCAGATACGATGTGTCGAATACGCCTTGTTGGAATAGATTTATTACTCGCTACGGGGGTTCCCTAGTGTAAACGGAGGGGAATCGCGCAATATTTATCTGTGCCACACGCGCGAGAAAGACTTCTGTGTTGTGTTTGTTGAATAAAAATTTCCAACTGTTATATATATTACCACTGAAATTTTAATTTTAAAAACAAATACCGAAAACAAAGAACAATTGTGTCATTGTTCGAAATTTGCTGCATTTTGACTTTTGTTTTCTGAAAGCATTCACAGAAAGCTTATTAGTACTGTGAATTCGTTAAAACTGACTCTAAAAACATCAGAAAAGTCAATAGCCTTTACCAAAAGGTTATATTTCTTGTAATACCATTTAAACTTGTCGACAAGAACCGCTTAGAAAATGAGCTGAAGTTTAATATTGTGGGTTATGTAAGTGAAAACCTATTTTTCTGTCTCTCTTTTATAAAGACAATTTACGACAGTCAAACTAATAGAGAGATTTAAAATGTTACACTAAAATTTTAAACTTTTTGAATTTCATTTGTTGTTTCCAGGTTGTATTTCTTATTCAAAATAATTGACAAATAAAATAAAATAATTTATTAAGATTTTTTTCTTAATTCAGTATGAATGTGTGCTGAGTGTAATCTTCGAATTTTTTAAAAAAATTTCCTTTAGATTTATGCAAAACTTCTCATCCTTAATCTCTTCAGGTTAATTTTAATGATCTTAAGATAATTTTTTGCTTCTTTTTCTTTGGATCTGAAACTGACCAGCATAATAATCTTGGTTCAAAAATAAAGATGAAAATTAATAAAATAAGATTTGTTTTCTATCACGTAGGCTATAAAATGCGAAGTGAAATCTCATCTCATCAGTTAAGATGGGAAAAATTTTACAACATTGGATATTAATAAGATTTGTTTTAATCTATGTCTCTAAGATGTGGACCGCGACAGCAAAGGTTGAAATGACTTTGGCAATCTTTGAAAACAGTTTTGAGAGACTTTTTGGGCATTGTTTATATAGTAGTAACGTGTGACATTAAAATTAAATTTTGATGTTTCATATGATAAGGTAAGCTGTTAAAAATACGCTTCTGATGCTTTCAAACTATTTAAAACTGAAGATAGGAATAAAATATTTAAAATTGAATAGAATGAAATGGGACGAGTATCTGTTGAGAATGAATACTTAAAGAGTTATTAAATATCTTGAGAGATATCTTTTGCTTCGAAAAAACCAACCAGTAAAATAATTATTGTGTGTGTGTGTGTGAGTAAGGTTAAAAACCAATGAGAATGTACGTTAATAGCTACTTCTAATGGAATTCAAAATGATACTTTCCTTTATTTATAGCTTATTTCTCCTTTTTCTTAAGCATATATGCGTTCTTTATTTAACTAAGGCTACATAGTACTCTACAAATTAAAAAAAATACCTTTTTTCTTTTTTTGCATTTCCTTGTGGCCCTATATCTCATTGGGAAGCTTACCACCAAATTTCAATTCTGATAATAAATTAGCTTTCTGAGCTTAGGTTTTGGTCTTGGTTCCATCTTAAAGCATTTTTCCACTCTTAAATTGAATTAAAAATATTTTTGAGTAAAATCAACTCTTTCGGTGTGAAATAGTTATTAATTTCAATTTTTAATTCTAAAATCCTTTTTGCTTGACTATGTTTTGAGTTTTTCGAGTCCTCATAATTACTCAATCAAATTGATTTCAAGGCCAATTTTTGTTTCAAAAAATAGTTTATATAACTTAGAAGCTTTATCATTAATTTTTTTCTTTTGAGAAATTGTCATGGCCGAACGATTCTCAGGTTGCTATGAGAAACAATATTTCGGAAAGATGGAATACTACTGAAAAAAATGTACTTAAAAAACAGTTTTCAACTAAAAGCTGCAATTAGACTTCTGAATACAAGTATTGTGAATTCAAGTACGGCAGATAAAACTGAATACTTCCATGTGAAGTATCAAACTGCATTATATTAAACATATTCCACTGCTATATTTTACAATTCTTACTGTTATTTCACTCTCCCCCCTTTATTTATTTATTTTAATATATATTATATTTATCTTGTTGAAACTTTCAATCGTTCAGTTCAGTTCTGGTTTTGTGGGATACGGAGCAACAAAGGCTATATATATATTATCTCTTTTAAATCGTTAATAAAATACTTTCTACAAGCTCAAATACATTTTTTTAAACTTATAGTGGATGACACTTGGTGTTAATATAGTTTTTTCAAATATTAATTCATTAATTAAATTTAAAAAATGAATAAGTAGTAACAAAAATAATAGTTCACCAGCATATATAGAAAGTAAATTCGTACGTTGTGTCTCTGTAGCGCAATGGATAGCGCGTTGGACTTCCAATCCAACAGGCGTGGGTTTGAATACCACCTGTGATGGCCTAATTTATGAGAATGTGGTTTCTTTTTTTATTATACTAAAGAGTGTTTTTTTTTCAGGTATAGAAGTTTAAGTTGGCATTAATTTCCAATATGGCGACCGATTTAACAGCTGTCAAGTGATTTATTCTCAGTTTGGTTTGGCAATTCATCAAAACGATCATCAAGCAAGGCGCAGAATCGTCGAATGGGCCCAAAACGAGATTGCCGTTGTTCCCGATTTTCATAAGCGAATTTTGTTTAGCGATGAAGCGCACTTCTGGTTGAATGGCTACGTCCACAAACAAAACTGCCGCATTTGGAGTGAAGCTAATCCACAAGTGTATGTCGAATCACTGTTATATCCAGAAAAACTGACTGTTTGATGCGCTTTATGGGCTGGTAGAATCGTTCTTCAAAAACGATGAAGGCCACAACGTTACAGTCAATGGTGATCGGTATAGAGCCATGATTACTAACTTTTTCATTCCTGAATTGAACAATCATGATGTCCAGGAGCTGTGGTTCCAACAAGGCGGCGCAACATGTCACACAGCTCCTGCCACAATCGATTGATTGAAAGACACGTTTCGTGACCGCCTAATTTCACGTTTTGGACCTGGGAATTGGCCTCCAAGATCTTGTGATTTAACACCGCTAGACTATTTTCTGTGGAGCTATGTAAAGTCATTGGTCTATGCGGATAAGCCACAAACGCTTGACCATTTGGAAGACAACATTCGCCGTGTTATTGCCGATATACGGCCACAAATGTTGGAAAAAGTCATCGAAAATTGGACGTCCAGATTGGACTACATTCGAGCCAGCCGTGGCAGTTCTATGCCAGAAATCATATTTAAAATGTAATGCCACAAGATTATCTTTCGAAAAAAAAATTCATGTCAATCGAATAATACATCGTTGTTTTATTGCAATTTAAAGTTCTATACCTCTAAAAAACACCCTTTATTTTATTAGAACAATTAAATTTAATTAATGAATAAATAGTAACAAACAAACAAAAAATAGTCCAACACCATACATAGAAAGGAAAATGGAACATATTGCAAGGAAAATCGCTTTCTATTTTGTCACTTAATATTGTGATTTTGTCCGATGTACCATAAAATCCGGTTTATAACGCGCACTTTTAGCACAAAAAAATTAGATCGAAATTTAGAGGTGCACGTTATACGCCGAATATAAAAATGATAGCTTTAAAAATAAAAGAAGAGATGGGCAGTGGCGCACACAAGGGGGGGTCCGGACCCCCCGCCCGCCAAAGCCCTTGACTTTTTTCCGATTGATTATAATTCTAAGTATATAGTACGTAAAATTTAATTAGATATTTGTTATTAATGATTAATTTTATTAATTAATGCTAATTATTTATTCAATAATTAGTTTTTTACTGTGTTTTGTTCCCGAAAATCGACAAAATCAAAAGGAGCATGGTACAAGAATGGTGAACTTTCGATCCCGGACCCCCCTACCTTTAAAAATTTCTGTGTGCGCTACTGAAAACGGGTATATAAAAAAAGTAGACTTCTCATATATGGAAATATTGTTCATTTAAAAAATGATATTCCTTATGAACTTAAAGGGGTGTAATTCTAGAAGTGTTCTATTTTTTCAAAAGTTTAGGATAGTACCTTGAATAAATGACTTCAAAACATAAGAGCATTCAGGACATATATATTTCAGGTTTCTTCGTAAAAAAAAGGGGGCGCGTTGTACGGCAGTATATTTTAAAATTTAAAAAATGCAGCTTGAAAGTATTGCTGCGCGTTATACGCCAGATTTTACGGTAGGTTAATTTCAAACATTTATAATAATTTTCAGCTACAAATGCAGTATTTACCAAAGGAGTAAAAAAATTGACCATACTTTATAACGTAAAATAAAACTAATAAATTGCTGGAAAAACTTAATATTAGCAAACTTTTTTTTTCTTTTATATCATTTACTGAAATATTTTTTTTCACATTACATTTGCGGTGTCCAGGTAAGATTATACTTCGTTGTATCTTTTAAAATTTAAGATCAATAAGAAACACGTGTTGTGTGTGTATAACTTTCTTTAATTAAATTACTTATTTCTACCCTGGGCGATGAAAAAAAAAAAAGAGAACCAGCCAAAATTTTTGAAAAAAATATATTTTTTCAAGCTTTACTAAAGCAATTATTTATTGTTGGATGCAAAAATTACTCAAATTCAGTTTTTCTTTTGTTTATATCATTTTTGAGTAGGGGGATTTTTCAACAGATTGTCATTTTGATTTTTTTTCTTTTCCCCAAGATAAAAAATTTTGTACTGCAAATATGAGCTTCATTCTTTCTCTGAAAGCTAAAATACTTTAAGAAATTTAACTCTCGGTGTAATGAAACAATTCATGGGTGTTTTTCAATATTTTTTATAATTAGTTTAAAATATCACTATTTGCGTAACTTAAAAAGTTTCAAAAGATTATTTTCGATGCTAGGAATATCTATAACAATTCCTTGTGTTAAATTTCGAAAAAATAATGGCTTAAAAAACAGTGTTTCCTTAACCATTGAAAAAATTAACCATTGATTTCCTAAACCATTTTCTGTCCAAACCACAAATTCATATTTTCAAAATTTGATACAGAACTAAGAAATTTTCAGATCCTCTATTGTTCATGTGTATAAAAATATTCAGATATAATTTTATTTATTGCATTCTAAAACAACAAGATAACAAGAAACAAGATAATTTCATTTTAAAACTGAGATCTTTCAAATTCATATTTCGCAATTTAATTATGAAATTAAAAGTAATTGCTCTTTACAATTAACTCATTCTTAAGATTTTTTATTTTACTTTTTTTATATAAGGACTTTACTATACTTTTAAACAAGGGATATCTCAAAACAACAAGGATAATAGTTTTCCCTCTGTTGTTTTAAAACAGCGAACTATGTTTGTTGAACTATTTACATTGTTGGTTAAGATATTCAAAGCACATTACAATGTCTAGAAGCACAACAATCATTTACAGTTCAACAGAGAAAATAAAGTACTATAGCAGCTTTAGGGAACAGGGACATCATATACTTTGAAAAAATTGATTTTTCAATTTTAGTTCTAAAAAATAGTGCTTATTTTTCTGAATCTAAAAATGTATAATACTTATATGTTTTGTAGATAAAATAGCCCTAAGATATGAAAAATAAAAATGTAAACAAAGGACCACGCCCTTTTTGACACACCCCTTGAACTTTAAATATGTAGTTTCCCCTGTGTTTCATCTATATAAACGTTCTATATAGTGAACAAAATATCTTTTAGTCTAATTTTTTAAAAAATAAATTTATACGTGCAAAAAGAAAATTAAGATTTTCATAACTTTAAGGTTTTATGATTATTTTAAAGAAATTATGCGATTAATTCGTTAAAAAACAGGTTCATTATGTTTGATATGTTGCTGTATATATATGTGTAAATTTTTTTGTATATTCAAAGAATATTTTTGTAAGAAATGATACCTATGCATGAAAATATGTATTATATGATCTCGAAAATTATGTTCATGTTAACTAAAACAAAGGAAAAAAAACACATATGAATTTAAAATTACTTTTGTAACTCTAGAAAATGATTAAGGATTAATATTAGTCATATAAAATTAGGCAAGCAAATACTAATCAAGTGTATAATATGTGAAAACATTGTTTTTTTTAGTTTTTTCTCAAAAGCATATTTTTTTTGCATTTAGGTACATTTTTTTAAAAAAAACTATTGCACTATATGATTCCAGATTTTTTATACTTCTATACAAGATGCCTATGCATATAGTGAACCTATTTTTTTCTATTAAGATAGTACCTAAATTTTTAAAAATAGTTTTATGCATAAAAAAAGCAGAAAAATAAAAAAATTTCAAAGTATCATAATTTTTTTAAAGAAACTATACTAACATTTTACTAAAAAAATGGGTTCACTGTATTTTATCCATTGTTTTATATACGTGTAAAAATATTTTGCATAAAAAAAGGATTCTTTTTTAAAAAATGGTACCTAAACATAAGTATATATTACGAGTTTTAAAAATTATGTATTACTTAAATTAAGTAGTAAAAAAAAAACTTTTGGAGTAAAAAGTTATTTTTGTAGTTCTACAGAATAATTAAATTATCTTTATTAAGAACGTAAAAGATCGAAGCTCTATTGGAAATTGTTAATGATATATGTCTCATAAACAAAGGGTCTTAATTTTGGCATTTTACTCTTTCCAGCAAGTCCTGGTTCCCTTAAATCATTTATTGTTTCAAATGTTATATTTGACGCTTTGTTAAGTGCTTTACTTATTGTTTTCTTTTGAGGAATTTGTGATATTGAACCACAACTATTTTTGAAATGATCATTGAAGGTATTTTGGTTGGAATGTCGTATCGACCACTTATCCCGCCAAGTTTTTTCTCGCCAAAGTGAGTGAGTGAGTGAATATTAACGTCGCACTGTTCAGCTAAACGAGGGCTTTTTGCGATGGACCTAATTTTGAATCATGGTCCAGAGACGAGGATGACACCTGAGCTGGCACCCCCCTTTTAACTACCCCCTTCCTAATTACACCACACTAACTGGAGGACGTTTGAGCTCTCGGCAGATTTAACGTGCATCACTCCCCTACACGGTTTTTTCTCGCCAAATTGATAAAGGGTCAAAATCGCCAAATCTATGGGTTGCTACTTCGAAACACAACACACAAAAACGCGCCAAATTGGCTATTTTTCAAAATTTGGTGGACCAGTGACCGATTCGACAATTTCACCGATATTTTTATACCTCTTTCAATGTTCTTTGGCATTGATTTTGAAAAATGATCTCTCCTTTCTGGAGATCTAGGTTTTTGAATTGGTGTTGGAGCTTATGAAGCATTTGCTCCCCGATTCAATCCTTTGATAGAGTCGTATCCGACACTACTTCTGATACTCAACATGTGACTACTGTAAATGAACTCATTCCTATTGTTCACTGTCTGGAAGATTTGCGAGGCCCTCGACCTGAAATATCGGAAAGTCGAAAATAAAATACCGTAAAATCCGGCGTATAGAGCGCACCGGCGTATAATACTATATAGAGCGCACCTATACTTTCAAGCTGCATTTTTTTAATTTTTAGGTATATTCGCCGTATAACGTGCACCCCCCTTTTTTTACGAAAGAATGAGAAATGTGCGTGTACAATGCTGGTATGTTTTTAAGCCATTAATTCGAGGTATTATCCCAGAATTTTGAAACATAATTTATTTTTAGAATCAGAGAACTCTTTAATTCCATTAGGAATGTCGTTTCTTTCAAATAAACAACATAGTCCGATCTATGTAGAAGTCTAATTTTTCTTGTGCTTCTCTCTCTCTCTCTCTTTTATTTTTGAAACTATCATTTTTTTATACCCGGTGTATAACGCCCACCCCTAAATTTCGATCTCATTTTTTGTGTTAAAATTGCGTGTTATACGCCGGATTTTACGGTACTTAAAATAATTATCACTTTACCGAAAGGAAGCAAAACAGAACACATTCTGATATAATAAAGAATAAAATACACATTTACACTATAATATACTTATAAATATATAAGATTTAGCGTCTAAGTACATTACCTATGCATTCAGTACATTGTTGTTGTAAGAACGGGGGCGATGAAAATTATGACTCAAAATTGGGTCGCAAATATTGATAGTTTGAGAAGCACTGAATTCAAGCATTCTGATTCTAAAAGGATACAATTTTTTCAAAATTCTGTGGGATAGTATCTCGAATATGCGGCTTAAAAACATACCAGCATTGCACACGTTCACTTCTTATTATTTCATAAAAAAGGGGGTGCCCGTTATACGGCGAATATACCTAAAAATTAAAAAAATGCAGCTTGAAAGTATGGGTGCTCGTTATACTCCGGTGCGCGCTATACGCCGCATTTTACCGTACATACATATTTATATTTATTGTAACTATTTAAGGTATACGACTACGTTCGGAACCGTGATTTTAAAGAAACGCATAAATGGATAATTTTCATGATATTTAGTGTCACTTAGACTATAATACATGCATAAAATTGTTTTAGCAACATTATGTCAAAAATAATTATTCAAGTACAATATTTTGGCAAAAAAATTAACAAAGAATAACATTTTTTCAAAAAGTTCTCCTTTTATAAAAAAAAAAATACTTCTATAGTAATAAAATATTTTGCTTATATAAAGTAAGTTGAACTAGGATTTTTGAAAAATTCACATTATTTTCAGAGTTATCCCCAATTGAAATCATTATCGGCGTTATTTTCTTAAAATATCTCCCCTCTGACTTAGTAAAATATGGATAAATCCACTTCTAAGTTATATATTTCAAAAATTCTAGTTCAGCCTCTGTACAGAGGTCTGAGCTATATACAGGCAAAATATTGTTACAATAGAAGCCTTTTTCATAAAAGGAAAATGTTTTGAAAATTTGTCACTCTATGTTCATTTTTGTCAAAATATATTACTTAATATACTTAAAATAAAATATACTTAAATAATTTTTTACTGTAATAATATTCTTAAAACAATTTTATATCCGTTTTCTAATCTAAGTGATACTAAATATCATAAATATTATCCATTTATACACTTTTACAAAATAATTGTTCCGATCGTAGTCGGATACCTTAATAAAAAGTAACTAAAATAAAATGAAAAAAAATTCTTGACCTAAGTAGGAACTGATTCAATTTTTTTTTCAATATTACTTGTCTGTTTAGTATTTTGAAGTTGCGCAATAAAAACTCAAACTTTCCTTAAGGCTTGGAAATTTCTAAAACAGTTCCAATTAAGCAAAAATTGTGATGACCCAGGTCTACTCTACGGTCAAGTATCTCGGAACATCCCTTATAAGTATTATCAAGTTAAAATCCCATAAAAATCATCTTAAATTAAAAATTCTGAACAAACTGTCTTATACACAGTTTACTATTCGGCTCTAAAGTCTACACACGACTGATCATCTATCAAAAAAGGAGGACTTCGTTATCCAAAAACAAAATTTACTGTCACCCGCCTTGAGGGTCGTATCCGACAAGAAAAACAAGATGTTATAAAGAGAGGGAATACCTTTTTTGCAAGACTTATCAACATCCCAGGTGGGTTACGGATAAGATTTATTGACTCGACGGAAGTAAATAAGAACTTTTAATTTATGACGCCTGTAGGTGCGGCTTACCCCAATCAAGGCCTAGGGGAAAATGATCCCGCAGAGAAAACAATGTCGGGTCGGGAGACGAGTTTAAGTTCGGGGAGGGATCGGAATCTAGGCAGTAAATTCTCGAGTCACCATGTAGGTGTATTGGAAAGAATAAATATCGCGCTTATCTGGACGCGTTGTTAATGTGCCCAGTTTTTTTGTGAAGACAGTCTAAATACTCGAGAAGTAGCATTGATAGCAGATTAAGTAAACTGTCATGTTTTAAAAGCCGGCTACTTGAATTCGTTATTTCAGCTAGAGGGATTCTCGTGTCGGATGATTGTTGTAATCGGACAATCACGCTTTCCAGCTTCTGGATTGCGCAAGATGTTTCAACATGTTTTCAGTTGAAACAGCGGTGGACGGACATCCATTACACAGTTGCATTGATGAAATAGATTTAATTATTCGTAAATTATTTCCTTATTATATGCATGAAATAACAAAGTACGGTGAAAATCGTTCAACACGAAATTGAGGGGACTGAAATATTTTTTAATTTTTAAATAATTTCGTGCTAAAGGATATTGTGAAAAAAATATATATATTCAACAAAATTAAGTTTATTAGAGTACATTTTATTTACAAAGATATGTAAATATGTAAAAAAAATCAATTAAATGACAGCCATTCATCAGAACAAAATATTTATTCAGTTTTTGGAAAATAATGTAATATCTTCCTTTACTTTGACTTTTTGGGCATCAAATTGTCAACAAACTATTCAATGTCATCCATTTTGTTACTCATTTCACCATTGGAATGTGCGTCTAAATAACTGCGCATACTTTTTATGATGTTCCTAATTTCGAATGACGCGAGAGTAGGAGCTTCATTTTTCAGATTTCATTTTTTTTTTGTCGGAATCTGTATCAATGGTATTTTTTGAGCTTTGAACAAACTCCAAAATGTCTTTGTCTGCCATAATTGGGCTTTACACTCATTATCATTATCTGCTGCAATTATTTCTTTCGATACTACAGTAGGATAGTCCAATGATACAGAAAATTTCTGAAATATTTCACCAAGTGAAAGGAAATCTTTTTGTGTTAAACGATCTTCGTTTCGTGTAAAGAGAAAAAGTTTCATGAAAATGCATAGTAGTTTATCGGGATCTTAGCAATTTCGTGTCAACCGATATTCTATCTTAACTGTTTTCTTGTTAAACGTATTTCACTGTACGTCATTCCAAAAATTTTGGAATTTGCTACGTAATATCCGGGATGGTAAATTTTCTTTTGATTCTGAACTTCATCCAATTATCACTTCGAAAAATATTGTTTATTCCAATGTGTAATTTATTTTTATCAGACTGAATGGTCCTTTCAATATCTTAACGCACTTCTGAAAAATTTACTGCTAAAAACAGCAAAACTATTTTTATTTTCAAAAAAGTGCGTAAGTCCTTGGTAAATTTTTCCAAACAGTAATATTTTTTTTAACCTTTTGCAAAGCAAATTAAATTTATACGTTTATGTTTACTTTCCATTTAAATATGTCCCAAATTCAGATCTGTATTTGCTTTTTATGTTTGCACAAATTTCAAATTTTTAAACTCTTGACTTTTTAAAGATTTTTAACCTTTCATTTACAAAGTTTAGATTATATTCGGGCAACAAATAAATATCTTTACATTCTTCGTTTAATACAGGTACTCAACTTTTTTTCATGTCAGGCCACATACATATGACAGATGTTTAATACGGGCCGTAACATGAGTTTAATAGGAAGGGGGGGGGGACTATAACCCCAAAGCAGCAATGGACAAAACAAAGTTGATCAAAATATTAAAACTCTCATTTTCAGTGTTTTTATTTTAATACTTTATTAACTTTTCTGTTAAACACACACGAAAAATATTTACTCTTATGAATTTTTTATTCGGTTATAGTGTAGTTTCGACTTCCTTTCATGCATGACCAAGCCTCTTGTTTGCATTCTGCGATCTAAAAAGCATTCTGATAGATTTTATTGCTTCATTGATATAATATCCCACTAAATTTTTAATACATTGTTCCTAAATAATTCATTCTTTTAGCGCAATGGGCCATAATCGGTAGGTTGAGTATCTGTGGTTTTATATATAAAACACATCATTAATAATTTGTAGTAGCTTATGTATTCCTGTTCAAAAATCATAACTAAACATTTTATAATATTGTGCAACAAATAATTAAGACAATAGCCTGTGATTGAGTACTGTTATGAATATTATCATTAAATTTTTTTTGAGACAAATGTGATTAAAACAAAAGCATGTTTACTCAACTATACACTTACATTAACAACACAAAAATTATTTTCAAAGGAAAAAAATAAATAGATTTACTGAAAAAAAATTAAAACTGCGTTATTTTAAAATTGTATCATTCTTAATTACTACGAATTTTATTTGAATTTTATCGTGTGATTTCGTTTAAAAAGAAAAATTTTGATCATTCGAAGCAATACTTTAAAAGTTTTCTGGATCTGATTCTATTGGCATATTGTTGTTGTATACAGTGTCTGAAATGCCTTCTAAAACTGTTCCATTTCCGCGGATTCCACATATTGGCAACTTTTTTTATATTGTCATTGCTCTCAAACTTTCAGTGTTTGCGACCCAATATTCAATCATAATTTTCACTGCGCGTCTTCCTCCAAACATTAACAATGTATTGAATTTAATAATACTATACTTTGAAGCCAAAGCTACAATACGACTTTCACCTCTTAAGTGCCACCGGCGTAGATAAACGTCTCGGTCAGCCAAAGCGTTAATTTCCCCGCACGTAAATAGACGTCTTTCCGAAGTACGATCCTTTCTGTGCACTGCTATCCATAAAATTAATCCGAAAGCTTTGGAATGAAATAAAAGGAACTTGTCAGTGTTGGCGAAGGATTTACTCATTTCAGAGGATTTGACTATTTATTCCTTTTCTCCCCTTCAATACCCCCCGGGAAAAGGGTGGCACTGGGGAGCGAATCGCTAAAATTTTAATTGGCAGTTAAGGGATTAATTATCAAGATAAATATTAACATTTTTTTAATTTTATACATGACAAGCCCATGTGTCGCTGGTACTTATTAAACTTGTTCTTAATTTAGCATTGTTAAATTAATTATAAAATACATTGTGCAGTGCTGATATATTTATAAGTGTATAATATCAGTGTAAATATGTACTTTATGTTTTATTATGTCAGAATGTATTTCGTTTGTTTACTTTCAGGAAATTAATAATTTTTTAAATAATCTTTTCTCTTTTTGACTTTTCAAAATGCTCGCGCCCCCTTGTAGAGTTATCACGCCCCCCTTTGGGGGTACATTTCCCAGTTTGAGAAACGCTGTATTAAGTATACAGCAAAGTATTTAAAAAAACATTAAAAGAGTAAAACCAAATTGATAAACTTAATTTTACAATCAAAATGTTGCAAAAAACTTTTAATAAACATGCTTTGAAATATGTTTACTTATAAATAAAATCAGATTGTTTATGCATACAGTTAAAAAACCAAAATCGAAAACACGTATAATCAACAATAAATGTAATTAAATAAATTCACCTGTAGTTATTATACGTGTTAATTTAAAATTGGAAGATTATTTTTGAACTTCAAATATTTGTTGGGAATTACTTGCTTTAAAATAATTCTCTTAATGTGTTTGTGTAAAGAAATTTCAATATAAGAGATAAAAAAAATATTTGTTCAATTTTATGAATGTTTTTAGCAACTATTTTTAAAAGCTAATCCCTCATATTGAATACAAAATATAAAATCTTTATGCAAAAAACAAAAATATGACAACAATGCCAACAATAGTAAAAAAATACATAACAATTTAATAGCTTTACTATCGATGGAAATAAATTTACAGTATTATGAGTGCATTAAAAAAATCAGTCATAAATTCATTTTACAACAATGATAATTATGTTTTATTGCAACTCAGTCATAAATTCATTTTACAACAATGATAATTATGTTTTATTGCAACTAAAACAAACAAATTTGAATAAAATACTGTTATAATAATCACTGATATAATAATCAGGTGCGTAGCTACCAATGGGCTTAGCGGTGCCACGCACCGGGGCCCTCCAGCTCAGGAGGCCCTCAGACCCTGACCACCAATCAAGCCAAATTTGAGATATTGTTGAAAAGTGTATATTATTTTCAATCTTTTCATTTTTCTATAAACTGTTACTTGAAAATAAACTTCAAGTCCCATAAAAAATCTTCCCATACTTATTATTACATATTAAAAAACCTACACAAGAAGAAATTCCTTCCTAGTTACATTCTATTTTTAATAACAATATGATTCATAATAAACTGGTTTCCTGCTTCAGTATTTTAGAATCTTAGCCGTATCTGCGAAACACTGGTGTAATTTTGTCCCCCCTTCTGCTCTTTTACAGAGGAGTTTTTCTTAAAATGAATTTTAACAATATTGTAATGTATTTTCTTGTTCATGCACATTTTTTGCATCATTTCATGTCTATCTTGGTGTACTATTTTGTAGCTCTTATCCCCATGGTGGATGAGTTTGATCCTCCCTAATAAATAAATAAATAGCCCTATAATGTTTTGTAACGTAGCATTACATTTGTCCTTCCTTTTAACATTACTCAATATTCCCCAGCATATACGAATTGTATTGGATAAATAATAAAACTAGAATTATGATTAAAAAAAATGAAACCCAATGGTGTATTTTTGAGCAAACAACGCCAAAAAAGAGGATAGTAAATAAAAATTGTAGCTTCATATATTTAAAATATTCATATATTTTTACTTTTTTTACTTGATAAAATCCAACTAGGCTCGGCCCTCACTTTTTTTTTAAGTCAGGGCCCTTGGATACCTAGCTATGCCGCTGATAATAATCATTAATGTTTAATAAAATATTTGAAAAATGATAAGCACAATAGAAAATATGTCAACTGAAAAGATACACATTCTTGTCAGAAGGGATCCTAAACATATAGTGATCGAAATGATAACCATGAGTGCTAAATTGCCATCTCTTGCTTTTCATGATAATCATAATAATAAAAATAACAATATTATATTATATTATATTAATAATTCATTATTTGTTGCTGTATTTTAGTATTATTTCATAATGTTAATAATTAGTGTATAAAAATTTGTTATCATCTCTTGTCAATTCTTTACTTAGTATCATATTTTCTTATCTTATAGCTCTTTCTTCGTACACCTTTCCTTCATGTATTCATCTGTTAACCATACCCTAAATAATCATCCCATTTTTTAAGTGACAGAAATGTGAGATAAGAGCTTCAGGATATTTCTAAATATTACAAGGCTGTGACAGCGGTGACAACTAACATTCTTCAATAACAACCATTATCTTATCCTTTTTATCTCTTAATCCCTGGCATCACTTGCAAAATCCGACATGAAACCGGACGACCCGTCTTCGAGTTTGCCCAACCTTCCTTCAGCTTTCCATCAATGTTAATAATAATAAATGCCCATCACAGCGGGGTCTAATATTCTCCCCTCGTTCCTTATCCACAAATTCCCCCTAATTGACATTGATTCAAAAATTACGGTTGATTAGGACGAAGTACGAGTTTTGGGAATGGACCCATTATTTTGACATTAAACGAGGGATTATAATGCTTTTGTGGACCAGATAGCCGAAAACAGGGAAGGAACTGGTATGTATTAATCAGATGGCACTCACTTGGGAGAAAGACGTTGTCAAGGCTTTTGTATATAAAAAAAATTGCTTAAGGTATCTGACTACGTTCGGAACCGTGATTTTGCAAAGCGCATAAATGGATAATTTTCATGATATTTAGTGTCACTTAGATTAGAATATATGCATAAAATTGCTTTAAGGACATTTTGACAAAAAGAAATGTATTTAAATATAATATTTTGGCAAAAAATTCACTTAGAATAATCTTTTTCCAAATGTTCTCCTTTTGTGAAAAATGCTTCTATTATAATAATATTTTGCCTGTATATAGCTCAGACCTCTCTACAGAGGCTCAACTAGAATTTTTGAAATATGTAACTTAGAAGTGGGTTATTCATATTTTACGACAATAGAGGGGAGAAATTTTAAGAAAAAAGCGTCAGTAATTATTTCAATTGGTGGTAACTCTGAAAATAATGTAAATTTTTCAAAAATTCTATTTTTGCCAAAATAATACACTTAAATAAATTTTTTTTGTCAAAATCTTCTTAAAACAATTTTATGCATGTATTCTAATTTGAGTGACACTAAATATCATGAAAATTATTCATTTATGCGCTTTTTTTAAAACACGGTTCCGAACGTAGTCGGATACCTTAAGATAGGTTTAAAATTTTAAATGGTAAACAGCTTATGCTTTCCATTAGATATCGATTTTTGTAATTTTTGCTAGATCTCATTTTGGATTACTGCTGTAAGATTATTTTTGATCAAAGTGTTTGAAATTAATTAAATAGAAGGGAGGTTTAGTCAAGGGATGTTGTGGAAGTTTTAGCTACGCTTTGAAATGCCAAAAAGGTGTGGGGTTCAGATGATTCATGCTTAAGTTTGTGAGATTGTGACTCACACACATTTATTTCTTACGGGTTACCACTTGTACGAATTTTTGACAACGCATGCTATACACTGTCTACTTAAAAGTTACAGGGGGGGTATTTTTGCATTGGGATCCAAGGCCTCAAGAAGTTTTAAGAGACGTCACTGTATACACAATAAGCACACAAGCTGTGTGAAATCAATAATGCAATATTATTGTATTTTACATAATGGACCACACATACTAACACAGAACTGTATATTTAAACAAGATATTATACAAGCAGCCTAAGACGAAGACTTGGTTTGCAGCTAATAATATGAATTTCAAATTATCAAGAACTCATCAGTATCAGGTATTAAAAAAGATACCATTATAGTCAAGTAAATAGCAGTTTATAGTAATAAATTGGCGAAACGTTGCGTCGAAGTAGTCGCACTGTATCGTCACATTGTAATGAGCAATTATAAAATGTTATATGTTTGTTTATAAAGTTATTATCTTTCCAGTGATCATCTCTTAGCATATATTTTACGCTGCAGACTTTAAAAGAAATTGAAAAGTGTAAAATACTTCAAGCTTTAAAAAAATTTTTTGAATGCAGCTACGTTAATCCTAATGGGAGGCGTCATACGTAAAGCCTATCAGATTCTTCGGACAATTCTCGCAAAGTACACCGAATACAATCTCACCAAAATTAACTCTTCATCAGTTTTTTCCTTTCTCTTTGGCTACCAACACATCTGCAATAGCTCTTTTCGCCAAAGTGATTTTCTTCTAATATTCAAGGTAAATTAAAACAAAAAACTACAAAACTGTGCGCAGTAGATCTGCCTCCTCGTGGTGCACCTGAAAGTACTTTTTAGTGGGTAAAAGATCTACGACTTGGCCTTATGCCTCACACACACACACTTCAGGTTGATACTCTTCGAATGTTACAGTGGAAAGCTGGTGGACTCTCCCAAGCCAAGCGCTAGAGATGTGCTAGATTATTGAACTCTGTTTAATCTTTTTTTTAATTCTTTATACTTGCTGTAATTGTTCATAATCTGCCATTAGAAATAAAAAATATATTATTGTATTCAGACCAAGTTAGTTAAAAATTGTAAACAGCATACATTAGCGAATTCTCGAGAGCTTAAAACATGTTTGAACCTTTGAAAGTTTTTAAATTCCAGCTTCTACTCCGAGTTCAGTATAAGAATTTAATTAAAAATATTAAAAAATCTTATAGCAAACATATCTTTCAAAATAGGAGTAAAATTGTTGGAAATGTTTTTTTAGCGAAACTATGCATCGTTTATTTAAAAAACGAAATCAAGTAGTGATAAATTCATTTTTCATTAATTATATGTAACCTAACTTGAAAAGTTAAAAATCAATACGAAGGCGATCTGTTTCAATTATAACGAACAAGATAGTCAATGCTTTCGAAAATGATTGAGCAATCAACATACTCAAATATGAGTTTCATGTCAAAATGCAAATGAAACGCTTCAATCATACGAATTTACATAATAATCTGGACTTGTCATCAAATTCTTCTCGCACGTTTGCCTATGTAAACTATATAAGCATATCTAAAAAATAATTTTATTCTTCGTGTATCAATTATCGTGATAAGCATGGCTTAGGGAAAAAATGAATATGTTAATTTGTCGAATTATTCAATTATTTACACTGTAATGTTATTTCACCTTTCAGATAACATAGCTTCTTTTTTCTTTTTACAGTCAAAAACGAATTAATTTGGATGGATGCCTTGTTACAAATAGATGTATTTTTCTTCTAAATAAATAAATACCTCCTAATTTGAAATAAAAATCAATTTTTAATTAAATACAATTACATTTCTGGTCTTGTCTCTTTGATTTAATTCATGATTTCAAAAGCATATACCTTAAAATCCAAATATTCGTTCTCTACTTCTACACTTAACCGTTTCTTTTTTTTTAAAAAAAAAATTCCCTTTTTATTTTAAAATTGCACCCTTTTTCATGTTCTGTGTTTTTGTTTTTATATTATTTCATTTTTAATTACTTATTTCTTATAAATTTCTTTATAAATAAAAGCTATAACATCTACTTTATTCAGCATATATTTAACTTCCCAAACATTAATGCCACTAGATGCAGATCTGGAAATCAATACTACTACTAACTTCAGGACAAGATTCGAACAGCTGAACTATAATTTTTCTCAAATACAATTTTTAGAATCAGTTACACAAACAGTTATCAGTTAAATAGCAATAGCAAACGATTTACTTGAATACATTATACTATCAAACGATTAACAAAAAAAAGTTTAATTAGACCACCAAAAGAAAGATATACATATACACACACATTGACCAATGAATTAGAAACTTTTGAGATTTGCATTTGAATGCATGCTAGAGATGAAGTATGCAATTTTTTTTTATGACGTAAATTATACGTGGTCGGAATGTTAGTATAAGTAAGGTCTAAAAGTGTTTTTCTCGTTGTATGTGGTAAAATGGGAAAAACGACATATCTTTCACCATTTGAAAAATGGCTTATTGTTGGTGTCCGCTTAGCAGGAGCCTCGATTTCGAAGACAGCAAACATGGCTAAATTCTCAAAAGAAGCCATATCAGGGATTTTCAAAAGTTGGAATCAGAAACCATTGTCCTCAAGAAAAAGTAACTGCGATTTGACACAGTTTTCCAAGAGCGTGACGGCGTCGTCTCGACGAATTTTATGGAAGAACAGGGACTCAGTCAGTGTGCTCAGTTGTGCTTCAACCACTGGCGTAGCTAGTTCTGTAATGAATACATAATGAATAAAAATTCCTTCGGGGTCCCTTTTCAGATATGAGAGCCCTGTTAGTGAGACTGTAGTTACGCACGTTGGGGCCTCTGTAGCTTGAGGGCCCCGTATCATGGATACGGCGGTAGCTACGCCTCTGGCTTCAATTGACACAAATCGTCAACCAAGGCTCTTTCCGACAGATTTCAGCTCAACCCATGCATAGAGTATTGTAGAGGACAAGAATGCATAGTCGGGAGTATGTGAGAAAATCACTAATTTCTGCCCGAAATGTAAAATTTCGTTTGGAGTGGTGTCGAGAAAGAAGACACTGGACATCTGAGGTTTGGAAACGGGAAATGTGATCGGATGAACCACACTACACCTTTTTTTTTTGCACTGATGGAAGACATTGAATTTGGCGAGAATCCCCTGAAACCATGGATCCATCTTGCCTTAGTTGCACTGAGCAAGGGTCTGGTGGGAGTATCATGATTTGGAGCCTGTTCTGCTGGTGTGGAAATGGTGCCCTGGTGTTCCTCGAGGGTAAGTAGTCATGAGATATCTAGATATACTGGCAGATCAAGTGTACCCTGTGATGTTACATTTTTACCTTAATGGTGACGGATAGTTCATGATCGCTCATACAACTATACATCGTGCCTGAAGAGTTCCAAATTGGTTCACTGAACATTAATCTGACTTCCAACAACTTCCCTGGCCACCGCAAAGCCCAGATTTTAACCCCATAGAAAATGTGGGGGGTATAAGGAGGGGAAACGCATCCTACAGCATTCTCCTTTTCCATCTAATTTACAAGATCTGAAAAGCTGCACAACCAATGCCTGGTATTCTCTGGGCGCAAATGCACTCCAGAAAAGTATGTGGACTCGATGCCCAAAAAATCAGAGCAGTTATCCGTGTAAAAGGTGGTCTAATAAAATGTTGATCCTGGGCTTCTAATTCATTGGCTAGTGGGAGTATATATATAATATTCACTGTTCTTGATTAGATGTATTTTTATAAAAAAAATATATAATTTAATTGAAAAACAATTTTTAATTTCTAAATTTCGTCTTTATTTATTCGAGAGTAAGTTTACTTTAAATATCGATTTGAAGCCTCACTTTAAATCTAAAACAATTCTGGTTTAAGAAGTTCACACATGTTCCAAATTTTACGATAAGTATTTCAAAAAATTTAATTTTACTGATTTAGATTATACGCTCTTCCTAAATTTACTAAATTTTCTAGTTATAAAAAGAAGGTTCTGTGCTGTTTACTGTTTTTAGTAAGTACAGCAATGCGTCCAAATAAATTGCTATTTCTTGTTTCTTTACCTCAATATTTTTGTACCTGAGGCACTCTGAATAGTTCTGCAGCGGACCCCAGGCCATTGTGGGATCCTACATAATGAGAAGGTGGATTCTCTTGTCGAAAAAAAGGAACAGCCATTACCCAAACCTTCTGTAAAGACATCTGTTTTCACTCGATGAAACTGATGATCCAAGAATTTCTGGAACACTCTATATCTGATCATTTCCGTGAAGGCAATTAATCTAAAACTTGGTTTAACTTTATTCAAAATCCCCCTGATCAGCCCAGGTTTAAAGCAATTGCATCTTTTAGATCAGTGTTCCGCAACCTTTTTATCGCTGCGGACTGGTCAACGTTTGATAATTTTACCACGGCCCGCTTAGGGTAGGACACGTTGATTGTTTATATTTTAGATTGGTTTGATTTAACAATTTTAGTTTAGTTACATTTAAATATATGCCTTCAGTATAAAATATAGTTACACCAAAAATGAATAAAAGGGATTTAACGTGGAATATAAAGTGCTTTCCGTGGAAAGTTGCGCAAATCCGAGTGAAATGCACCACTTTAAATAAAATGGCAACAGTTTAATGTTCTTTAGGCGGCCTGTCACCATTCGATCCACGGACCGGGGGTTGCGGATCACTGTTTTAGACAACTTACAGGCTATGATTGTTTCCTAATGAGAATATTTGAAAGACTAAAATGCATGCTCTGTTATGTAGCACAGTCAATTTCGTTGACTCAACTGTACTTTATAGTTTATATATGTTATATTTACGATTCTTAACTGTTATTTAACTTGGCTAGTAAAGAAAAAGCACAAAAAAGGCAGGATAGTAAGAATAACAAAGAATTTCAAACTTGTTGAACCGACCGAGAAATACTGCATTATTAATAAAGGTGACAAAGTGGCGTGTGTTTTATATTCTGGAACATATGCAGAACATCGTCTGAAAAACGTCATTTTGAAACCAGTCATAAATCCTCTTGTCAAAAAAGTTAGCTACAGCAAAAAAAAAAATAATAATTAATTACTTAGAAGCCATGTGTGTGTGTGTGGCAGATGACTCCAATTCTCAGCATGCATTCTATTAAAAGTCACATCTTACGATCCTAGTATAAGTTATTTGTCGTCCAATCTGCAACAACAAGAGTCACACTACTGTTACTTTATAATTTAAATTTCTCGTATATATAACAAAAATATTTACAACTATTCAGTACAAAAGATATTTTTTTTCGTAGTAAATAAAGAGTTTTTTGTGTGGTTAGGATTTAATTTTATTTTTTTTTTTGCCAATATAATCACAAGTCCAAATTATTTGAATGGCACGTTGATCCATAAGGGTTCGCCACCCCTGGTATATATGGTACTTGGTGATGTCTTTTGATTTGACGAAATTAATCTACGGTATGATACTAAGTTTTTAACAATGATAGATACACGAAAGCTAATTTTGTTGTTGTTGTTGTTACTCATGCTACCTGATCGACAAAGGCCAGATCGAGGCCCATGACATTCATCATGGCAAAGCGCTAAGTGACGCTTGTCGTTAGCCGTAGCTTTGAGCACCATACAGTTGACAGTACGATTTGGCTCGTTTCCACCCCAATTTTGAGGGAGGACACCAGGGGGTGGTCAGGGGCCTCCCACATCTCTTCCCCTTCCACCAACCACATGAGAGGACTTGCGGCTCCACGGCTATTTATAGTACCCCCATGCCGCGAAAGCACTATACATTTACAAACATCACTGTCTTCTCCGGGATTCGAATCCAGGCCCTACGGCACAGCAGTCAACGTCGCTAACCACTATACCGGATGGGCGACAAGCTAATTTTAATTACCTGAAGTATACTTTCATCTTTGGCAATGAATTTTTTTTAAAAAAGTTTTCTTAGTTCTGTCTATCTTTTTTTCAAATGATATATATATATGTACCGCAATCTTCATTAACTTAAAATTACTATCAATTATGATTTTGGTGGGGGATTGGAACTTATTCCAGCAAATTCTGAAGTCGAATGATGCACATTTCATTCTGCTGATTCTAAAATCTACAACAATTATAAAAAATAAGGTTTTCACGTAGATTTGATATTTGTCATCTATTTGTGTTTAAAGTAATAGGTAGTGTAATGAGGCAAAGCTTTTATTAATAAAATCAGAATCCAGAACTCAAAATATTGCCATTAATTGAATTCAAAATTAAAGCCACTGTATATTAATTTATGACTTTGTAAGGCTCAACTGGCATAATCGAATTTTTATTTACATTGACTTGGATTGACATCTTAATAAGATTACTTGTCAGTTATTGACAATGCTTATTTTAATTTTATGCTAAGGGGTAACAAAAATGGTACCCGAGATGAGTATCTACCAGCCAATAAGGAAACGCGTAATTATAACCCCGGTCTTAGAGATAGGACAGGGAAGCACAAACATAAAAATATCACCTTGTTTTCCCGAATAGAATTTAAAATTACAGTAAACATCGTCATTAGCCAATGGGCTAAACTTATGACTGTCACATGATAAATGGAATCACATGTTCTCCATGTCATTTGGAAGGGGAAAAATCTTAACATCTCTAACATGTATCATCCTCCCAATCAAAAAAGTCTGCCTGATAATCTGCTTGACATATCTGAATCAAATCTACTTGTTGGTGACCTGAACGCTAAACATAGTTCATGGGGCAGCGTAATTAATAATAAGAGAGGTGTAGAACTGCATAACCTTATGGATGACAGTGCTCATCTTGCTCTAAACGACAGCTCCCCTACTTACTCCTCTCACAGCTATCATACCGAGGAAGCCTTAGATGTGTCAATTGTCAGCTCAGACATCTTCCCTTTCTGCAAGTGGACAGTTTTACAGGACATTGGAAGTGACCATCTACCCATATTAGTAGAATTAAAGTGGAAACAATTGACTCAGTTGGTTAAGAAAAATTTTTGGAACTTTAAAAAGGCCAATTGGGAGAAGTACAGAGACACAGTTGATCGTGGGCTGCTCTCAAAACCTCCCTTTGAATGTAGGTCTATTGATGATCTCGATGAGTTCTGGCTTTCTTTCAAGAAAATCATCTTCAAGGCTGCTGGTCAAGCTATACCTAGGGGAAATTACAAACGGCCCTCTCCATTTTTTATGCATAAATCTCCATTGCTTCAACCCCTGTTGAAGAAAAGAGTAGATATTTGCCGGGAAATTAAAAAATCTAACAATCCCTCACTTAGGTCAAGCCTAAACAAAATAAATGCTGAGATAAAAAGAACCTTTATCCATCTTAAGAGAGAGAAATGGAAAAGAATTGTGCAAATCTATTGATGCACACACCTAATACCAAACTTTGGAAACTCATGAAATCTTTGAGCATTACTCAACCGCAACAGGAGGAGTGCAATACTATCATTGATGACAATGGACAGATTTCCTCTGACAATAAAACTTCGGCCAATTTGTTGGGTTCCTACTACCAAAAGACGAGTAAACTGAATTTTAATGCAATGGACAAGGATACAGAGAATTATGCTCGAAAATTAGTTCATGGATGTCGCAGCTCAGAGCATGGAATCCCTATATTTAAAGAGTTCTTTACAATGCAGGAGCTTAATATGGCTTTGAGCAACCTTGATCCATCTAAATCTCCCGGGCCTGACAATATTCATGGCCAGATGATCTCTAGACTTAGTGATTGGGGAAAGAAGAGTCTTTTAGAAATCTTTAACTTGTCTTGGAGACTTGGAAGACTTCCCCGTGATTGGAAAAAAGCCCTGATTATTCCTATTAGGAAATCAAGCAAGAAAGCTTGCTATCCTGAAAGTTTCAGGCCGATTGCCTTAACAAACTTCTCCTGTAAGCTTATGGAAAAGATTATTCTTGAGCGACTTACTTACTATCTAAATTCTAATGACTTGCTCTCAATCGAACAATATGGTTTTAAAGGGGACACTCTACTGCGGATCAGATTTTATACTTCGGACAGAGAGTTCGAGACTCCCAAAACCTTAGACCATCACATCATACAGTTGCTGTTTTTCTTGACCTTTCAAAAGCATTTGATAGAGTTTGGAGAAATAAATTAATCATAAAGCTTTTCAACACCTTTGGCATTAGAGACAGAGCCCTATCTTGGATTTTCGACTTTTTTGAAAGATCGAGAGATCAGAGTGAGATTTAGAGACTCTTTATCTAAAACCTTTAGGCTCAGCCAAGGTGTCCGCAAGGCTCAGTCTTGAGCCCCTTGCTCTTTTCCTTATATATTGCGGGTATTGAGAAAATCATCTCTAGAAGGTGTGAGGTGGGGCTTTTCGCTGATGATATCGTCCTCTGGAACTCTAACTCTAACGTCGTCCATATAGAAACCGCGATCAATACTACCCTTTCTGACATACAGATTTTTGCTGAGCAACATAAACTGATCTTTAATGTATCAAAGTCAACCTCTAGCTTCTTCGACTAACCGACGTTTATACAATTATCAACCTCAAATTTTTATGGAAAGCAAATCCCTTCTCTATGAAAAACACCCTAAATATTTGGGCTACATTTTGGATCCTGAGATACTTAGCAACAAGCATATAGACTATGTGATAAACAAAGGCAGGAAGAGACTTGACTTACTGAAATACATCGCTGGAAGGGACTGGGGTGCTGATGCTGGTACTCTCAGACTGACATACACCTCTTTGATCAGACCTGTCTTAGAGTATGGCTCTCAAATTTATTTCAGTGCATCACGTACTAATTTGGCGAAACTGGACCGAGTACAATCAAGCGCTGCTAGAATTATCACTGGCATGCGACATAGCTGTCCCACAGATCTAGTTCTTTTCGAAGCTGATATCATGCCCTTGGATCTGAGAAGAAAATTACTGCTTTCAAAGTACTTTTGTAAACTTTACAGTTACGGAGATTATAACCGCACATCTGCATATCTCATAACCTGGACAAACAGACACAGACTAAAAAGAGACAGTCCTTTCTCTCGAATGCAAGCGATGGACCTATTAGATCAGGACATTGAAGAACATTTTTGAAGAACGTATTTAACCCTCAGGAGGGATTGCCTAGAGTCCATTTTAAACCAGAAATGGGAGCTCATACTTCCAAAAATCAAGATCCACCTGAATATTTACGTCAATTAGCATTGGAGATTATTAACAAAATTCCAGCTACTGCAATGCAAATTTATACCGACGGTAGCAAAGACGAACAAAACTCATGTGGCAGTGGCATCTTTATAAAGGCTCCTAATTGTTCTCATAATATCAAAATTAGGAATTCGGACTTTTGTTCTGTTTTTAGATCCGAGTTAATTGCCATTGATGAAGCTCTCCGAATCATCAAGACGATGACATCTCCTGATGAAATATGGATATTATGTGATAGCCGAAGTGCTATCCAACACCTTAGCGACTGGACAAATGTTGGAGACAAAACATCGGTCTCAATTCTTAAAAATCTTAAAGAACTTTCCCAGCAACATGAGATTTACTTCCAATGGATTCCATCTCACATTGGTCTCTTTGGCAATGACACAGCTGACCTTTTAGCCAAGGAAGGTGTCACTGAAAATTTAATGTCGAGAAGAACTTTGACTTTCTCGGAAATTTTTCTAAAACGAAATCTTTGATTCAAGAACTATGGAAGACTCCTCCGACTCACCCCTGGTATAATAGGCAGGCACCAGGTGGTGCCCTTTCCATCAAGGCGGATAGAGTCGTCCAAACAACTATTAGTAGGCTTGCAAGTGGACACATTAGAGGCCTTTCCTTTAACTTAGGCCAGAAAATTTACGAGAATTGTACTAAATGCAATTTGGTACAGGCAACTCCAGATCATCTTTTGTTTTGTGCAGGACTTGAAAGGGAGGACATCTATTCCAGTCCTCTTTTGGTGTACGATTTCCTGAGGACTCTTGGGCTCATGGACCTGGTCTAGCCTGCGGCTAGACAGGAGGAATTAGTCAACAACAACAACATGTTCTCCATTGAATTCAAAGCTACCATTAGTCATTTAAATTGCTTGTAGTTGTTCTACTTGTAACACTTAGATAAGACTTCAAATTTAATGACTGGGTAAAGATGTTTACAAATTAATATTGTTAAAAAAATCTTTCAAATTTTTTGCCGAAAATTTTTATGTTATACGTGTACTTTTAAATCAAGTGTATTTTTTTGCCTGTGTGCGTTATTATTGTTGACAATATACACTTTAAAAAATATTACTACAAAAAGAAGAAGATGGCAACAGCGAAGCGCATGAACCGATTGTCTAGAAACACGTGATTGAATTTATCATGTGGATATGAAGTCACATAAATTAGACTCATTGCATAATTCTAAAATAAATTATTAATGAAAATTAAAGAAAACAAAATAAGCCATCTACTGTGATCGTTTTCCTTCAAATAATAGTTAATGTTGCTAATCTTGTAAATATTTTATCACAAACTATGTTTAGTTTCTAATGCCTGTAACCAATACGTATTCAGACGAAGATCACAATTCCTATACCTTGCACTAATTTTTCAATGATACTGAAAGACAATGTTTACTTTACAGCATAATGAAAGATAGCCTCGTAAATTTATGCTACCCCCAACGCGTAGCGAACATTCTAAATTCTCTTAACAACTACTTAATTTATATTACCATGTTATACTCCATTCTACACTTTGACAGGATTCCAAACCACAAAATAAATTTTACGTGAACAAAAAACGTGACTTCTTTTTTGTTTCTTTTTTGACCTCCTGAAAATTCTTTGCCCTAATGATGCCGATAGTATTTCAGATGGTGAGGTCACAGATCGTTATGCCAACGGCTATTTGAATAACGTATTCCAAATACGCATTTACTGCTTAATATACCGTTAATCTTACCACTCTGTGCATACAAAACTACCGTTGAAGAGGGGGGAAAAAGGTACATTTAATGATTTAAAAAAATGACATAATCCCTAACAAAGTAGACCGGGAAGGTTGTTAATGATTTTTGTCCACCGAAATAAAATACTTACTTAGCCACTGCAAAATGTCACTTTGTATCAGGGACTGGTGTTACTGAAGGTTGCTTAATTTCCAACTCTCATTTTGTTTTGAAAATTGTGTATAATCATACAATTAACCGGAGTTGAGTTTGGGGGAGAACACGCTTTTCCCATGCACATAGATTTTATTTATGCATTTTTAGGAGATTAGTATTAATTTCGGTGACATTTTACGATGCCTAAGAACACCTGGAGTTGTTAAATTATTTGTTTTGCTGTTTTTTTGCTTGGAAGGAGCTTTATTGCAGTCATTTTCTCTCTCTTTTAGGTTCGTTAGTATAAGAAATGTTGGAAAGTATCATTTTGTTTTCACGGTAGGTTGCTGCTGATTTAAAAATGGAAATATAAAGAATCTATGTTACACACATAACTTGTTATATATCTCGTGTATTTTATTCTAAGTTGCAGAATGATAACAAGAAAAGTATTTTGTTCTTTTAGAAAGAACAAATAAATCGAGGAATGTAAAAAAAAGGTATTCAATTATTTTGTCAAAAGTATAGATAATAATTATTTTTTTTATCATTGAAGGTTAACAATCGTGTAATGCCTTAGAAATGGGCTATATTCATTAAGAGCACATGACAAATGCAATCACATGCTCGCTATTTAATTCCAAACTGACATTAGACTTGTAGTTGTTCTAGTCGTAAAATTAAGATAAAATTTGAAATTTGATAATATTGGGTAAATATATTCAATTATTAACAGTCTTCAAAAAGTTTCTCAAAATTGAAAATTTTGTACATATTTAAAATACATTTTACCTATGTACGTTATTATTTTTGACAAATAAGTTTTTTTAAAAGAAAATTTCTGGAAAATGTAAAAGTTGGCAACAGCGAAGTGCATGAATTGATTGGCTGGAAACACGTCATTACATTTATCATGTATCCAATGACGTCACACGAATTTATGAACTGACAAGCTGGAAACACGTGATTACAGTTATCATGTATGATGTCATATCAATTTGGGCCATTGGATTAGAATTGAATACAGATGAATAAAGTAGCCTTTGTATTTTTTTATTCTGAAAAAACAACATTATATTTAAAACAATGCAAAGCTATGAAATATTTTCTGAATTTTTCCTAAGCATAGTAAATTTGTATTTTTTTACATGTGTGCATTAATTACGTTGTAATTTATAAACAAAATATACTTTTTTTTTTCTCCATCTCTCTCTCTCTAAAGCGCGATTCTGATTTAAATTCTTTGAAATTGTGTCTATAGAGAATTAACCTATTTCAATTCCTTCCATTAGATCACAATCTCCCAAAAAATATATATCTTGTTCAAATTTTCAATCGTTAACAATATATATATATACTTTCTATTCATTCATTCAAGTTCTAATATATTTTTTAATTGTCCATTGCTGGTTATAGAAAGGAAAATGGAAAATTACAAGGTAAATCGTTTCCTATTTTGTCACTTAATATTGCGATTCTGTCATATGTATATACATATTTATATTAATTGTAATTATTGAATAAAAAGTAACTAAAATAAAATTTTTCATTGTTGATCTAAGTAGTAATTGTTTTTAATTTTTTTTTCTTGTTTCTTACCGGATTGATTGATTATTTATTAGGGTTATTATTTATTAGGGCTGCTTTTTGAAACAAAACTGGGATGTGTGTTTTTGGCAATGGTCCACATAAATTAGGACCTTGGTTAAGAGACGAGGACGTTTTCAGAATGGGATTTTGGTTGAATATTTATAAACTTTAATTTTCCCTTTTTTGTAATAAATTAAGGAAAGTGTTTGAATTGAATATTTCTAACCTTCTTACTATAAAAATTAATAAGCAGGCTATTGATTTTTTCAAATTAAATTGGAAAATATAATAATTATATGAACGCAAATTACTAGGGTCTTAAAGTCATTTCTTGAGAAAATGATCAGGCATTAAACAATAAAATAAAATATTACTTTTGAAAATCATTAAAGCTTATATTGGAATAATTTAATAACCAATTATTATCACATTCAACTGAATGGCTTCACACCAATCCCTCCATCAATCCTCCCATAAAAATTTGAAAGTTTCGAATCTGAAAATTAGATTATTTACAGTAATAATCAGATTACTTAAGTTCAAATATTTTAACTAATTAGAAAAAATTCCAATAAATTCTATAACTTCACCATGAGAGGGAAACATCTTTCTAAATAAATAATTAAACACTGATTAATAACGATCAAATTGATTATTCTTTGTTTATATTTCTTAGACAAAGAATAGAGAGAACTTAAAAAAAAATTAATACATTCTTTAAGAGAGATAATTTTTATTTTTTAAGTTTCTTTGCCATAAAAAAACTACTCAATTAAATAATTTTAATTTAAAAATTTTCTTAATTTATAAAAATACAAGGGGTAATAAATAACAAATAAAATTATCCCAATGGAAGTTGTTCGTAGTTAAAAAATACACGAATAAATAGCTGTAAATATAAGGTTTCATTTCATCTATTATTTGTTGGAGAAAATTTTAAATCCTTCTCGTCTTCTTACTTTTGTAAATGAATGATTTTTCAGAACCAAGACCTTAGAAAATTAAGTCTAACAAGTATTTTAATCAATTATAATAGTATCAACTCCAGAAGATACTCAATGGGATAATTGGGAATTTTTAGTGATTATTCTGAACGTGCGTTTCTTTTTTAGTGTATAAATGGTTATAAATGTTTTTATAAATAGCTAGCCATTACCCAACTGCTTCTCTGAGTATTTAATGATGTTATATGAATATATACTGTTTATATATAAATAAATTATGGATATCTTAGCATATAGCATTGAAAAATATTCTTATAATTCTTGATTCAAAAAGGACAGAACTTCCAAATAATAACTTCTAAAATCAAAGTAGAATTTCTTTTAATCTCTCGTAACCCCCTTCCAAGGGGATTTCCATAAAACTCTTTTTTAGTGGATCTCTACTCAATAAAACAAACATGGTTGCCAAATTTCAAGTCTAAATCTAGTAGATGAAGAACGGAATTTTTTTTATCACTAAGCTTCAGTAACCACCTTTGAGATTTGATTTCTATCAGATCCGTTCAATTCAACAACAAGGACATACATACCAAATTGCATTACTGTAGGTCTAGTAGTTCGAAAACGGGTTTTTTTTATCGATACGCCGCAAAAAATTCCTTCTCCCCCATAGTAGTCGATTTCCGTTTAATCATTTCTTATTAAATTTCCGTTCGACAAAAGTAACATACATACTAAACTTCATTACGGTAAGTAGTAGTTCGATAACGAAAGTTTTTAATAAACGAGTTTCAGCAACTCTCCGCTCCCATTCTGTAAAATCTGTTCTTAGCGGATCGATATTAAAACACACACACATGCCAACATAATTTCAAGTCTGTACGCCAACCAAATCTCTAGTATGTAGGTTTAATAGTTCAAGAACGGGAATATTTACCGTAAAATCCGGCGTATAACGCACCTTTTTTTTTTAACGAAAAATGCATAGCTTTTATGTTTTGAAGTCATTTATTCGAGGTTTTATCCCAGACTTTTAAAAAAATAGTATACTTATAGAACTACAACTCTTTTAGTTCATAAGGCAAGTCGTTTCTTTTAAATAAACACACGTAGAAATAAATTTTCTTTCTATGCTTATTGCTTTTGTTATTTTTAAAGCTATCATTTTTATACCCGGCGTCTAACGCACACCCTTAAGTTTCGATCTTATTTTTTGTGTTCAAAGTGCGCGTTGTATGCCCGCTTTTACGGTATGTACAACGCCCCTTACCCCTCATGGGGTTCAATTTTTGTAAAACCCCTTGTCTAGTGAATTTCAACTTTATAAACGGAACAGGCCTACCGAATTTCAGGTTTGTAGGTCCAATAGTTCAAAAACAGGAATATTTATCTATAACACCGTTTAAGCACGCACAACGCCCCTTAGGATTCCTTTTTCGTTTATTTCCTTTTTGTATCGGACCTCTAATCCTTGAAACGAAGAGGCCCACCAAATTTCAAATTTGTAGATCTAATAATTCAAAAACGGGAATATTTATAACGCCCCTTAAGTCCACGAACACCCCTTAGAGATCAATTTTCGCAAAACCTTTTTTGAAGAGGACCTCCACACCGTGAAAGAAACATGACTACCAAAAATTTCAAGTTTGTGGGTCTAATAGTTCAAAAACGGGAATATATATATTTCTGACAATCCTTAAGCCCTCGCAATGCTTCTTAGGGGCAGTTTTACTAACTCAAAAAACTTCTCCGGCATGTGTCCAGCCATTGCCCACAGCTCGGAGCAATCGGATGAACGGTTTAGGAAGGCATAACAGACCTACACACACACACACACACAAACATTCATTTTTATTTACATAGATGAAATTTTAAGAAAATCAAGGTTTAAAGAGTAGAATTTTATCAATAAATTAAAATATAACGGAAGTTATGAATATAACGACAATAGTATGAATATTATATATATATATATATATCATTATGTATAAAAATCTTCTGTGCGTGTGTTTGTCACTAAACTCCTCCTAAACGGCTGGACCCATTTCGATGAAATTTTTTGTGTGGGTTCAAGTAAATTCGAGAATGGTTTACATTCACAATTCGGTCCGATATCGCAATTAGTTAAAAAAATATTAATTAAAAACATTCAAAAATACAGCTCAACATTCACCTGCATTGTTGTAACAACGCTATTGTTATAAACACACACAAAAAAAAAAAAAAATTTAAATCAATTCCTACTTAGATCAACCAAGAAAAAATTTATTTTAGCTACTTTTTATTAAATAGTTGCAATTAATATAAATATGTATATACATATGACAGAATTACAACATTAAGTGGTAATTAATTTTTATTAATTATCATTAAAGTATCGTATTCTCATCCAAAACAATCGTGTGTATAAAATTTCCTTTCAATTGCAGGCTTTATCACGTGAGAAAAAAATCTTTTCAAATTTTGACATAAGTCGCCAAAAGGGTCGCTAAGTCCCCAACGTGGCTGTATTTGTAATTTTTAAAATAATTATTTTTAATCAATTAATTTTTATTAATTATAATTAAATTATTGTATTGTCATCCAAAATAATCATGTACATTACATTTCAGCTCAAATGAGCGCTTTAAAATGTATTTTATTAACGACTGAAAATTCCAGCAAGATAAATAAATAAACAAACAAACAAATAAAATATGTATAGAGAGATCGTGAGCTAATAGTAGGAATTGAAAAAGACGTAAGTTGGCGTCGAAAATTGATTTTCAGCCAAACTAGGTCTTTATTGTTACGAAAATGCAGACGATTCACGCTTTTTAGCGTTTTTAATTAATATCTTTTCAAATAATCTTTATATATGTAATTCTTCTGTGCGTGTGTATGAAACTGAACTCCTCCTAAACGGCTGGACCGATTTTGATGAAAGTTTTTGTCTGTTCCAGTGGACTCGAGAATGGTTTAGATTTATAATTCGGTTTAGAAATGTTTATTTAATTAATTTTTTATTTATAAATTGTTGATCTTGGAATGTTTTACATTGGATCCGGAAGACTGCGCTACGATCGCAGTATCGAATATTCAAATACTTTTATTATAATTCAAGTTGATCCCGACAGTTGGTGCTGTGATCATTTCAGGAAAATATTTTGTCACTTCGTGTTATTATTTTGTTGAAATAAATCGTGTGTTAATTAAATTATTACATTCAGATGTAATTAGTGTTTGAAATTTTACTCAAAACGGTCCAGATTGTTAAAGCTTATTCATAAAAATTTGGAATTTTTGAATTTAAGATGTGTGTACAGGACAACGTCTGTCGGGTCCTCTAGTATATATATATATATATATATATATATATAATAATAAAATTCAAGATAGTAACGAAATCAAAAGTCTTAAAAACACTTGACCATTTATACAGCATTATATGCATGCTTTTGTTCACATTAAAAAATAAGTTTCAAAATTAAATCATAAAAATTCAAATTAATTTCAGTTATAAAAGTAATCACACACCTAAATATAAAAATATCTGGCTGAATATCATAATATAATTTAAGGGATGTGAAAAAAAACCAAATTTTTCCACATTCTTTACAATATGCAAAGCGAAGGGGGTTGTAGAAATGGGCATTTTTTAAAAACAAAAAGGAGCAACTATTTGGAAACTTATAGTACTTTCCAAGGGTTGAACTTATTTTTCTACCTTTGCTTGTATTTAAGAATACTTAATGTATAAGAAAACGTTTTCTTGTGTGAAAAACAGTTTCCTCCAAGTAGGAGTGAAGAAGTCGCAAACATATACACAAAAGAAAGCCTTAAATACGAATAACTTTAGAATGCACAATAACTCTATCTTACCACAATTTCGAACACAATCCACTAAAAGGATTTACCGGTATTAACTTTGGATGCTCGAAACTGTGCATCATTCAGGCTAAGTAAATCCTCCAAAATATCGTGTTCTATTTTCAGAATATTACAATGTTTCTCAACTGTAAATGTGCGTGCTTTCCGAAAAGACGTAAACAGCATTAGGGATCCACAAAGAGGCTTGGATCAGGTGTTTGGGGGATTAACGTGGGTTACTCACCTTTCTCCACAACAGCTCTAGTTTCGCAACCGTTAGGGGGATTTTCCCTCATGAAAAGAAAGAATGAAGCCAAGGTCTAGGCTCAAAGAAAGTGCGTCCATAAATTAAAATGTTTTCGTAGGGATTATACTTTTTCATTCAATTATTCTTTAAGCTTAGGAGTTTTTCGAAGCTAGAAGCGAAAGTATAAGACTAATTTTTATCTTTAAAAGAAGGTGTTTAGACTTGTAGTCTTCGAGAGAGGTTGTTGAACTCTTTGATTTCTAAACATCATAACTATCACTAATATGATATCATATTCATGAAGCTCTATCTGAGAGTGTTCAATCCATATATTGCAAGCAGACAAGATTGTTAGAAATGAGATGAGTTTTATAGAAATAAATTTCGCTATATGTACTTACGTGTTATACTCATCCAATTTCGCTAAATAAAACGATGTCGCTAATTCAAATGACGTCACCAAATACTGTAATCTTATTATTATTGTGTTTGAACATGCATAGGAAACGTTTCTCATTATTGGCAGCAAATCATGGCATTTGATTTGATGAAATCGATCGACTTCTAAAACCTCAATTTCCAATTTCAACTTTTCGTAATGATGTTATTCGTTCAGAAAATTACAGCACAACATTATAGAAGAATTATGTTTTCCAATGAATTTCATAATTTAGTTTTATTCCTGACCGTATATACATAAGTGATCTTCACATGGAGATCATGATATGATGTTGGAATGTTAAAAAAATGATAATTTAATGTGAGAACTAACGTTAGAGAATTTTATAAAATTTTCTACACTTGTTGCTATTTTTAATCACCATTCGGAATTTCTTACAGCACTTTAAAGACACACACATCTGTAGTTATTTTTATATGACTCAAATAGTCATATAATAAATCTCAGTAATTTAAGAAAATAAAATTTTTTAAAGATTTTAATGTTAGAAAATCAACTAAAGCTAAAAAAAGTTTAATTTAAATTTTAACAAGCCATGTATCACTTATTTATTACAATGCCATGTCAAACGAAAAAGCTGCAGAAAAAATGATTACCCTCAGAACACAGCAATTTAATCATATTTACTCTTCTAAATAATAAGCCAAAAGGCATTTTCAGAATTTTTCTAGATACTTACATTGAGTTTTTCAAACAGCATTTACTTTAAAAAGGTATTTTACAGTTTGAGAAAATCATTGCGATGGAAAAAAAGTTTAATATTTGAATAGCCGTTCATTTATCCACACATTAGCCAAATGAATAGATTTCTTTGTCATATATAAATATGTACTTGCTGTAATATATCCATTTTAATTAATTTGGCTTGTTATAAGATTTATTTTGGATGCAAATGAATTACATTTTTAAAATGCATAAATGATTAGGAATGTTTAAACAAAACAATTTAGTTTTTAAAGTACGAGAACAAATCAAAGTATACCAGCATGTTGCTCCATTCAAGATAAATTGGATCACTACCACCCTTTCTAAAATTTAGGTTTGTTTATGTTTCTAACAGTCAAGTAACAAAATGAAAGTCATGAAGGCATAAAGTAAAAAGTTACTTAGTACATATTGTTCGAAATGTATAATTTTGTTTCAGTATAAAAATTACAAGACAATGATACCTAGCACCGATTCATAAATACAATTGTCTAATCATGGTTCAAACAGTGTTGTTCCTTTTAATTTTATAATAGAAACATTTAAAAAAAGGTTCCTTAATTATAGTACACAAAACACAAAAAAAGGATATTTGTGCGTATATTTGCATAACTGTAAACGGTAAGTAACATGAAGCAATATTTAAATATTTAACCTTTGCTGTATACAAAAGATACAGTATTTTTTATAATGTTTTGTGGAGAAAATATCTTCATAATTTAATTTCTTGGCAAATCTAATACGATAAATAAAATTGCGAAGTGATAAATTATTTTTATTTAATCCTGTTTTTAATATTTTTAATTTAAAAAAGAAATATAAATTCACCGTGAGATAAAAAATAATAATTATAGTAAGCAAATAATAATTATTTTTCAAAAATAATAATCACAATTTTAAAAAAAAATTTAAAAAATCCCAATTTATTTAGCGAGTACCGTAAAATCCTGCGCATAAACGAGCACCTATAATTTCAATCTGCATTTTTTAATTTTAAGGTATATTCGCCTGAAAACGCGTATCCCCTTTTTTTTGTAAAGGAATCTGTAATGTTCGTTAAAGCAATGCTATTATGTTTTAAAGCCATTTATTCAAGGTATTAACGCAGGACTTCGAGTGGCCGCGGTAGCCTAGTGGTCAAAGTATCGGATCGTGGCTGGCTTGTCATGAGTTCGAGCCCAGTACCACTAAAGACCCGCCATGCAGGGGAGCAATGTACGTTAAATCTGTCAAAAGCCCAAACATCCACCCGTTGGTGTGGTGTGGTAGTTAGGAGAGGAGGGGGCAGCTCAGGTGTCGTCCTCGTCACTTGACCTTGGTTCAAAATTACGAGGTTCGTCACCAAAAGCCCTCGTGCAGTTAGTTGAACAATGGGACGTTAATATTCAGTCAGCCCAGGATTTTGAAAAAAATAGTATAGTTCTACAAAAACAACCCCTTATAAATTCATAAGGTACGACATTTCTTTTAAATAAACTGTATTTTGATCTTTGTAGATGTCTTTTTATGCGCACACATCTCTTTTTTTTCAATTCCTACAATTAACTCACTTTCTCCTTATAAGTATATAGTACGTAAAATTTAATTAATTACTTTTTATTAATGATTAACTTTATTAATTAATGCTAATTATTTATTCAAAAATTAGTTTTTTTACTGTGTTTTGTTCCCGAATATCGACAAAATGAAAAGGAGCGTGATACAAGAATGGCGAACTTTCGACCCCGGACCCTTCCCCCCTGAAAAATTCCTATGTGCGCTACTTCCTTTAACATATATATATATATATTTGTTGATTTATATATATATATATATATATATATATATATATATCTTGTTCAAATTTTCAATCGTTAATAAAACACTTTCTATCCATCCATTCAAAGTAGGAAAAGACTTAAAATTTTTGTTATATTACTTGTGTGTGTGTGTGTGTTGAAGCTATCATTTTTATACTAGGCGTAAAAAACGCGCACCTGTAAGTAAATTTCGATCTTATTTTTTCTGTTAAATGTGAGCGTTATACGCCGGATTTTACGGTAATTAAATAATCAGTTTATTATTAGTATCGCCAGAGTTAGATCTAACACTTGATGCAATTGAATCTTTCTTCACCCGTCTCTGATGATAGCTAAAATTAACTTAATTGCCAAAAAAAAAAACGAAATAGTGTGAACAGTAATGGGTTTTTTATTGTGTGTCCAATGCATATTTTCCATGAAAGCAAAAAAACAAAAAACTGTATAACGTGACTCTTCGAAACTCATTCCATCATAATTCAATCCAATTTAACAAGAGTCGATGTCTTCATTACTACGGCTAGTCCATCAATGCAATAAAATCAATATTCTGAAAGGCAGTCCGCTTCTGCCACGCCTGTTGAACGAACTATCCTTTAAAAAAGAAATCTTCACGAACTGTGTTTACTACTTTCAAGGTAAGCAGGTGGTCAACACGTACCGGTAACACGAGGGGTACTTTCTCCACCTTCCAGTAAACATCGTCTGCATCACCATCCTCGATGACCCCTGCCGCTAACCGACCTTTCTCTTTTACTCACCATGAGCACTTTTAGCAGTTATTTATTTATTTTTTATGAGCTTTATATTTTTAGGGGTCCTCTCACCCCTGAACAGAGCTAGCAGCCCGTAGATCAAACGATTTCGGTAGCCAGGGGATTTTTAGGTCCATTCCACCCTCCCACTTGTTCGGAAGGGCGTCGTCTGGGACGCGTGACGCATGGGGGAGGGAGAAAACGGTTCATCTCATCCCTCCATTTTTTTTCTAACTATCCTCTTAGTGCACTCTACTTTTGGGGAGGTCATCTTTCTACCTGTTGTATTTCGCCCCTAAAAAATAAAAAGAACAGAAGGGAAAAAAATCCCCACTGTACTTGTTCATGGATGAAGGAATGCTTCAATAGATGGATAAAAAAAAGTTTTTGCAGAATAACAAAACTGAACTTCAGCACAAGAAGGTCAGAAACCTTGGTTGAATTAACATATGAAAAAGGGAAAAGAAAATAACTTTCTTCAACATTTTGTTAACTTTTTGTTCCATTAAAAATGGACACGTTTCTTTGTCATGTAAAGAGAAATGTGTAATTGAAAGTTTTGTGTAAATTATGAGCAAAAAGTTTTTAATATTGCAGCAAAACTATTTGAAAACTTAAAATTTCATCATATTAAGTCATATTTTTATAAGACTTTAAATATATAATTTGCGAGTTAGTTAACATTTTTTTTAATTGTTTTCAAGTGAAGAAAGTAATCCAAGACAATTTGTGTCAAATATTTCTCAATTTATTTCATAGCTTTTAAACAGATAAAAAAGGCAATTGTTTTACAAGAATAATTTTAATAATTGAAATAACAATAAAGAAGAATCATATATTTAATTTTTACTTAACGGTTTTTAATCTCGATTCCAATGCAAATGTATTTGAATAGCATAAAAAAGCGCAAATTATTAGGATTTAACAGCTGATATCTAATAGAATTTGTTAAGATCAGAAAATGAATCCACAATGGATAAATTGTTATAGTAAAAAATATGTAACGTTTGTTAAAGAAATTGTATTTCGACAGAATGATCAGTTTTCGATATGCAAAATCTGTTAATGAAATGTATTTATTTTTTCTACATTGGTATTTGGATTTTCAGTATAATTAATCGCTCTGTCATTGCATAAATATGTATTAATGAAATTGAGTTTCCAAAAAAATTTCCAGTTTTTCGAATTACGTAAAATTATTTAACAATTTTTCCTTCGAACTAATTTATAAGAAAAAAAAATCAGAATTATTCCTTTTCACAAAGGGCTAGCATTTTTTTTTTCTCCTTTCAAAAGTTTATATTATTTCTATGGAAGTAGCTATAAATTCTGTAATTAAATTCCTTGAAAACTGGAAACTATTTCCTTCCATTTTTATTCCGTATTTCTACTATTATTTCTATTAAAAGTAGAAACAATTGTTATAGTCAGAACATGCATAGACAAATTTTCGATAAAACGTTGTTTGAAAGGATTCTCCTTTAATTTTGGTCTTATAACTCTATGGTAGTTCAATAACTCAGTGGACCTGGTCAGACATCCAGAGCTAACGAATCGGTTTCGAGATGATTTCCGATTCCATCAGAAATTATGCTAGGAAAAAGAAGCTGTGTTGTACTTCGTAAAGTACGCGTTTCTTCAATTAATCCTCTTGGGAAATCTTTGGGCTATCAATTCGCGTTATTCACAACTTACCCTTCGGAAGAAGAGAATCGTGAAAATTAACTTACTATATATATATAGTTGAGGTTTTCTAACGAGAAACAGTAGAAGTAAAGATATACTCGAGTCAGGTGAGATTGCTACAGAAGGTATATCAGAATTATTGTGATTTGAGATTTATTAAGAGTAAACTTTAAAGTGATGATTGTTCACTAAAATTGAATTGATATTAGATTAAATCGGACGATAGGTTAGATCCTTTATTAAGGTAAGGATCAAGTTTGAAAGTCTCCTAATTGTTCGCGTATTACCGTCGTTGTTCCCCTTTCGCGGTTAACATTGAGACATTCTCTTCCTATTATTAGATGAAATTGTGCCTGCTCTTTGTGTGGTAAATAAATAGATTAATTGGATCGTGTCGAGTGTTTCTTCTCTACCTCCCACACATTTAGATGCCCGAGAGAGAGGTACAACTCTCTCCTAACTTTATAATAAATTAGATCCCCAAGCTCTTATTAATGTAGTTTAAAATAATGTACCAGCTCAGATGTTGGCTCCGTCTTTATTGTAGGTTCTGGATATATAGAGGTCTGCCACCAACTTCGTAGAGCAAGTGTACTACTAACTCATTTGAGTTAGGGACAGTTTGTAACAAATAATAGTCACACGTGCGGTACTATATAAGTTCTAATAGAAATTTAGTTGTTTTTAAATTCACCTTCTTCAAGTAAGCAAAAATTCTGCCTCGTGTCATTTATATCATATATTGATCATAGCGACATTTTATGTTAAATATCCTTAGTATTTTGGTTCACTAATACATTATTACACATCAATTACAATTTTCTTTTAATAGCAAAAATTTTCCAGTTGCTACTTTTCACAAAAATACAGATGTTCTACAATTTTTAAATAGCCCTGGACTTAAAAAGACATATTGAACTCATTGCCTAAAACGGATGTGTAATTGTTAACACAAAATAATAAAAGAAAGAATAATTATTTTAAAAATTTCTATGAAAAGTTTTGAAAAAAAACTCGATTTAGCCACCAAGGAGTGATGTTATTGATTACGTATATGTTAAACAGTGGCGCTCAATGCGGAAAAAAATCTACACACGCGTTGACAGATGTTGTATTTATTTTAATTTGAAAAATGGTCAGGAATGACAGTTTGATAGCTAAAACAATAGCCTCATGATGGCTAAAAAAATTTGATGAACTTACCAGACAATCAATAGCTATATGAATTAATAGGTATAACGTAAGCAAAATTGTTCTTTGAACAAAGGATATTTAACATTAAGTACGCAAGCAAGACTGCTAAAATATTCGCCCCTAATGGTGAGCGTTGCGTCCATTCATCATGAATAATAATAGTTCAGTGGCGCACCCCCCAAAGCCCTCGATTTTTTTCCGATTGATTATAATTCTAAGTATATAGTACGTAACATTTAATTATTTGTTATTAATGATTAATTTTATTAATTAATGCTAATTATTTATTCAATAATTAGTGTTTTTACTGTGTTTTGTTCCCGAAAATCGACAATCAAAAGGAGCATGATACAAGAATGGTGAACTTTCGACCCCGGACCCCCTTGAAAAATTCCTGTGGGCGCTACTGTAATAGTTCATTGACGAATGATGTGGCTCGTTATCAATAACTAAACATTTACAAAGGCAACGATATGTTATGTAAATTCCTGTTATGTGTTGTTGTCTGATCTCTTAAAATATTCATTGTGGACCGCATAAGGCCCATGGGGTACGATTTTGACATACTTGTGTTAGAGATATTCAAGCAATACCGATTCACCGATATACTTTTCTTTAGGCCTAAATCTAATTGAAACACCGATGCTGAGCATTCAATTTAAAATACTGTACATTTTAAACTTTTATCTTAGTATTTTATCTATTTTTCTTTTATAACTGTACGTCTTTTGTTATAAACTTGGAAATATAACTCTTTCCTTATTAGTATATAACTGAAAAAAAAATAAATTTACTATAAATTTAAATCATCTTCAGCAAACTACAACTCTGAAAACTAAAATCCTTCAGAATAAATGATAGGAATTTTATAATTTACTCAAAAATACCATTTAAAAATATTCATCTTTACTGCCTAAAAAATTCAAATTTTCGATTTATGGAATATAAAACTTTGGTCCACTTTATGATACTGAGAACTAATTCTAACCCTTAACCATTTTTTTTCCGTTGTTGCTGAATATGAAATTCATGTGGTAAATTCAACGAAACTCCAGAAATGGTATGAGTAATTTGTTTTTTTATTATAATAATTCAGTGTGTTTTTACTTAATTATTTTATAATTACCAAAAACAATGGAAGAAGTTTAAAAAAAACCGAGAAGTGTGTAGCATAATCAAAAGTTCACACGTTACAAATTTGAAAAAAATTACAAATCTTTTAACTTCGAAATTTGTAAACCTTTCAGAATAGTAATTTAGCATTTTTAATGAAGGGGAGGCTTTCAATGAAATATTTAAACATTGAATTAATTTTAATGCATTAACAATAGTATAATTAAATTACTTTTTGTTAGAAAGTAAGTTGCAATTTAATTTGTAATTTAAATAAGAATTTGCACAAACTATTCGGGATTCTTAATACTAAAATGTGTTACATTAGTAAAAAAAAATTAAACAAAACGTACTTTTCATATAATATAATACATATACAATACGAAAATGCCTTCAATGTTTCCAACCCGATTTTCATTTATTTGACATAGTTTTAATCCGATTTAGAATCTCCAAAGATCATAATTAGTCAATAGATCATAATAATATATTTCGCGATTCAATTCCATGTACCTACATTCTGATTTTAGTAAATACTAAACTTAACTTAGAAAGGATAAATTTTAAAAACAAAATAGTTAGTAAATAGAACAGTTGAAATGGTTCAACAGTAGCGCACACAGGAATTTTTCAAGGGGGTGTAAGTTCACCATTCTTGTATCATGCTCCTTTTGATTTTGTCGATTTGCGGGAACAAAACACCGTAAAAAACTAATTATTGAATAAATAATTAGCATTAATTAATAAAATTAATCATCAATAACAAATAATTAAATTTTACGTACTATATACTTAGAATTATAATCAAACGGAAAAAAATCAAGGGCTTTGGGGGGTCCGGACCCCTCAAGAACCCCCCTTGTGTGCGCCACTGGGGCCCACTCATAACTATCTGCGCCAGTGATTCCCAAGTACAACAAAACAACACGAAAATTCAATGAAAAAAATCTATATACTTGTAACCAAGAATATTTATTATGAAACTATAATAAATACAAAAATAAATTATTTCAAGATACCGATACAAATTTTTTTGATTATAAAAGTTTGATTATTTAAATATCACCACATGTAAGGCACGAACAATTATTGACAAAATCATCATTGTAAAAGCAATTTTTCTTTTCAGCATTGCAATAGTGTTGAATGAAAGCTTATTTATAACAAATTTCACATTTATTATTGTTTATGGAAACACTTTTATTTATATAAAGTAAATAAAAGTTTTTAAAGAGTTTTACTTTTCTATATCGAAAGGTAAAAATGTAAAATACTTGCATTATTAAATTATTATTTACAAATACAACGTATAACAGATTGCATTATAACGTTATGCTACAATTATTAACACAATAGAAATTAAACGAATGTAATGTTTCTTAATAAACTGCATTTATGATAATTTCACTCAATGAACTTTAGAAAATATTACTTTAAACAATTAGTAAATATGTAGCGCCTTTTTCAATAATGCCCCGATATCCAAATCCCTAAGAAATAAATATTACGCATTTTAGTTAAAATTACATATGGTACATCATTAAGAGTATATAATACGCGGCAACAATTCTTTTAGAAATATCATTAATTTTCGATTACCACAATTTATAAATGTGAATTAATATAAACCAGGTTTTAAATGCTATATACAAATAATATACACACATTTCAATACACAAATAATTTGAATGCAACAGATTTGAGACCTTTCACTTCATTAAGTAAGTTTTACTCATAAAATATATAATTATTAGCAAGCATTTCAATAAGAATGCTGCCCCCCATCAAATTTTTAAGTTTCATTGAGAGATTAAAACAAATGATGATTCTTGCAGTAATACTTGATTTCAAGCTTTTAAGAAAGCATGCGATTTTTTCCAAAAAAGATGAAATAAACTATTTTTTTCTTCTTTTTTTACTATAAAATAATCGTTCTCTGAAAATCTAACAAGCTTTTATTAAGTTCCATCATATGATTGCAAAATATTTATATTAAATATTACAAAATGTCCGAATTTCATTTCAACATAGATTAACTGCAAGATGTATTTCCAAAACCTGTATTAGGAAGTCAGAGGCGTAACGGGGAACATTAGCCCCCTCCCCTGAAAAGTCAAGTTTTATACCCCAAGCCGGATCTTACAATGGGCACGTACTCAAAGGGGGCACGAACTCACGTATGGGCGTCAGTCAGGCCTCACGCAATGCAGGGATGTACGTTACACCACTGCAGGAAGTATCAAACGCTTTGTAATGTATCGTTATTAGAACAATCAATCCATCCCAAAACTAAAACATCTATTGTTCTGTAAATGATCAGATGAATATTTTACTTATTTCACAGTGTATTCCAGAAAGCAACACATTTGCTTATTACCATGGCCTCCAGACATATCCAAAATCAGATTGCCCCTCATGTTCAATTTTAACAGGAACCTCAATATCCATTCTGTAACTGTAATCTTCTGAACTCATATCTGAAACAGAACTGGACAAGGGGGAATTGACAAGTTGTTGCCGCATTCCATGATGTTCGTTTTCTTCAGAGGAATTAGAAGACGGCCATACAAGTCGAAAAGCACTGCTTTGAGATTCGTTGTTTGTCAAGGCAAAATTACCGGGTAGCACCAAAGCCCATTCTCCATTTGATAAGCGACGAGGTATAACAGGTATTTGATGGTAACCATCATCGAATGCATTGGATTTGAGACTGGATGTACTCTGCTTCTTCTCTTTTTCTTCACAGCTGTTATGGAAAGTAATGGAATTATTTGAATTGAAGCATGAAGCATTGTGATAATTGTTGCTGTCGTTTAAGTACTTGGTTTTAAAATTTAAAGATTCTCGAGTACTGAAGGGTGTATTTGAATCTGAAGAATATGGTGGGGGTTGATCTCTTTCTAAATTACCTAAAGTAGAAGTAAATCTTGTTTTCGCAACAGTTTCCTGTTCAGAACACGGAGCGTATCTGGATTTAAAAGTATCAGGTGATACTTGCTGAGCTGTTCTATCAAAATTCTCGATTTTGTCCTCGGAACCGACAGTATAGTTGAAGTTCATTTGTTCTCTTTCACAATCATCATGGATCACTTTGTTTGAATAACTGCTTTTCAATACTGTACAATTTTGAACAAGATCTACAGCACCGTCACTGCATTCTTTTGAAGTGGATTTTTGTTCGTTGGTGATAATGAAGGGTGCGTGAGGTGGTGGGGATGGAGGCAATAGGTTGAGTGATGATGTTCGGTCTGCAACATTTGTCTGTGTAGTTTCATCGCCCTTTATGTCTTGAAGGCTTCGGCAAAGATGATCTTTAAGCCTTCTTTTCAGACCTTCTTCGACTTCAGTTAAGTTTGGATCCATCAAAGAAGCAAGAAAGAGCTCCACTTGACGAACACATTCCATGAATCCGATTTCGAATTTCTTTTTGCCATAGCGAGCATCCAAGGTGGTCACTGAAATGAAATGGTAGTCTTAAAATGATGTAGCAAAACTGATGTTCAATATAATTTTATTTAGCAATAGATGCAGATACAACATAACTTTTAAAGCGTTAATATAATTATGATGCTGAGAAAAAAAGTAATGGAGAAATTGTTTAAATCAAAAGATCAAGCTTTCTTATTCATGTGAGTTAAGGCTCAAACTTCCTTATCGATATGAGTTACGAAAAGTTCACATTTTTGCCTAAAGGATTATGTGCCACTGAATGCATATATTTTCATGTACATGAAACTTCTAGGCATAACAGGATTCCAGATGGAGGTTTTGTGAATAAGAGTATATTATTCTTTCAACATTAAACGTATTTTCTTGCCCCCCTTTTTTTTGAAAGAATTTTTGGTAATTTTGATAACATTTTAAGGTTTATTAAAGCATATTTTTAATAATGAAAAATGTTTTTACAAATAAAAAAAGTATAATTTTATTAATTGATGATGATAATTTTGTGCGAAACATTTCAACCTTTTACAATTTTAGGAAGTATTTAAACTCTACACGCTCTCTTACATCAACTTATAAAATAGTTTACTTAAAACATTAAGCGAATAAGGAAAACTTTAAATCATTTTTGAAATTCTTAAAAGTGCTTTTTTGTGAATCATATTCTTTCGCCACCGAGGAGAGGTAACACTTTTTTTTTGCTACAAATAAATTCCTGCCTTTACCGATAATGACCTTAATAATTAAAAGTCTTAATATTCTACAAATGAAAAATCCCTTAAGAATTTCTACATTAAAAATTCTTTTCTGCAAAAGAAAATTCCTTTTAATATTTTATGCCATTGAAGTGTAAAACTAAGCATTATATAACTCAAGTTTTTTTTAGCAGTTAAAACTGTTTGATTCTCTTAAAACTGTGAATAGAAAGATAAATGTATTATCGGCCCTGAGTCATAAAATGGAGTGCCAGCCAGTGGGGGGGGGGTCCTGGGGATCTGGACCCCCCCAAAGCCCTTGATTTTTTCCCCGATTGATTATAATTCTAAGTATATATTACGTAAAATTTAATTAATTACTTGCTATTAATGATTAATTTTATTAATTATTTATTCAAAAATTTTAGTTTTTTACTGTGTTTTGTTCCCGAAAATCGACAAAATCAAAAGGAGCATGATACAAGAATGGTGAACTTTCGACCCCGGACCCCCCTTGAAAAATTCCTGTGTGCGCCACTTTTGCCGGCTCAATTGTCAACCATGTTTTTCTTCTTTCTGTTTTAAAATTTTTTTTAAGTACCGTAAAATCCGGCGTATAACGCTCACCCATAAATTTCGACCTTATTTATTGTGTTCGAAGTGCACGTTATACGCCAGATTTCACGGTATCTATAATTCAGATACTACTTATTTCGGAACAGACGTGAACTCTAACTTAAGAAGCTTGCAATTTTATAAAAATAAAAAAAAATATTTATTAACCGTCAAAGAGCAATAAAAGCATCTTCAACACGCAGACAGGAACAAACAAACATGGATTGCGTTTTGCATACAAATCGACATTATATTTCATTCCTAACATCAGATAAGTCAACGACTGTAGTCAAAAATACAAGTGTGGCAAGCGTCATCCAAAAACAAGATTAAATATGTAGCAAATATGAGTAATTTACGACCTTCATTTGCATACATACGAGCTAAAACAAAACTTTGGAGTCACATATGGTTTACAGGTTTAATTCATAACTGAAAAAAGTCATTATACTAGTAAATCAAAGTTAAAGTAGTGAAGGAATGAATTAAATTATAGATATGAGATTAAATGTGTCACTAGCCATGTAAATCAACTTAAATCATTAAGAGAATAGGATTAAAATAAACATGACTGGATTTCAGAAGTTATGAAGAGGTAGATACAGTATACAAATTCATAATTATGTCCAATGACAAGTATGATATACAGCAATGTGAAGGCATACGTATGGCAAGTGGGTGATCCTAATAAAGCCTCTAATAACTGTTGCACCTCGGGGTATGTATGAAACGCTTCGTTACAGGGGAGTTGTATTCAATGGTTGTCAGTTTTCCCTTAACAGGGTGTGAAAAATGACCACTTGAGTTTTTTTCTCATTTGTCATCCGATTCGATTGTCCATATATCAAGGAGAGGGGAGTTTTCAGAACGTGTGAAAATGCGTCTTAAAGGTAGCAATTACGTAAAAGAATTTGTTAGGGTACGATATTTTTTCCTGGAGGCCAACAAGAAAACAGGTGACAGGAGACATCGCGTTTTTTGTCTTTGTGGAATAGAATTATAGGTGTGGACTTAATAAAAAAAATGAGTTGGGATATTGATTAAAACTGAATTTTAGAGCATATGACCATTTTTGAGGGGAGGGGGATAGTTGGAAATTTTCATTAAAAAATGCATAGGTAAAAGGAGATAGTAAAACAAGGTCTATAAAAACCCAAGTTTTTATACTCTAATTGAATTATTATTTTTTTTTAATATTTATCCTAAGGTAAAATTCAAAATATATGGAAATTACCTGTAGTTTCACGTTTTTTTATCTCTCTCAAGTGCTGCACTGTCATTTCTAAAATATCTGCTTTTTCCAATTTTGTTTGCCTTGTACTCTAAAACAGATAATATACAATTTATAAAATAAATGTTAAAATAATAAAACAAAATGTTTCTTCAAATAACAGAAATGAAATAATTTGCGATTTATGCGTTATTACTATCCTCTGAATATTTTAATACTTTTTAGTCAAGAGTTTTTAAATACAAAAAAAAATAGTTTAGAAAAAATATTTACTTTTTTAAAATATAATTTATATAATTATTTTTTTCTATATGTTTTACATGTCTCTTAAAGTTTGGTTTCTTCTAAGAACAAGTGATTTTTCCTAACGATAAAAAAAAATTTATATAGCCGTTTTGTTAAAATTAACGAATAATGAAAAAAATTTGTTAAATAGCACAAATTCAAGAATATACAAAACTGTTTTGTTAAAGCTATTTCACCGAATTTTTTTTCTATCTATATCGACATGTATAGCATGTACTTTCATTGAGATAACCTTAGCAATTCTTACAAGCATTTTTGTTTTAAAAGTACTTATTTATTTCAAAGCTCTCTTATTCGAAAATATGTTTGAAAAATAAATGGTTATTATTAGTTACAAAATCAAGTGCTAAATAATTGTTATTTTTAGTGCATTTTCTTAAATTCATGCTTTTTATTGAAACTGAGAAGAGTAAATTTGTGAAATCTTTTAATATACTATAAGATGTTATATTGAAAAGTTCGAGAACAAAGGGAGTATTTCGAATTCCAAATTGGTTTTAGGCAGCTTATCTAAAGTGCACATTTGATTTTTTAAAATCTTAATATAAATTTTATTTTTGTTTTGAAATTTCAAAAGAAAATTTAGATTACCTGAGCTATTGCGAGTAAAAGAGAAAAAGTTACTATTTTTATAAAGTTCCCTTGTATAAAATTCTTAAAATGAAATGGGCATAATATTATTGGCTATTATATAATGTTAATTTTTTTTGCAAATAAAATTAAAATCTGCTCAATTACTTATGTAGTTAGTCAAAATTTCAAAGTAATTTAATTAAGAACTTACTTCTGATTTAGAATCGATGACCAGAGTTTTTAACTGAGCTAATGAATGATTGATTCTGGCACGGCGCCTTTTTTCAATAAGTGGTTTAGATGCCTGAAAAATAAGAAAATAATCAATAAACTGACAAAGAGTTTTTGGAAGTATCACTGTAATAAAAATACACTTTTATTTCTATCTGGAAATTTGCGCTTAAACATTTGCTATTCAAAACAGATTGCGACAGTTGCATCCGAACGGTCATGAATCCGGATGTCCGAGTCGTAGGTCTAAGTACAGTTCTGAATTAAGACTTTCCATTTAATTGGGTTGATTGTTAAGGTATCCGACTACGTTCGGAACCGTGATTTTGCAAAAGCGTATAAATGGATAATATTTGATTTTGCAAAAGTGTATAATTGGATAATATTTATGATATTTAGTGTCATTTAGAACAGAAAACTTATATAAAGTTGTTTCAAGAATATTATTATAATAAAAAATTATTTAAGTACAATATTTTGACAAAAAATGAACATAGAATGACCCATTTTCAAAATATTCTCCTTTTGTGAAAAATGCTTCTATTATAATAATCTTTTCCCTGTAGACCTCTGTACAGAGGCTCAACTAGAATTTTTGAAATATATCACTTAGAAGTGGGTTTATCCATGTTTTACGACAACAGAGGGGAGAAATTTTAAGAAAAAAAACTCCAATAATTATTTCAATGAGTAGTAACTTTTAAAATAATCTGAATTTTTCAAAAATCTTAGTTGAGACTCTCTGGAGAAGTTTTCATCTTATATCAGAAAAATATTACTATTATCGAAGCATTTTTTATAAAAGGGGAACGCTTTAAAAAAAGGTTATTCTAAGTTAATTTTTTGCCAAAATATTTTATTTAAATAATTTTTTTTATCATAATGTCCTTAAAATAATTTTATACATGTATTCTAATTTAAGTGACACTAAATATCATGGAATTTATCCATTTATGCGCTTTTTTTAAAAAAATCACGGTTCCGAACGTAGTCGGATAACTTAAATGTATCGAGATTCAAGGCCTTCATCTTTGGTGATTTGGGTGTCAGCTCAGGAGTCATCCTCCTCGCTTGACCCTTATTTTAAATAAGAAGGTCTGTTATCAATATCCCTCGCGTGTCGAGAATATGACTTTAACAAATGAATCAAATACGAAAAAAAGTTAGTTTTTTTATAGAAGTCCGGACATTGAATCTTTTATTGTAAAATTGGTTAGGTTTTTTTAAAAATTTTTTATAACTAATGTAAGGGGAAATTAAATTCATGCTTACACAGGGGCGGGCATAGCTACCGCCGTATCAATGATAGGAGGCCCCCAAGCTGCAGGGGCCTTAACATATGTTAACAAAAAATAGTGAAATTTTAAAGGGGCTCCCGAGAAATATTTGATGCAGGGCCCTCTTAGGACTAGCTACGCCAGTGTCTTACAGAACTTCTGAATATCTGGATTTTTTTAAAAGAAAAAAATTCTGATTATCTACTTTTTATGAAACAAATACTTCATCAAAAGAAAAAAAAGGAAAAAATGGTTGTCATATCTGACACTTGGAACTCAATGCACATAATTTGGCAACATTGCAGGAAATGATGAAAATGAATAACATTTGCGTTCTCTCTCTCTCTCTCTCATTGCATAACATTGTCAACCTGTGTGTTACTGAAAAATAGTACCTAATATTAGATATAGTAATTTTTTCAGATGAATGATTGTTTCATTGCTTACAAATAAGATTTATTTTAGGTTCACGTAATGTAACGAAAACAATGTAAATTAAATTATTTTTACATTAAAACCAACGTTGTAGCGCTCTTGGAATATTTCTGCCATTAATTTAGTCAAGAATAATTATAACTTCAAACAGTGTAAGGGGGGAAAATCCCGAAAATTTTTATGTCTACCTTAAAAATAAATAGTATTAACCTTTTGATACTAATTTTTCACACGCTTTTAATGCAACTATGCGTACCATTTCCTTTGTTTTAAACCAACAGTCGGCAATCGGTGGAAAAAATTTTGATGGTCCACAGAAAAATTGGGGCATTCTTTATATTTGGACCTTCTTTTTTTTTAAAAAAAAAAATGTTAGTTACTACTTTTAGAGAAATTTTGAGTTAAGCGACTTTTTAGCTACTTTTGTGATGTATCCATAGACATTTGAAAGTGAGAGTGGAGAACCATAGTAAATTGGTGACATGACACTTCAATTTGTTGACGTTGCTTCGTGATGCCAGTTCGTTCGTTCTTGTTCAGTGGCATAAAATGTAAATAGAAACATAAATAAATAACAAAATAGCTCTAGTGGACCTCCAGACAGTGTTCAATCACATTAGTGTCTTTGTAGTTTCTAAAGACTGGCGAAACTGCTCTCTAGTCTACCACCAGAAGGTGGTTCAAATCTCCCGCTTTAGCCTAATTACTTTAAGGTTTCCGAACACGTTGAAAATGACCAAATTCGGTCAAGACAGATATTTTTGTTTTCTCTTTTATTGAATAGAGCTATCTTTTGGCTTTACAAAACATATTTTGTTTTGTTTCTACTCTACCTAGAGGCCAAGGCTACAATCAATTTTATTAAGTTAGAAAAACCGGAAGTGGGTCTTTGATCTACCAGAAGTGGGCATTTAAATTACTCGAAATCTATCATGGCGAGTCTGATTACTCAAAATATTACTAATGTATTTCTATAAAACTTTTTGAATATGATATTTATGCTATTTTCTAGAGAATGTACTAAAATATTTCTTATTGTAGGAATATTTTTTGAGTTAGGGTTTGTTATTTAAATAATAGTCTCATAAAGAATGTGATTTTTCTTATAATGTTTACTCAATCAACTGTAAAATTTTCAAATTTTAATAAAACATTAAAATTTTAGTACATTCTCTAGATAAATGCATCTAGATTATTTTGGTAATACTTTTACTAATATAAGTTTATTACTTTTTTCTTTAATTGCTTTGAAGTTTTACAAAAATGTTGCTAAAATTTCCCTTATAATTGTGATTTTTGTGAAATTTAGGCAATTTATTTTATATATTGTTAGTTAAATATTAGTATTTATTGGCATTGAGTCCTAAAAAAGCCTTTATAATGTTTAAATATGTTATTTTGTTAAAAAGTGCTCCGAACGTGTTCGGATACCTTAACAAATAAATAAAGAAAGAACAAATTATCGAGGAAAAACTATTGATGGAATTTAAAACTAGATGTATCTGATGAAATACATATAAAACTTATTTAATTTTCTTCTCAAAACTTAACAAAAATAAGATTCATGCAATTCTCAAATGAAATATTTCGCAGATGAATAGAAGGAGCAGACGGTGCACATTTTCATATGAAAACCATTAAAATGGCATGCTGATTGCAGAATAAAACATTTCAATTGGGTTCAAATCTTCACAAAGTTTTTTTCAGACCTTTCTCTTTAACCAGTAATATTTTTTCAGAGAGTTTTTTTCCTAATTATAACATTGGTGATAAATATACAGATTTGAAATACAAAAAAAAATCATATTTTAATAACAGTTTTCATTTATCAAGGTTTTCCGATGATTGCGACCACGAAATTTAACCTCTCTCTATATATGATTTAATATTTTTTTAGTACAAATAATGCCCATGTCTTCAGAAAAATTCTTCGAAATCTGAGGAAAAAAATCTCTAAAAGGCACCATAAAAATATTCGTAAGTAGCTGATTAAGATAGAATCTCCTCAAGTATTTCTGAAAGTAATTGGAAGGTACGGAATATAATTGCATAATTATTAATTTTTCATTCAGCAGACTGTAAAACGGAGAGATATAAAGTAACGCCAACAAAGACGTTAACACGTCATGGAAAAAAATATCTGAATTGGGTGAAAACCTGTTTTTTATAGCTGTTATTGATTGATCACAACCGCGATATCTTTCAGTTCATAAAACATCGTAAAAAATTATCAATAGACTGCAAACAAAATGGAAGTTTCATTACCTAATCATCCGATCACGAAAATTGTCGTCTGCCTTTATACTCTCGAACCCAAAAGATCATTCCAGAGTTCTTTTTTTTTCAATGCTTTTGCACCTGCGTCTGATCTTAAAAAGATAAATATTCTCCATCGTTTTCAATTTCAAAATGACTCTATTTAATAAGCAGTGGAAAAAAATTACATTTCGTGATACCCTCAGAATTAAAAAGAAGAATACACACGCTACGTTTGACAGCTGTGAACATTTTTTGAATGAAACATTCTTGATGTTTACGTTTGGAACTGTCAATAGATGTTTTTAAAAGGTATCAAAGCGTGTGAAAGATGAAAATGATTACGCTCAGCAAGGGATATTTATGATGTCGGTAGCTTGTTTTTGATAAAGATGTTACTATGACAGTAATTACCGTTTTTTATTTTTTGCCTTTTTATGAATCCATAATTATACTTTACTAGTCGATGGCGGCGAGCGCAAATGCGTGTTCCAAAAGACACGATTTCTGACAATGGTTAATTGCATGTTGTCACTTCGGAAATAAAAAAGTTGGAGTGAATTGAATACGATGTCAAGTGGAAAGAACGTTTAATTTCGTATTGTTAAAACAACGTATATCGTGAGTAGGTTTTTTACTAATATAAATAAATGGAATTTTAGAAAAAAACACCAATGTAATAGGGGTTATTTAGTTGGTGAAATAACTTCCAGTGCAAGAGAATTTTTTTTTAATTCCACAAATCAAATGTCTCATTCTTTATATTCTATGTATTCCTACTATTCCTTTTAGAGGAAAAAAATATAAATTATATTATAAATTGAACATTTAGATAAGCAAAAAATGTTCTTTTTGACGAGAGAAACTAAAGTTACGATCTGTGTTCTGCAATTACTTATGTAATGTTGCCACACGCAACTCAAGTCTTAAGTAATCACAGTGGCTACTATTATTATACCCTTTGTGAACGATTAAATTAGATGATAGAAAGTTCATGAATTTGATTTCGAGAAACAGATTATTACAACTAAAAAAATGTTCAAAATCGAAATCGAATGGCTCTATTTTCTTCAATGCCAAGCTGTAATTTGAGTGTTGTCAGCTAGATAATTTTAGATGCATAGTTTTTAAATTGTACTTGAATCAATATTGTTTCTGAATTATAATTACTTTTCTAAAAAGCTAAATTAACGAATATTCCGGCGTATTACGTGCACCGGTGTATACTCACACCTTCTTCTAAGAAGAAACCAAAAATGCAGATGTACAATTCTCTCTATATTTTGAAGTATAGATATTGTGTGAGTGGATTATAAAATCATGGTACGAAATTATTCCTGACATAATTTAAAAAAAACCTTTAAAAATATAGTATATCTAATATTATAGAAGGAAATGAAGATGTTTATTTATTTATGGTTCAGAATAACAATGATGGGGTGTGTGCAAATGAGAAATAGAATTGTGAAGACGAATATGGTAAACTTTTCACGTTATCCAATAAAAAACCATAAGGTATGCTGCTTCGTTAAAATAAACAGTATTTAGATATATGTAGAAATCTAACATTTTACATTGGTCCTTCTTTTATTTTTAAACCTGTCATTTTTTTATAGGTAGTATATAAAGCGCACCGTAAAAAATTCTTATTTTTTGTAATTTAAGTGCAGGTTGGTTATACGCCGGAATATACGGTACATTTAAGACGTATAGAATCAGAAGTATAATTTAAAAAAATATTTTTTGTGTATTTTTTACATAGTTAAAAATTCCTACTACTAATATTATTTTTTTAAACTTTATTTTTTATTTATTGTATGTAAGAAATACTTAACGAACTAATGAGATGCGAAGAAGTTGTTAATATATTTAGATGGAAAAAAAATACTTTTCAACGAAAGTATAATGAAACCTACATAGTCATTTATTTGGGATCTTTATTCTGTGAGCATACTCATATGCATCGCGCATACCATAAAATCCGGCGTATAACACGTAATTTTAACACCAAAAATAAGTTCGAAATTTACAGGTGCGCGTTATGGGCCGGATATAAAAATGATAGCTTCAAAAATAAAAAAAGATGAGCATAGGAAAAGAAATTAAGACTTCTACCTAGATCAAAATACTGTTTATTTAAAAGAAGTGACAATCCTTATGAACTTAAGGTAGATCAAAATACTGTTTATTTAAAAGAAGTGACAATCCTTATGAACTTAAGGGGAGTAGTAGTTCTAGAAATATATTATTTTTTCTAAAGCTAGGAATAATACCTCGAATAAATGAGCTCAAAACATAAGAACATTACGTTCCTACATTTCAAGTTTTTTCATAAAAAGGGGATGTGTGTTATACGGCAAATATACCTAAAAATTAAAAATTTCAGCTCAAAAGTATAGGTGTGCGTTATACGCCGGATTCAACGGTAATTTCAAAAGAAAAAAAATGTATAAGAACATTCGATATTTAAAAAATTTGTTTCAAAGAGAATCAAAGATTATTATACTTAAATAAAATCTGATTAGAACATGCGTATGTTTTGCACAAGTTTTCTTAAAAACTAAAAGAATAAATAAAAAGACAAAAATGTAAAAATGATTGCCTCTCTCAATTCCCTTCCTATTTTTTCCCGATCGAGCTTCCGATCCATAAAGAAGATTTCTGTAATAACTAAAATGTAATATAAATGTTTTCTTCCTGAATTCGAAAATGCAAAATATCTTTGTCAATTAACAGGTTTTTACTTATTTTCATGATGGTCACACATCTAATATCCCGTTCCCCAACATGTAATTTCCCCCCTGCTTTAATTTCTATTTTTATTTGTTTTAAATTTAAAAAATAATATTGCTTTGAGCTTTTTTCGATATAAACATCTACATAAAAATAATAAATAATTAAAATTACGTTAAAAATCTTTAGAAACATTTTTTTTACCCTTTCCACGAAAATTACTTCAAAAATTTTCTTGATCATCAAAGCGCACAAATATTGATGAATTTTATAATAAATTATATTTCCAAGCTTATTTTTCTCAAAAGATTCTTCGTTATAAATATATCAAAATCATCTTGAACAGTTCTTAGTATAAATTATGCACAGTTACATTCAGTGACGCACACAGGAATTTTTCAGGGGGGTCCGGGGTCGATTCTTGTATCATGCTCCGTTTGATTTTGTCGATTTTCGGGAACAAAACACAGTAAAAAACTAGTTTTTGAATAAATAATTAGCATTAATTAATGAAATTAATCATTAATAGCAAGTAATTAGTTAAATTTTACGTACTATATACTTAGAATTATAATCAATCGGAAAAAAAATCAAGGGCTTTGGGGGGTCCGGACCCCCCTTGTGTGCGGCACTGGTTACATTTGAAAAATAATGATAAAACACACACACACACATACGTTGGCATACAAAGGTAAAAGAAAAAAACAGAATGTAAAATCCCAAAAAATTCAAACTTATGCTTTTCATATTTTTTTTCACGATACAATTTTTTTTACCACATGACAAGTGACGTCTTTACATTCAAAAAATTGATCATGAGGCCTAGTTGAGATGCCGATCAAGATAAAATGAAAAATATCTGATACAATTAAAAACACACTCTAAATAAGTCTTAAAAATTCCTAAGATAAATTTGATTATTTATCACTGAAATAAGATCTTATTTTTCCATTTATAAAGCTTCATGTGAAATCTTATTTTTAATCTTAAATACTTCTCTTTTGTATAACGCCACCACTACTTTCACTTTAATAATTTGTACATTATTATTTATCGTGACTCAAAAAAGTATTAGAACATGTTTACTCATGCAATAAAAACTGTACTTAAGAAGGACCCGTCTGAATTTTTTTCGTTTTATTTTTAAATAAAAATGTGTAAAATCTATTTCTTATTAGGAAAATTGCAGTACAAAGAATATCAGAGTGTTTATAAGATCGTTTTTTAAAGGTATCCGACTACGTTCGGAACCGTGATTTTTCAAAAGCGTATAAATGGATAATATTTATGATATTTAGCGTCACTTAGATTAGAATATATATATAAAATTGTTTTAAGAATAGTATTACAATAAAAAGTTATTTAAGAAGAATATTTTGACAAAAAATGAACATAGAATGACCCATTTTCATAATATTCTCCTTTTGTGAAAAATGCTTCTATTGTAAAAATATTTTGCTTGTACATAGCTCAGATCCTAGAATTTTTGAAATATATAACTTAGAAGTGGGTTTATCCATGTTTTATGACAACAGAGGGGAGAAATTTTAAGAAAACGCCGATAATTATTTCAATTGGTTGTAACTCTGAAAATAATGTTAATTTTTCAAAAAAATAGTTCAGACTCTATGGAGAAGTTTTTATTTTATACAAGCAAAACATTTTTTTGGAAACATTTTTTATAAAAGGAGATCATTTTGAAAAAAGGTTCTTCTAAGTTCGTTTTTTGCTAAAATATTGTAAAATAATTTTTTTGTCAAAATGTCCTTAAAACAATTTTATACATGTATTCTAATCTAAGAGTGACACTAAATATCATGAAAATTATCCATTTATGCGCTTTTTTAGAATCACGGTTCTGAACGTAGTCGGATACATTAAATTTTTAATAAAATATTCAAATAAAAGTATTTGCCTTTTCAGAAACAAAACTTGTAAGGAGATAAACCAGAAATATACCCCATTTGAGAATATGGACCCTAACACTATTTTTAAAATTTTCTTCTCACGTTTCACCCCCCCTTTTTTTTTCTTCTTAAATTAAATCCTAAATAACTTTTTGGAATTTTTTTAGCTTCTGAAAAGCATACAACTTTTCAAGGCCAGATCGTTTTTTATTGACTTCTTATGAATAAAACTGTTGACAACATCAAAAAATTTGGTTATAAAATTATTCTTACTCATAAATTTCGTTCAAAATGTTTTTTTCTGCTGCAGAGGAGAGTTATTTTAGTGATATTTTAGTAGTTTTAACAAAGGGAGCAATAGTCAATCAATTAAAGTCACTCAAATACATACTGATATGAGATTGTAGCTCGAAAGAGCTGGATACTCAAGTCATCCACCCAACGATATATTATAGTGGAGAGATTTTAGAAATAAATCCAAGAGAATAAACAGCAAAATGTGACAAAAGGATATTTAGCTAAAGGCCTCAAAATTGATTATGTGTTCTAGTTTAGTCTGCATGTCTCTGACTTTAAGTGGTCTTTCCAATAATAGAAAATGGGATTTTCATACCTAAATAACGCATCTATTGTTTAATTTTTAATCCTTTTTTTTAAATTCCTACTATTAGTTCACTCTCTCTCTCTCTCTCTGTGTATATATATATATATATATATATATATATAACAATCGTTCATAAAATACTTTCTATTTTCATCCATTCAAGTTCAAATACATTCTTTAAACTTGTAGTGGATGACACTTGATGTTAATACAGTTTTTCTCAATATTAATTCATTAATTAAATTAAAAAATAAATAAATTGTAAGAAACAAACAAAAATTTCAACAGCATATATAGAAAGAAAATCATTCGTTGTGTCTCTGCACCGCAATGGGTAGCGCGTTGGACTTCTAATCCATAGGTCTTGGGTTCAAATCCCATCTGGATGGCCTAGTTTCCGAGATTGTGCTTTCTTTCTTACTATATTTTTTTTATTTGAATAATTAAATTCAATGAATGAATAAATGGTAAAAAACAAACAAAAAATAGTCCAAAACCCTTTATAGAAAGGAAAATGGAAAATTGTTTTCTATTATGTCAATTAATGTTCTGATTCTGTCATATGTATGTACACATTTATATTAATTGTAACTATTTAATTAAAAGTAACTTAAAATAAAATTTCTCTTTGTTGACCTAAGTAGAAATTGACTTAATTTTTTATATATAATATTTATATATATATATTAATTTATTTCTTACGATTTTAATATTATAAGACGATTCAAAATGTACCAGTGAGTGCATGAGTCTAAAAATTAACGTTGGTCGAAATCCATTTATACGAAAACACACAAAATGAGTTCGGATTTGGTAAAATTAAACTTTTATCTCATTCAATTTTGTATTAGGTTTTAAGAAAACTACGACCACTGCTATAATATTATCCACAAAAGTTAATGTTATGTCAGACACAATTATTGCTGTAAAGGAATCAAAAACCATCTGAGAGAAATCTAGTCTAAGCAAGTAGGAACTGTTTGGAATAAAATAAAAATTTTATTTTTAAAATAAACTGAATACTTGAAAAAACCGAATAAAAAGTTTCAAGCATCTACTTTTTTTATTAAAATTTTTATTGGAAAATATAAATAGAGTAAAGCGAATGATAAATGTATCTGAAGCAAGTAATACAAAAAAAAAGTTGCTTTTTTAAAGTCAATTCCAATTTTGGTGGCGCCATCCGTTGCAACTTCATCAGAAATAGCGCAGAATAAATTTAAAATTGAAAAATAAAATTTAGTTAATGAATTAATATTTGCAAAAATTATTAACATCAAGTGTCATCCACTACAAGTTTAAAAAAATGTATTTGAACTTGAATCGAAGAAAAACAGTATTTTATTAATGATGGAAAATTTGAACAAGATATATATAGGGAAAGTGTGAACTAATAGAAGGAGTTGAAAAAGGCTTCCGAATTAGAATAAACGAAGTTTAGATATTAGAATATTATAAGAAGACTTATCAAATTAGGTTTAGATAAGTGATTGATGTATGTGGTGACACATTTTGTAACAAATTTAATTATTAAACGGATGCAATATATGTGTGAGAGTGCGATTTAAATTTAAGTCACACTCTGAAGCGGGCATTTTGAACCACAATCTAATGACGCTATAGACATCTGAGTTGGAGCCCTTCTCCATCTTCCACACCCCACTACATGTATATATATATATATATATATATATATATATATATATATATTCGATGCATTAAATTAAAATTCTTTTCTAGTTACTGTATAAATGGATAGCACAATCGAACCTCCATGTAACGTATTTTTGGAGGTACATGCTGTACTGCGAATTTTTCTATATAGTGAACTTTTTTCTGGAAATAAGAAAATTTCACGATTTTCTTCGTAAAATAATCTTCCTATAGCGAAGTGCATTTCCTATATAACGAACCAGTAGCGCACACGGAAGTTTTCCAAGAGGGGGTCCAGGGTCGAAAGTCCACCATTCTTGTATCATGCTCCTTTTGATTTTGTCGATTTTGGGGAACAAAAAACAGTAAAAAACTAATTATTGAATAAATAATTGGCATTAATTAATAAAATTAATCATTAAAAACAAATATTTAATTAAATTTTACGTATTGTATACTTAAAATTACAATCAATCGGGAAAAATATCAAGGGCTTTTTGGGGGTCCGGACCCTTAGGACCCCCTCCCTTTGTGCGCCACTGTAACGAACTCTTTTTCTTGTGATTCAATTTTTTTTCTCCCTATTTTTAAAGTATTTCTGAGCCTTCGTATGATGATGTGATAAAATTGCTTGAAATAATTTAACGTGGATTACAGTGTGAAGGAAATACGCCTGAAGGGGTGTTTGGGGCATTGCAAAGATAGCAGGGCGTATTATGAGAGAAAACATTCTTTCAAACAGAAAATTCAAACAAAATTAATAGACTTTACCAGTAATTAATGGATGCATCTGCTAATATATGCTTAAAGTTACACAAGTTATAAAAAATCTACGTTTAAAACTACTTGTAAGCTTTAAATTAGAGAGAGAGAGAAAATGTCCTTAAAATTCATTAATTTTAATATAAAATTATTTTCTTAATACTGAAAATATTCCGTTTCCTCGACATTTCTCGCAGTTTTTTTTCTTTTTTTGATGAGTAAGCTATAATATAAATAGATATTTTTATTTATAAAAGGGTGTGAATATATATATATATAATTACTTTTTATAATACTATATAGTGCTTATGAGATTAAAATATTTGTGTTATGTGGTTCATAAACGTATATTGAAAAATGAACCTCTATATAATAAACTTTCCACATAACGAACTTTTTTTTTCTCGGGATTTAGCGACTTCGTTATATAGAGACTGTAATATCTTCCTTTCCAGAGATATAAACTGGCATGCACATATACGAGAAAATACTGTTATAAAATCTCTACTTTATACAAAGCTAACATGTTTCCTTATAATCCTTTTAATTGTTAAAATATTAAAATTAAAGAGAAACTACACGTGTTTAACTAGTTCTTCGAATGATATGACTTGCGAAAAACAAAAACACTACTCTTTGATCGTAACATATACGATGTATATCATCAGTATTAATAACTCAGAATGAATAGAGGATTTCTGCCGAGTACAGAATAGTCCCATATCTATTCTTAAAGTGTGAAAGAAGGCGTTTTCCCCGACATTTTTCAATTATAAAGCACCAATGATCGTCGAAAAGATTGGTGAAAATACAAGACTCTGCTCCATGTCTATATTTTACAGTTATGGTTTATATTTATGGGATAATTACTTTTTCGAAAGATAAAAAATCTGAGTATCTAAGAGCTCCTAAAATAAATCAAAACTGCAATAAGTACTTTTTATTTCAGTCTTTTTCCTATAATTTGTTATTAAAAACTGCTATTATATTGTACCAAAATTCATTATAAGCAGTATTATCATATTTATCACACGGAAAAGTAAATATATAAAAAAAACTTCATAAGACATGGAACTAAAAAATCCTTTCCTGTTAAAAAAGAAAGAAATATCTTTTTTAACATAATGCAATCACACTACATCAGTGGTCTCCAATCCCCGGTCCGTGGCCGGTACTGGTCCGCACAAGAAAAAGTTATTTCCTTTTTATTTACTGTGGTACATTTTTTAGGGGGATTGGGCTACTTTTTATGAAAATCACTTTATATTCCTTGTTAAATCACTTTATATTCATTTTTTGGTGTAGCTATATTTTATTCTGAAGTCACGATTAAATACAATTAAATTAAAATTACTAAATCAAAACTGCTTAAAATATAAGCAATCAACGCCCTCCCCTCAGTGGGCTGCGGTAAAATTAACAAACGTTGACCGGTCCGCGGCGATAAAAAGTTTGGGGAACACTGACTGCACTACAGGATGTAAGAGAGAAAAAAAATGAGAGCAGAAGGTATTTTCTTGTCCATTCTATTCGTTTCTTTTCCTCTCTCTTTTGAAAGGCGATTATTTACTTACAGAAAATTAATAATTAATGATTTTTGAGCTTTCATACCATTAAAATAAACTTCTATCGTCCAAAGTATTTTGTGTTACAACAATACAACGAAATATCGGAATAATTTTCTATCATGATTCGTATAATAAAAAAACCGCATAATTAAAAAGATTTAAAATTTTTTGAAATGCAACTATTTAAGAAAAATTGTATACAAAACAAACGCCTAAAAACAACGTGATGAAGGAGAATAACATAATTTTTACAAAATGAAAATATTCGAACAGTGGCGCACACAGGAATTTTTCAAAGGGGGAGAAAGGGGGTTCAGGATCGAAAGTCCACCATTCTCGTATCATAATCCGATACACCGCCCAGCATATTCTTTTTGTCGATTTTGGGAAACAAAAAACAGTGAAAAATTAATTATTGAATAAATAATCAGCATTAATTGATAAAATTAATTAAAAACAAATACAAAAAAAATTGTACGTACTATATTGTATAGGATTATAATCAATCGAAAAAAATCAAGAGCTTTGGGGGCAGGACCCGGGACCCCCTTGTCATCTCCTTGTGTACGACAATGTATTAAAATATAAATGGATAATGTTTCCGATGCATTACTCACTTCTTAGAGATCAGTAATCGTTAATGTAAAATGAAGCATTAACGGCGAACTATTTCTCTATAGTTGACGATATATTTCTTTTGAAATACAATAATATTAAAATTTAAAACTGCGCCAAAATTTTTTACTCGATTTAACATCTGAATGTTAAATAAATTTAGATATAAAAGGAACAATTAACGTGTGTCTTTATTCCTATTTAAATCTGTTTACTTAATTTTTCGAAAATCTTTCTATACATTTTGAATATATATATATATACTAAAACTTATTATTTAAATATTCTACACATTTAAATCTGTCATCTAAATATGTACATCTAAGTAATTTTCAATTAAAACTAGCTAATGCAAGCATTCTTAACGCAACAACACTGTACAAAATTACACGGGTTCAGATTTTTTTTTAAAAAAATGAGTGAAGTGAATAAAAAATATTTTTACAAACGAATATTGTTTGAAATATTAACATTTACATGTCACATCTTCAAATGCTGTCAAAATAGTCTTACAACAAAATAAATAATTCTTCACTTCATCACACATACCTTTTTATCATTTCCATGTTTTAAATCCATGAACTCCTGCGATCGCTTTGTCGGCATTCTAAGTAAAACGAAATTAAAACAAAACAAAATCGATAAAATTAACAATATCTTAAGCCAAATCAAGAATCAATACACCCACATCCATTACACTGGTATCAGAACAGATTGAAACTCAGAACAAACAAAAAGAAAACCGAAACCCGTGACCGCGGGAGATATCCGCACGAGAACGGAGACTTGGATGCTCTCCCGCGACGTAACCCGCACGTGCTAGCTGAAATCGGGGCGGGGGTTCCACGTGCAGTGATGTCACAAGCACGCGCGTCTCCTGGCCAATAGGGAAGCGAACAAGGAGGGAATGCAAAATGAACACCTTTCCCCCGGAATGCTTGCTGGAGGTAACAGGGAAAGAGGGGTGGGAGAAGGATAAAAATAACAGATTCAAAAAGATGGAATGAAATTGAGGAGAGATGGGAAATAAGGGAATTTGTTAGAGCATTTGACTTAGAGACTGAGGTGGAGGGCCACTTTAAAGTTTTAAAATTTGATTATTACTAAACACAACGATTTATTTTTTATATTCTATTAACATTTACTAAAAAAATTACTTCTACCAAAATTTTTAAAATTTTTTTTTATCCACTTTATGATGTAACATTAGAAAATATTCCACCTTGTCTTAACGGGTCTTAACGGCTGTCAGTTTACGTGTCACCCTCGTCATTTGACTGTGGTTCAGAATTACGAAGTCTGTCTCTATTAGACCTAATGTTACTTCAAAGTGTCATAAGAAAAATAAAAAAATTAATCAATTCTTGTCATGATGAAAAAAACACATGATAATATTTAACTTCGACTGGCAGAAAACCTAAACATGTTCTTTTTTTTAATGTTGTGGCACGAAGACTTAATATTTTCCTATTGGAACTGAAGATAAAATGTCAAAAGCTTTGAAAAATGCATAATACCTGAAAATCAAAATCTTTCGTGGAATTTCAGAGCTCTGGGGGAAGGGGGGGAGAAGGAAGAAATAAAGAAAAATAAATTGTATTCAAAACCTTTCAGAGTACTTATGAATTTTATATTACATAACTGAAAATTTAACTTGACTTTAAATACCTTACTTCAGTTTCATCAAATTTATGTTGCTTTTACTCATGTTAAAATCTATTGCTATTTTTCTTTAGAAAATAAAGTTAAGTTGTGCAATCTTTCTTCTAACATGGTGTATCTTTTATGATTTTTAAAATTATTTTAAGCATTAAAACTTATACACAGTTGTTATAATAATTATATCTAAAAGATTTCTAGTATTCAATTTTATTGATAAAACGAAGTGGCTGCTACAAATATCAGAAGCAGTGCTTGTCAGTTGTGTAATGTGATTTGTTAATGTCTACTGGTGTACAGGGACTTTCCGATGCCTTGGGCCCCCACACAAATGTAGGCTCTTATATGACTATGTTTATGTTGAAATTATGTGCATTTACCAGTGGTGCACACAAGGGGGTCCAGGGGATCCGGACCCCCCCAAAGCCCTTGATTTTTTCCCCAATATATTATAACTTTAAGTATATAGTACGTAAAATTTAATTAATTACTTGTTATTAATGATTAATTTTATTAATTAATGCTAATTATTTGTTCAAAAATTAGTTTTTTACTGTGTTTTGTTCCCGAAAATCGACAAAATCAAAAGAGCATGATACAAGAATGGTGAAATTTTGACCCCGGAACCCCCTTGAAAAATTCCGGTGTGGCTACTGGTATTTACAATACATCTCTGAAGAGAAATAAATTAAATAATAAAAAGGGCCATCTTAAATTGCCTTTCGTCATTATTATATGCAGAAATTTTACATTTGATTAAAATAACTTGGAAAAAAATTGCAACATTTTTTTAAAAAATCAATATACCGGGTGTACATATATGAATATATCCCACCATTAGCACACACAGAAATTTTTTCAAGGGGGTCTGGGGTCGCAAGTTCACCATTCTTGTATCATGCTCCTTTTGATTTTGTCGATTTTCGGGAACAAAACACAGTAAAAAACTAATTTTTGAACAAATAATTAACATTAATTAATAAAATTAATCATTAATAACAAGTAATTAATTAAATTTTACGTACTATATACTTAGGATTATAATCAATAGGAAAAAAATCAAGGGCTTTGGGGGAGGGTCCGGACTCCCAGGACCTCCCCTTGTATGCGCCACTGTATCCCACCTATGCAGGAATACCAAAAATTTTACAATTTTATTGTTTATTGGAAATCAAAAATAATAATTCAATTTCACGAAGATGACGATAGACAGAGTGACGAACGGCCGTCAAAGTATTCATTTTTCAAAGAGATGTTTACGGAGCTACAAAAAGCATAAAGAATGATTGAATTTGTGAAAAATGTATAATTTTTTTTTTATTTTTCACAACAAGCCTTTCGTCATGAATACGAAATAACTTTATCTGGTCGGTCGAGTGTCTTTACGTTGATTTGAAAAATTTTGTTTTAGTTTTGCTAATTATTTGTTCAAAAATTAGTTTTTTACCGTGTTTTGTTGCCGAAAATCGACAAAATCAAAAGGAGCATGATACAAGAATGGTGAACTTTCGACCCCGGAGCCCCCTGAAAAATTCATGTGTGCGCTACTGGCTGTAGTATTTTCAAGCTTTGACTGAAAACGATAAAGAAATCAGGAAATAGACTACTGAGTTGGTAACTCATAAGTTCGATAAATGCGAGTTCTTCATATCCAAAATCGTGACAAAGCGTTACTTACCATAAATTGTTAAGTAGACAATCACAATGCTCGCATCCGGAAAACATCAACTCAGGGAAGTACAACCCGCGGGCCGCATGTGGCCCGCCTGTACGTAAGTTGCGGTCCGCCGACACTTTTAGAAATGCCCTTTAGATTAAAATAGATTTATATTTCATCAAACAGTTACGTTGGATTTTACTATAATATAAATTATTTTATGTAATAAATTCTCCGAAATGCACTGTGCGTATCCCTTACTATAGATGGTACATGATTCTTTGTGTGTGCGACTTTCATTTCTTCTCCTCCTTTCCTGTTTGGAGTGCCCAAAAAGCAAGTGGCAGTCAGAGATGTTTTGAAAAGTTTTTTAAAAAAATATTCAGGACGGTTAAGATAAAGAGCAATGTATGCTTAATCGTTTGCGAATGACAGCACAATCAAATTTCAATAATGAGTAACGAAAGATGAATTTAAAAGGAACACCGTAATTTTTTCAAGAAAATGGCAACACACTGTAATGCTTTAAACATTATTTGATCATTACATTATTATATTATATAAACATTATTATATTATCTATGTCTGTATACATGGAAAATAATGAAAACAATAATAATAATTCATTCTGTTTTAAATTTTTACTCCAATAAATGCTCTTTTTTTGTTTCCAAATCTGGTATAAAGTTACATATTTTTATGAGCAGCCCGCGAGATTATAATATTTTACCGAAGTGGCCCGCAAGGTCATTTTGGGTTGGACATCCCTGATCTAACTTATAATTTAGGCATTTTATAAATGTTTAAAATAATTTAAATTAGACCAAATGTCTGAAACATTGCTTTTGTCAGATGCATATCTGGGCTGTGAAGCCTTTACTTACCTGTCAATTGTACTTATATATTAGAAATTTTTACTAATTGCGTTTTTAAAGTAAAAATTTTTTCATATTACACAAATGGCTATCAACCGATGTATCGAAGTACACAAATGTGCCTTAGATGATTGTAAACAAGATTTTTAATTAAAAATTACATTTGAACTTTTTTTTTAAATACGTACCGTAAACATGTAAGCACGTAACACCATCCAAACCATTATTTTTTAAATTTCATGCTAAAAGTTATCTTTGCTTGTGTAAAAGAAAACACTTTCCATCATTATAACTTAAATGTGTACAGTGGGAGTTTGACTGTACTTTCAAATGAATTTTAGGGAGTTTTAAAAAAACTTAGCAATTTTTGAAGAATAGTATTTTGACTCGAATATGTCTTCTTATAAATGAATTTTTATTATGATCTTAAAACCTAAACTTTTCAGAAAGTATTTGTCCTTTTTCACAATACAAACAAAAACATGAGCATAAAAAGTATAAGAGATCGGGTTCTTATTACGACATTTTTATGCTTTAATTGTATCATACTTTATTTTTTAATAACTTACTTTTTGTATAAGTTTAATTTATAGTAAAATCCGGCGTATAAAGCGCGCTTTTAGCACAAAAAGGGAGATCGAAGTTCAAAGCTGCGTGTTATACACAGGGTATAAAAATGATAGCTTTAAAAAAAAAGAGATGGGCATAAGAAAAATTAAACTTCTACTTAGATTGGAAGACTACATATAGTCGAACCTCCATATAAAAAAAACCTCTCTATTGCGAATGTTTCTATATAGCGAACTTTTATACGGGAACCAAGAACCTTTCACAATTTTCTTCGTAAAATAACCTCCCATTAGGGAAGTTAATTTTCTATATAATGATTTTTTTCTCTTGTGATTAAATTTTTTTATCCCTATTTTTAAAGTACTTCTGGACATTTCGAGTTATTCTCTCTTTAAGCTCATTTTATGGTGGCCATAAATCTTGAACTGGTTTTATTAGGTGCCTAACTCATCAAGAGTAATATAATTCTGGGCATTTCATGCAGGAATTGGAGCCTTTAATCCCCATTGTTCAGTTCACTGGAAACATCTTTGATATCCCTTTTCATCCTCAGTAGAGTTTCATGTCCTTGAATTAGTCTCCGTTCTTTTATAGTATTGATCAATTGTACTGGTAACTTCGTTTCTTGTGGCTGGAAAATGTCAAAACGTAAGTGCTTGAGCATCAAAGAAAAAAGTATGATTTTTCAGGAAGTGGACAAAGTTGTCAAGAAACTTTTCTTGCAGTTTTTCTTTCCCTTTTTTTATAGGTAATGTACATAAAATAAATATATATTAATTTGCAAAAAGGTTTGAATAATTGTAATTTTTAATATATAGTACGATTTATGAATTTAAAATTTATTTTATGTGGTTTATATAAAGAAAGTTGAAAGATGAACATCTATATAACGAACTTTTTTCGGGATTAGCGATTTCGTTATATAGAGGTCCGACTGAATTTGAAAGAAATGACGTACCTAATGATGGTAAAGGGTTCTGATTCTAATAGTATACTATTTTTTGAAAATTCTGTTATAATAACTCGAATGAATGATTTAAAAACATACGAGCATTGTACACGCACACTTCTGGTTCCTCTGTAAGAAAGGGGGTACGCGTTATACGGCGAATATACCTAAAATTTAAAAAATGCAGCTTGAAGATAAGGATGCGTATTATAAGTACGGGGTGCACTATATGTCGGATTTCACGGTACTATTATTGTACTATAATTTAAATTTTAAAACTTTAGAGAGATGTATCTTTTTTTTATTTCATTGCTTAATAAACATCTCTGCTAAATAAATGGAGAGTTGTATGTAATATCACCATTCAAATTTCAGTGAAAGTAATTTTAACGTTACTGCTTTTTTTCCAACTCTTTTAACTACATAAGATGTGCAATTCCATTAAACTATTTTTTTTTTTTTTTTTTGAAAAAATGTTGTTCGCTTCTAGAAAGTTAATTCTAATTAAACTTCAAACGTGAGGCTAGACAAGTTTGAAAATCAATGCAAATTTTGTTTCCTTGCAAATGTCATGTGCAGGGATCATAATTTAGAACTGTTACTTCGTTTCTTACTTGGTTAAGCGAATTCTCACTGAGTGAAATATTATTTCTACAAGGAAAAAAGTAATTCATTTCTAAAAAAATTTGTTGGAGCAAAAGTATTTGTACACTTAATTAAAATTATTGAAAAAATGATAAAAGAGTAAAAATAAAAATTATGGAGCAATTATAAATTGTTCAATGTGTAAAACATGGAAAAGGGGAAACCTTTAATTTTTAACTAGAAAATCAACCAAAATTTTTTGCTCGGTTTTTTTCTCCCTTCGCATATTACGCGATAACAGGGAATATATTTTTCAAATTTTCACCATGTTTAAAAAAAGGTCCCCTTTTATATTTAAATAATTTTCTTCAATTGATTGCAGACGTTTAATAATTCTTTAATATTTATCAATGTAAATTTTTTTCTGTTTACACACACGCACATCCTTCATTAGTTAATTCTATTAAGCTGAGGATCCATTTGAATACCATCCATAACTGTAACATACAATGAGTCAAAGCCCATATTATATCTAAATTCCTAAACCTTTGCTAGATTTCCTATTATCATACATTTTACAAAATGTGACACACAAAAAAAAAAAAATCCGAGACTGTGTAGCTTGAAAAAAGAGTGGAATTTGCAACAACTGTTTTCATGACGTCATCCCATGTGCCACCTCTATGCATGTGGTCAGTTTCGTCTTAACTGATCAAGTCAGTTGGGAGTACTGCGTCATTGAGTGAACACGTGCAACTGCATCCTGCCGGAAAAATGTCGAATCAACATCAAGTTTCCTGGGAAATTTAAGAAATAAGCCACGAAAACATTTCAAATACTAACCGAAGCTTATTGAAATGAAACTGTCCCGTGCACATGTGTTAGAATGACATAAACGGTTTTCAAGAGGAAAGGACAATGTAGAAGATGATGAACGTGCTCGGCTGCCAAAGTCAGCGATTACAGACCAAAACATTGCCGAAATTCGTGGTATGAGTGGGTTCTGACTGACATCAGTGGTCAGACTGTTAATCAACACTACTAAATTGAAGTACTAAAGACACTTCATGAAAAAATTAGTAAAAACTGGCCACATTTGGGGAGTGATGGATGGCTGTGGTAGCACTAAAACACTATTGTGATTAGACATCCTCCTTATTCACCTGATTTGGCTCAATGTGACTTTTTTTTTTATTTCCAACAGTTAAATTTTGATTAAAGGGAACCCATTTTACCTCAGTTGAGAAGTTCACGCAAAAACGGAGAATTTCCTGAAAGGCCTTCCAAAAACCTCGTTCTAGAACTTTTATCAACAATGGCAGCACCGAATGCAGAAGTTTGTGAATGCTTAAGAGAACTACTTTGAAGGTAATATTGTCTCGGAGAACTAATTCTGTGCGTGCAATGATTTATTGGACCAGTCGTGCTTTTTTTTTGTGCCACTGTCACATCTTGTAAATGAGTAAAAGAATTTATTCTATTTAAATTTTTAAAAAAAAGAGAATCACGTGACGTGATTCGGATGACCAGCATACCTATGTATAAAAGTTTCTCACCTGATTAAGAAATTAATTCACGTAATCATCATAAAGATTCTGTAAACTAAATACCTACCAAGCTTGCACAGAGTTAAGAACTTTAATATCTTGTGCTTGATGAAAGGATAAAATCTGAATGTCAATCCTTATGTTAAATAGAAATATTTTAAAACTCTTAAAGATTAAAAACATGATAATCAACACTTACAGAGGACTTAAGACTTTAAAAAAAACCTTTACAAGGAAAATGTTATTAAAACATTTGAACAGGTATTACTCATTTTTTTCTCCTTACATAAAAATTGATCCACATAGTTCAAAAATCCTTTTAAAGTGCAAAAATCATAAATACAGGGAAATACGTTTAACGTAAAGACCCCTAAGAAGAAAAATCGTGTGACACGTAATAATGCAACGGTCCAACACACTACTATGTATTTTCATGCATTTTTGTCTCTTAAGACGGAACGAAAATCGCTTAACGCGAAGAGATTTCCCTTCTGGTAATGAACAAAATACGGAAAACACCAACTGCGCATGTGAGATATTAGAGGAGTGCTTGAAAAAGTTTATGTATTATTAGACTGTCCTACTGTATCGTCGGAAGAATTCATTGCAATAGATGATAATAATGCGTGCGCAGCCCCAATTATGACAGACAAAGACATTTGGAGTTTGTTCAAAGCTCAAAAAGTATCATTGATGCAGTTTTCAACGACGAAAATGAAATGAAATATGCAGTTCCTGTTACCACGTCATCTGAAATGAAGAACATCACGAAAATTATGCACAGTTAATTAGACGCACATTCCAATGGTGAAATGAATAACAAAAGGGAATAATTTGTTGACAATCTGATGCTACAAAAAGAGAATGCAAAGAAAAAAATCAGATTATTTTCCAAAAACGCAATAAAGGTTTTGTTTTTCAAAGAACTTTAAAATTTTGTATTAGGTTTCATTAAGTTCTTGTGAATGTTTCTTTTTTCATTGATATTTATTAAATACACTCGAACCTCTATATTGCGAATTTTTCTATACAGCGATCTTTATCCTGGAACCAAGAAAATTTCACGATTTCTTCGTAAAATAACCTCCTAATAGCGAAATGCATTTTCTATATAACGAACTTTTTCCTCTTGTGATTCAAACTTTTCTCACTATTTTTTTATTTCTGAGCATTTGAAGTTATTTTCTCTTTCAGCACATTTTATAGTAAAGGGTGTTTTTTTGAGAGGTATAGAACTTTAAATTGCAATAAAACAACGATGTATTATTCGAGTGACATGAATTTTTTTTATTCGAAAGACAATCTTGTGGCATTACATTTTAAATATGATTTCTGGCATAGGACTGTCACGGCTGGCTCGGATGTAGTCCAATCTGGACGTCCAATTTTGGATGACTTTTTCCAACATTTGTGGCCGTATATCGCCAATAACACGACGAATGTTGTCTTCCAAATGGTCAAGCGTTTGTGGCTTATCCGCATAGACCAATGACTTTACATAGACCCACAAAAAATAGTCTAGCGGTGTTAAATCACAAGATCTTGGAGGGCAATTCACAGGTCCAAAACGTGAAATTAGCCGGTCACTAAACGTGTCTTTCAATAAATCGATTGTGGCACGAGCTGTGTTACATGTTGCGCCGTCTTGTTGGAACCACAGCTCCTGGACATCATGATTGTTCAATTCAGGAATGAAAAAGTTAGTAATCATGGCTCTATACCGATCACCATTGACTGTAACGTTGTGGCCTTCATCGTTTTTGAAGAAGTACGGACCAATGATTCCACCAGCCCATAAAGCGCACCAAACAGTCAGTTTTTCTGGATGTAACGGTGTTTCGACATACACTTGTGGATTAGCTTCACTCCAAATACGGCAGTTTTGTTTGTTGACGTAGCCATTCAACCAGAAGTGCGCTTCATCGCTAAACAAAATTCGCTTATGAAAATCGACCATTATTTTCGAAATAAAATTGCACAATTTGAAAGCGTTGTTCAGGCGTGAGTCGATTCATGATGAATTTCCAAACCAAACTGAGAATAAATCACTTGACAGCTGTTAAATCGGTCGCCATCTTGGAAAGTAATGCCAACTTAAACTTCTATACCTGGAAAAAAAATACTCTATAGTTATAAATCTTGAACTGGTTTTATTAGGTGCCTATTTCGTCGACAGCAATTGAATTCTGGACATTTCATCCAGTTCACTGGTTACAACTTCGAAATCTCCTTTCACCTTCAGTGGTGTCTCGTGTCCTTGAACTAGTTTCCGTTCCTTTATAGTGTTGATTCGTCGTACTGGTGATTTCGTTTCCTGTAGCTCAAAAATGTCGAAACCTAAGTGCTTGAACATCAATGAAACAAATTTAATTCTTCAGAAAGTGGTTAAAGGCGTTAAGAAACTTTTCTTGCAGTTTTTCTTTCTTTTTTTAATAGATAAGATTTATAAAATAAGAATATATTAATTTACAAAAAGGTGTGAACACTTACTTTTCTTTAATATACTGTGTTTACCAATTTAAAATTTGTGTTATGTGGTTTATAAACGAAAATGAAAGATGAACCTCTTTATAACGAACTTATTTTCGAGATTTATAGACTTCGTTATATAGAGATCCGATTGTGTATTTATGTATACATATCTATGTAAATAAAATGCACTCTGATAGACTTATTTTTGTTGAATATATTAGGGCTTTTTTTTTCAATATTCTTTAACACAAAATTCTTTTAAGACGAAAAAATATTTCAGTCCCCTCAATTTCGTGTTAAGCGATTTTCGCTGTAATTGATCGTCTACTTTTTGTAGTAATTTTGCCAGGGATGAAGCTCCTAATATCTGCGTACGTAGCTCCGAGGATTTCGCTTTCGAAGGTTTTTACACCTTAAGTACCTAAGTGTAGACCCATTTTACCAATGGACATAAATATATCAAATATTTATTTGTCCAGTAACTTAATTTTATGAGAAGCAGATCAACTTCGCGAGCAATTATACATTGCTAAATTTTGTATCCAGCAATTTCGCGAAAGATACCTTTTTAACTAATTTAAGGTTTTTCTTTAAGGTTTTATTGAAAGTCTTACTTTTCTTCTTACAGAGGAAACAGGATATGCGGATCACATAAATTGGTGTGAAGTGGAGTAGAGATACCAATAATTATACTGCCTTATCAATCGATTGGTCAGTGGCGTAAGAAGTATACTAGGGCCCCCATGCAATATCAGGTTTTGGGCCCCAAGCACAAATACGTACATGATATCAGTCAGGTTTTGGGCTCCCTAAGGCAATGATCCGCAACCCCCGGTCCGCGGATCAAATATGCCGGGCCGCCTAAAGAACATTAAACTGTTGCCATTTTATTTAAAGTGGTGCATTTCATTCGGATTTGCGCAACTTTCCACGGAAATCACTTTATATTCCACGTTAAATCACTTTTATTCATTTTTGGTGTAACTATATTTCATTCTGAAGCCATATTTAAATGTAACTAAATTAAAATTGTTACATCAAAAAAATCTAAAATATAAACAATTAACATGCCCCACCCTCAGTGGGCTGCGGTAAAATTATCAAACGTTGACCGGTCCGCAGCGATAAAAAAGTTGCGGAGCACTACCCTAGAGCACCTGGGCCTCCCCCGCAATGCGGGGGTTGCGGGGTGTACGCTAAGTCACTGCGATTGGTTATTGTGATAATTACTTATTGGTATTGCGAAGTGTTATCCACACTTCAAATCAGTTTAATACTACCCATATGCATGTCATATTTCCTCTGTAAGAAGGTGGCTTTTATAAACTTTCAACAAAGAATAAACCCCAAATCAGTTTTAAGAGAGAAACTTTCCAAAATGCATTTTTTTCTAAGTGTTACAATAATTGATATTTAAAAAACAATAACATAATTAAAAGAAAAGAAAACCACATGCTTGAACAGTCGTATGATAACAATCACAGTTTGAGAGAGAGAGAGAGAGAGAAATAACAGTAATAATTATTATAATCTTTCTCTTTTTAGGGGAATTTTATAATTGGTCATCTACACACTAGTGTTTCCCAACCTCTGGGACGCGGACTGGTCCGTGGATCAAATAGTACCAAGTCTCTCGAGGAATATTAAATTATTTCCATTTTATTTACAGTGGTGTATTTCTCTTGGGTTTGTACGATTTTTTTTACGTTAAATGACTTTATATTCCTTGTTAAATATATTTATATTAATTTTTTTGGTGTTACTGTATTTTTTTCTGAAGGCATATTTGAATACAATTAAATTAAAATTACTGAATTAAAACAATATAAAATATAAACAATCAACGCCTCCCCCTCCTCTGTCAGTGGCCCATGGTAAAATTATCAAACTGTAACCTACCGGTCCGCAGTTGGGTAACACCAGCGGCACACACAAGGGGGGAATAAAAACGCACAAATACATCCAAAATAACAATTTTGTGTCATAAATGCCCTAGTTCTTACAATTTTATTTGTACTTTTAATAATGTTTTATTCTTGTAAATAGCGTACTTCTCTCTCTCTCAAATTCATTTTATGAATTTTAAAAAAATATTAACAAAAATTTTCTTACTTTTAAATAATTTTAATGTCAAAACTTAACGATCAATACATTTTATAATTGTAACATTATTCTTTTTCATTTAGATTTTCTTTCTTTTTTTTAATTATGATGTTTCAAATGAACAATATTAAGCTTTTTTTAACTTTTCATTTTTAAAATACTCTCATGTTTTTTTAAAATAGAATTGTGTTACATGGTAATCAAACTTTGGTTGTAAAAAACTTGAGTTTTCTGTATCTCGAAATAGATTCAAATTCTGGATATGAATGAATGTTTAATCTTAGGTACGTTTCTGTATATTCTTATGCTTAGGTTCATTTTTGTATATTCTTATGCTTATACAAACAAGCATACACATATATAGGCATATGATTATCAGAAATATTTCGTGAATTCATAATTTAAATTTTTTAAATCTAATTGATGTTTAAATTAAATTTTTCCAAAATGTATTTATTTTTGTTATGTTTATCCAGAAGATGCAAAAGATAATGTGACATACAGTGGCCTTCTAAAGTGTTCCTACACTTGAAATTTTCTATAAAATTTAATGTTTTCGTCTAATGAAAAATTAATATACAGGAACTGTAATTTTTTGTAATATCTGCAACTTATTCTTGTTGAAATAACATAAGCAATTTTTAAAACATAGCATAACTTTTATCTTGAAAAACTAATGATCAAAAAACTACTAAAGAATTACGCCAGTGCTTCTCAAACTTTCAATACTGGCGCCCCCCTTATCAATCACAATTTTTATCTCGCCCCCCTTATACATTAATAATGTACTGAATGCAATAATAATGCACTTTTTTTTTTACGCTAAAGCAATAATCTTAATTATATACCGTACAAATTCATGACATAAGTATTAAATTTTGTATATATTGCTTTTAAGCAAAAAAATATTAAGTAATAGGATAATTATTATGTTATTTTTCCTTTCTCTAATTTTTAAATTGGAACATATTACAAAATGCGGTAGCTGCTTAGAAGACAAAATATAGATATCTGCTAAATATAGAAAAAGAACTCAGAGGGTCAATTTCTAATCATATATAAGCATTCCTTTGAAACATTTGCTCTGTAAGACAAGCCCATGGAAGTCGCTAATACTTATTAAACTTGTTCTTAATTTAGCATTAATTAATTAGTTATAAAATACTCTGTGCAGCACTGATACATTAAAAGTATACCGGCTGAAGTACCCGCTATTTGCACGAGTTCATTTATAAGAAAATAAAACATTATTGATATAATTGCTGAATTTTAAGGAGAGTAAAGCCAAGTGCGCAACAATGTTTACAAAAATGTAAAATGATTTTTTTAAATCATTGCTCAAATTATAATTAGTTTTAAGCGAACTGTAATTTTAAGCCTCACAGAATTAGCATTTAGAATTGATTTGAATAATGAACAATAACATAAAATTCCGATGAGAAATAATTGTATTATTTTTAATATTTAAAGTGAAAAGACTTCAACATGTTTTAAACCTGGAGCAGGCACGCACTCGATACTAATGGTCGAGTGGGGTTATTGAGCCACCCCAATCTTTTTTTTATAATTATTTTTATAGTACACAAAAAAAATCGTAATTCCAGAGAATAATTTAATTAAGAGAAAATATACTCACCTACTTTCAAGAACACAGAAAATATTTCGGAAAAAAACTTATCACACTTGGACCTCAGTCAAAACAAGTACGTTAAGATTGTAAAAAAACGTTTGTCACTCCCAAAAAAGAGGGAGATATGTGACAAATATATTTTAGTTCACACGTTAAGACTGTCAAACAGGAGGAAAGAGTGTCAGAGCCATTGGTAACAATTAAACAGTTTTGCCAGAATTACCGATTTCGTGCACTCTGTGCTCCGGAATAAAAGGGTATTTATTCATTACAATATGGATGTTCAAAAAAATTATGTAAAACGTTTTTCATTATGCTTTTTTATATGTTTGGGAATAACTCATAGAAATAAATCTTGGCCAAGTAATCCTTCAAAGAGCTCTCTGTGCTTTTCCAAAAATCACAAAAATATTTTACAAGGAAAAAATCGCAACAGAAATAGTTTATTTGCAACTTCCCTAAATGAAAAAACAAATACATAAGAGCAGGGACGTAACTAACCGTACAAGTAAGTTCGAAGGTCAAACCGCAGCAACTACATTCTGCTGCCTACAGCTGATGACAATAATATAACAGTGATGATTTTTTTATCTTCCTAAAATTTTTTTTCGATTATGGGTCTGGGTTTTGTTTTTTCTCCTTTTGGTTTGAAAAGAAACCGTAATAGAAGTAGAAGCTTTAATTTTTTATGACGTAATATCGCAGATATATAAATTACATCAGTGTAAATGTGTATTTTTTTATTATGTCAGAAAGTATTTTGTTTTACTTCATTCCAGTAAATAATTTTTTTCAATCTTTTATTTTCGATATGCTCGCGCCCCCCTTGTACGTTTATTGCGCCCCCCCCAGGGGGGCGCGCCCCACAGTTTGAGAAACACTGGATTACGCGATAATAAATATTTGTAGACTTAAAAAAAGTTTCAACGTAGTTTTAAGGATTGCATTTCCTCCCTGCATTTAGTATTTAGTAGGATATCTTTTACTGTCCATAACTTTCAAACGTTTTAGACTTTCATCAGATTTTTGTAATTTCTGCATCGATGTTCCCCCATTATTTTGGGATTACTGTTTTTATACGCCATTTTTTCTTACTTCAAATTGAAATTCTCACCAGATATGTTTCACTGAGCTAAAATCAGGTGAATTGGTAGTCATTTTCAGAATTTCTGGACTGTTATAGAAACACTATCAGCGTATGTTGAAAACAGTGCGCTTGGAGTCATTATCTTGTTAAAAAATTAAATCGTCTCCAATACCAAAATTTTGGGTGGATAATTTCAAATAGTTCTTTGAAGTAATTAGATAAAGCACCTGATTTCGAATACCATAAAAAAACCCAGATTACCTAGTTCTGTGGTCCAGCGGTTTTTAAACTTTAAATCGTCGCGGTCCCTCTTTATGTATCAGGGTGATATTGTGGACCCCCAAGGTTTTGAACATCTCTCCCGACTTAAGAGTAGTCGGTACCACCTATACCGACAATGTTAAATTGGGCCGTTTTAGGAACCTGTTTCTCAGAAATTGTTAAACATAAAAACTTCAAATTTTGTCTGTATATTAATTAAGCTTTTTTTATTTAAATAATGGTAAAATGTTTCAAAATATATTGGTTAGGGTTTTCAAAAAAATTCATCGTAAAAGTATCGCTTTGAAATTTGTGAAGATTGTCATTTTTTATACGATAACTGCTTTTCAGCAAAATATATTCGGAAAACCCCCAAAAAAGTAGCTCTGTTATATATAGTTACATATTATTTATGTGCAGTAAAAATTGCAAATACTATCATTCAGTAGATTCTATGAAAAAGGTACTCGTGGTTTGAAAACAATCATTTTGAGATAATTGCATTTTTAGTGCAAAAAGGCACTCCAACACAAAAATAATGAATTACAATATGCATTTGCCCTATTTTATTAAACATTCGTATCTTCTTAAATTTTTAAGCATAAAATAGGAAACAAAAAAGTCTTAAAATGTTCAGAAAATACAAATATAGTATTTTTCAGTTCTTGTTCAACGAGATCTTTTTTTAGCATTTTGCATCAATTTTCACAAATCATGTAACAATCTGTGAAGAATTTTCAACCTCAGTGTACTACAAATAACAAATTTGACCTTATAACATCATAAATGTAATGTAAACATGTATCAATATATAAAAGTCATAATTTGGGAATACGTAATTTTACGACGTTGCGAAAAGTTTAATTATGGATTTGTATGTTCCCATGCAAACACAATTTCTTAAAGTTTCAAAATTTTCTCTAAACTGTACAAAGCTTTTCTAAAAAAGTCAAAAATAAAACTGTTTTTATGTTTTTAAATATGAAATTTGTGTATTTTTATGCATGTAGCAAGCTTCTCGCAACGACAAAAAGCATTACACATCTAAGTTGTTGTTAGTTACCTATTATTCAAAAACTTTTGAATATTAAAAAGCTTAAAAACTTCTCTGAACAATAAATAAACATTAATATTTGCAATTAAGTGAAATATTTAAAATATATTGTTTAGTTTTCTCAAAAACATGTAACATAAAAATATCACTATGAATTTTTAAAAAAATTGACATTTTTTGTCACGACATATGGACTCCAGTGAAATATTTTGGGAAAATCCCCCAAAACCTCACATGAATATATATAGTAACATACCAGTAACATGAAGGAAAAAATTTCATTACATTCATACATTATATTCTGAGAAAAACATGAATACAGTTTTAAAAACATCATTTTTGAGAAAATTGAATTTTTACTATAAAGTGCCACTTTATCACAAAAATAAGGAATTACAACATGTATTTGTCCCATTTTATTAAACATTAGCATATTTGTAATTTATTTTGCATAAAATAGTAAACAAAATAGTTCTAAATTGCCCAGAACAGCATTTTTCAGTTTTTTAATGAGAAAACATCAAAATTTTCTCAAATTCTGTATCAATTTTTAAACAATGTGTAGCTTTCATATATTACACATATCAAATTTGAACAGAAAGCATCATAAATATAATGTGAACATATATCAATATGGTTTTGGTGTGAATTTGAGATGGTATTTAAAAATACCTGATTATACGTTTCGTAAGTTTTTCTTAGGTTTTCGTAACATTATCATTAGGTTTTGTTCTTGCAGACAGTTTCTAACTTCAAAAGTTACTCTATACTGGACATTTCTATCTGTAAAAATGGGTGTGGTAAATCGGCTGATTAATTTTTAAAAATCATTTTAAAATACTTCTAATTCATGTAATGGCTTGTGTGGTATATCATTGGAAAGGTCTTGATTTGGAGATTTTAGAAATATCAAAAACTCAAAATCGATTTCTGAAAGGTTTTTACCCGACTGATGGCTCTTAATATTCTTGAAAAAATATGTAAGTTCTAGAAGAGTTTCTTCATTGAGGACTATTTAGTAATCTAGTCTAGAATAGCAATCTTTCAATTTTTCCACGAGACTTTTCAGAGTCTCTAAAAGAGGGAAATCTCAGTTACATGAGAGACGACTCCGTGGACTCCCTAGAACAGGAATGGCGAACCAGTGCACACATTATTTTTGGCACGCCACTGATCAAACTAGTCTGCATTTTATTTCAAAATTTCAAAGTTCACTACGAAATATTACGAACAAATGCGAGTGATCAGTCACGGTGCAGCGAAGAGCACTCTCGTTTATTATTGTCTAGCCTTAGTTAGATCGCAGACTACAATTGCTTTTGATGTAAAGTTTGTATACGCATAACATATTAAATTTCATTGACAAAACTGTATTTTAAGGTTTATCTGTTTTATATTTACGATTTTTAACAGTTACTTAACATGTCTACTTCAGCAAAAGAACAAAAAGTGCAAAATAGTAAGTGCAACAAAGAATTTCAAAATTGGTGGACTGAGAAACGTGGCATTATATGTAAAGGTGACAAAACGGCGTGTCTTTTACGTTCTGGAATAGTAGTATACAGAACATCGTCTATAAAACGGTATTTTGAAACATATCCCAAACCCTCTTGTCAAAAAAAAAAGTGAGCCATGGCAAAAATAATTAATTTCTTAGAAACCGTTTGTCAGATGACTCCAATTCAGCATGTATTCTACAAAACGTAACATCTTACAACCTAATATAAGTTATTGATCCTCCAATCTGCAACAACAGAAGTCCCACTTAAGTTACTTTAATTTTAGTTGCACTTATAACTAAAACATTTATAACTATACAGACCAAAAGGTACTTTTCATAGTAAATAGTTTTGTGTTTTGTTAGTATTTAGTTTTATTATTTTCCATTAATTACGAGTCAAAATTATTTGACACACACTCAGCAAGTTTATACCTCATAAAACATTTCTTAAGAAAAAAATTGAACGTTGATCCACTACCCCTGCCATAGAGAGGCATTGTGGACCCACAGGGATCCGCGGACCACAGTTTAAGAATCGCTGCTGTGGTCGATTTACATCCCAACACATGAACACCTCCAGTTTCAAAATTTACTGTTCCAACTGAATTCTTGGGATTAAATTTCAGAAAATTGAAAATTGACAGCAAATTGGTTGGGATGATAGCAAATTCAACACTTAGTCCTGACGGACGTGTAATAGTTTGGAGAAGAAAAAATTAGGAATCCTTAAGAATTTAGTTGGAACCATAAAACATGGAAGTGGAGGTAGGTATTCTTGTGTTGGGGTGTAAATCGTTTATAGGATAAGGTAATTTGGTATTTTATGATGGTATTGTGAATCATGGGCATTGTTTAAATATTTCAAAGAACAATTTGAAATTATCAGCCCAAAGTTTCGGTATTGGAGGCGACTTCATTTTTTTAACAAGATAATGACCCTGTGATGTACCTATTCTCTTTTCTCTAACTGCTGAGAAAATATGCCGACAAACATGAAAAGATCCATTCCGTTTCCCTAACTGCTGGGAAAAAATGTTGCGTAAATGGGTGGTCAAAAATTCTGACCCCTGTTCCCATGGACAGTCCGAGGGATGAAAAAGGACGCCGGTAGAATGGGCTCGTAAGTTTCCCACGGATCTAAGACTACAGCGGGAATGAAGAGGAGAGCTCAGACTATGCTCCGAGAAAGACCCCGCTCTCTGAGGGGCCTACAGACAAGAGATCAAAGGAAAGGGAAGTGAGCGACCATGGGAAACCTGGATGTTAAAAAGGAGAGCGAGGCAGATCACGAGGACATTTACTTGAGAGAACCCAAGAGGGCGAGATACTCACTTCAGCTTGGAATTACTTGGAAGTCCGAGAATTAACGAGAACGAAGGCGGACTTTGGACCGAGAAGCTTCGAGTCAACGACAGCATGGTGGAGATAGAGCCAGCGAACTCACACAAACTCGGTGTGGAATTACCGAATAGCGAAAATTTTCTGTAACGAAATCTAGTGAAGTGTGTGGATCCTTTGGCACATTAAATGTACAGGACATTTTCCGAAAGTATCACTTTAGTTAATATGTTTATGCGAGCGACATAAAGACTTTACCTCGAAAGAGACTCTATATCTGTGGACCCTTTTTACAGTTAAATTGTACTGAAATATTTTTTACGCATTTCACACGTTAATAAATAGCTTGATCCAGATCTGTTTGAAGTCATTACAACCCCAAGAGCAGTGCTTTCAACGTACACCTCTAGTGTCTCTATAGCTGTCCCCAAATACTGAAAACACTTCCTAAATCACCTGATTTTAGCCCAGTAGAACGTATTTGATGGGAATTTAATTTTAAAGTAAGAACACATGACAGTTAAAGGAGGAACATGATGCAGTAATCACACACAAAAAACTGATTAAACCTATACCAAAATGTTTAAAAGTTGTTGCGGACACGAAAAGGTGCCCTACTAATTACTAAATGAAGGGGAAAAACACAATATTTAAAATTATCTTGAATTTTTTTTAAGTGTACAAAGACTTTTGTTACGTAATATTTTTTTACTATTAATTTTTCAATATAAAAATTGATTATGTTATTTCTATAAGAACAAGTTGCAGATATTACGAAAAATTACAGCTCCGATGTAAAGAGTGTTTTTTTTCCAGGTAGAGAAGTTTAATTTGGCATTACTTTCCAAGATGGCGACCGATTTAACAGCTGTCAAGTGATTTATTCTCAGTTTGGTTTGGCAATTCATCATGAATAGACTCACGCCTGAACAACGCTTTCAAATTGTCGTCGAATGGGCCCAAAACGAGATTGCCGTTATTCCCGATTTTCATAAGCGAATTTTGTTTAGCGATGAAGCACACTTCTGGTTGAATGGCTACGTCAACAAACAAAACTTTTGCATTTGGAGAGAAGCTAATCCACAAGTGTATGTCGAAACACCGTTACATCCAGAAAAACTGACTGTTTAGTGCGCTTTATGGGCTGGTGGAATCATTGGTCCGTACTTCTTCAAAAACGATGAAGGCCACAACGTTACAGTCAATGGTGATCGCGGTATAGAGCCATGATTACTAACTTTTTCATTCCTGAATTGAACCATCATGATGTCCAGGAGCTGTGGTTCCAACAAGACGGCGCAACATGTCACACAGCTCGTGCCACAATCGATTTATTGAAAGACACGTTTGGTGACCGCCTAATTTCACGTTTTGGACCTGTGAATTGGCCTCCAAGATCTTGTGATTTAACACCGCTAGACTATTTTCTGTAGGGCTATGTAAAGTCATTGGTCTATGCGGATAAGCCACAAACGCTTGACCATTTGGAAGACAGGATTTTCCGTGTTATTGCCGATATACGGCCACAAATGTTGGAAAAAGTCATCGAAAATTGGACGTCCAGATTGGACTACATCCGAGCCAGCCGTGGCAGTCATATGCCAGAAATCATATTTAAAATGTAATGCCACAAGATTATCTTTCGAATAAAAAAAATTCATGTCAATCGAATAGTACATCGTTATTTTATTGCAATTTAAAGTTCTATACCTCTAAAAAAACACCCTTTATTAATCTTTATTAGTCGAAAGCATTAAATTTTATAAAAAATTGAAAATGTAGGAACACTTTTGAGAGCCACTGTATATTAAAAAAATACATACATAATTATACAAGTAATGAATAAATATTTATCAATCGAAAAAATTAATTTTCCTCATCTTACATAAGTACTTCTTATTTCTACTAATATCAATATACAGCATGATATTTTGGCAATTGGAGGATCAATGCGAAAACAGCTGATATAAATTAAAGAACTTAATCTCAGAGATCGAAATCCACATAGATTAGTTAAATCCTAAGAAATGTAAGAAGAAAACACGTACAAGAGGATGTAATTCTATTTTATTCTACTCTTTCTTCTTAACTTTTTTTCTTAAAAAGCAAGTAATAAAAAAAATTAAGTCAGTTCCTATACTTAGATCAACAAAGAAAAATTTTTATTGGACACTTTTTTTTCAATACCTACAATTAATATAAATATGTATCTACATATGACAGAATCTGTGGTATATTTAACTGTAACCAGTGATGTGGTATATTTAACTGTAACCAGTTAAAGACTTAACTGTGACTGAGTGGAGGATGGTATATAAATAACACGCAACTATGAAATTGTATCGGTAATTTGTAATGTGTTGTACCAGTGAAGTAGATATATATTAAAATAATATCTTAAGGAGGAAGTCGATCAAATGTGCATCTAATTATAGTTTGAACTCACACAACACAACAGTTGGCGACGAAGATGGGATATATTGGAGATTCTTTTGGATAAGGCATTGCCTGAAAACTGCTCAAGGTAAAGGAAATTTTTTCTCTCTCTTTAATCGGAAGGAACCATGGAACAGCAAATTGCAGACTTACTCCGGCAGAATCAAGATTTGATTCGAGCGCTGCAAATTAGAGAAGATTCTCATAGTCATAAAGTAACTGTACAATTTGAAAAATTTGATGAAGAAAATGAAAATTTCGATAGTTTCATTGAAAGATTCGAAACTTACTTAGATGTACAGAATGTACCAATAGCAAATCGAGCTAAGGTTTTTGTTTCGTCTCTTAGTGCAAAATTGTACCAGTTACTAAAGAATTTGCTTGCACCTGACATTCCTTCCGACCAAACGTTAGATAAATTAAAAGATGCACTTAAGAAACATTTGACCCCAAAACCTTTAATTATACCTTCTCGTCACAAATTTTTAAACAGAAAACAGACTGAAGGGGAAGGTATTAGTACATACATTGCCGAGCTTCGGGCTCTAGCAATGAATTGTGATTATGATAAAGATATGTTGAATATTATGTTACGCGACGTATTTGTAAGCGGGTTGCGGGATAAAATGATTTTAGATCGATTATTTGAGGAAGATAATATTAATCTCGAGAAAACGCTAAATATAGCACTGGCTATGGAAAAAGCTTTTAAAGGGACAAAATGATATTATGGGCCGAGCAATAAATTCAATGCAAACTTTAAAAAGCACATGGATAAAAAATCCAATTTTACAAAAGCCGAAAGAAAACATTATATTGTTCACGATGCACAGGTACCAACCATGCAAAAGAGAATTGTAGATTTATTTCAAGTAAATGTAATTTCTGTGGGAAAATTGGGCACATTAAACAGGCATGCTTCGCATCTAAAAGGCAAATGCGAAATCGGTTAAACAAAAACAGGTAACTCTATTAAATGAAGTTGAAGATAGAAATAGAATTCCACTATACGAATTAAAAATTCAGGATTATATATTACACGAGGAAGAACCAAAACGACCTCCAATTATGATAAATTTAAAAATTGAAAACAAAAGTTGTTCTATGGAATTGGATACGGGGAGCGGTTAGTGTAATGAGTATTGGAAATTTCAGGAAAATTTCAAATAAACCAATTAAACCTACAAATATAGTTTTTAAAACATATAAAGGGAGATTCAATTATACCATTAGGATATGTTACTGTAAGGGTACAATATAAAAATCAAAAAGTAAACTTGAACTTATACATTGTGAAAGAAAACTTAGATACTATTCTGGGTCGGGAATGGCTCTATAAAATTCATTTAGATTGGCCGGCTATTAAAGCTTTTAGAGCAAAAACTGAACAAAATTTAAATAACCTTCTAAGAGAGTATAAGGATATTTTCGATGATAAATTAGGAGAAATAAACAATTATGAGGCTAAATTAAAACTCAGACATGGAGTAAAACCTATATTTTGTAGGGTTCGAACAGTACCCTTTGCTCTCAAAGGTAGAGTTGAAAACGAAATTGGCAGACTTGAAAAAGAGGGTATCATAGAAAAAGTCGACAGCTCTGAATGGGCAACCCCAGTAGTCCCTGTTGTTAAATCCGATGGTAGTATAAGACTATGTGCTGATTATTCAGTAACCCTGAATCCAAATTTAATTGTTCCTCAGCATCCTTTACCAAGATTGGATGAAATTTTTGGTAGTTTAAATGGGGAAAACAATTTACAAAATTAGATTTTAAGCATGCATATTTGCAAATGAAAGTCCATCCCGACAGTCAAAAATTAATGACTATAAATACCCACAAGGGATTATATATTTGTAAAAGACTTATGTATGGATTAAATGGGGCACCTGCTATTTGGCAGCGCTATGTTGACGGACTATTTCAGGGTATGGATGGAGTCAAGGTCTTTATGGATGATGCTAGAATAACAGGGAGCGATGAAATTTCGCATTTTACAGCTTTAGAGGAATTTTTAAGAAATGTAGAGAACACGGGCTAAAGCAAATTTAAATAAAAGTAAGTTTTTCCAAAATGAAATAAATTTTCTTGGGCATAGAATCGATTCAAAAAGGGTTACATAAAACTGACGAAAAGATCTCAGCCGTTGTAAATGCTCCTGTACCCCGAAATGTTCATGAAGTAAAAAGTTTCTTAGGGTTAGTTAATTTTTACGGGAAATTTTGTGAAAATTTAGCTACTATTGCTAATCCTCTTCATAATTTAAAAAAAAAAAATGTTAGATTTTTATGGTCGAAGGATTGCCAGGTTGCCTTTGAGCAAATAAAGAAGGAAATTTGTTCACCTAAAATTTTGGTGCATTATGATCCTAGCCTACCTTTAACTTTAGCTAGTGATGCATCTCCAGTTGGCATTGGTTGTGTTCTGTCACACGTGTATCCAGATGGCTCTGAACGTCCGATCGCGTTCGCATCAAGAACTTTATCTGGGTCCGAGAAAAATACTCCCAAATTGATAAGGAAGCTCTTTCGATAGTTTGGGCAGTAAGAAAGTTTTATCTATATTTGAAAGGTAGAAGATTCACTTTGATAACAGATCACAAACCTTTGATAGCTATTTTTGGTTCAAAAGAGGTTTACCAGTGTTGGCAGCTACCCGACTTTTACATTATGCGCTCATTTTGCAGTCATTTGAGTTTGATATAATATTCCGTAAAACGATTGAACACGGAAATGCTGACTTTCTTTCTCGTTTACCAAAAACATCCGAAGAGCTTGAAGTTAAAGATGACATCACAATATTTCAGATGTCACAGATTGAAGCATTACCGGTTACTTCTAAGGAGTTACGACAGGAGACGAGTAAAGATATAGAGCTGGGTCCACTCTTAAGAGCCTTAAGGGAAGGTAAAGATTTGCAAGGGAGGGAAGCCCAGTATACCATTGAGGATGGTTGTATTATGTACGGACAAAGGGTCTGTATTCCAAAGGAAATTTCGGAAGAACGTTCTGGAAGAATTACATGCTGGACACTTAGGAATAGTAAAAATGAAGGCTATAGCTAGATCGTTCGTCTATTGGAAAAATATAGATAATGATATTGAAGAAGCCGCAAAAAACTGTGTCGATTGTGCTAGATATAAGGCTGATCCTCCAAAATCTAAAGTTCATTACTGGGAATATCCCAGTATGCCCTGGGAACGTATTCATGTAGATTTTGCTGGACCAATTTTTGAACACACGTTTTTCTGATCGTTGACGCTCATTCCAAATGGTTAGAAGTATACCCTATGAAGGTAACCACAACCAAGAAAACCATCGAATGTCTTCGAGATAGTTTTTCAAGATTCGGATTACCTAGGGTACTTGTCAGCGATAATGGATCTCAGTTTACATCATATGAATTTCAGCGATTTATGCATAAAAATGAGTTAGGCACAAAACTAGTGCACCTTTCAAGCCTTCTAGTAATGGACAAGCAGAACGTTATGTTGCTACTTTAAAGCAATCATTAAGAGCTATGCATAAATACGAAGGTACTATACAGCAGAAATTAAGTACATTTTTAATGCAATACCGAAAAGCTCTAATGTAACTACAACTCTTAGTCCAGCCATGTTATTCTTAAAAGAGACATTAGAACCAGGATAGATTTACTTTTACCTGAATTGAAAACAAAAATTCAGGATAAATTACGAAGAGATAATTTCGAATTCCGAGATAGGAAATTTGATGTTGGAGATCAGTGGCTGTGAGAGTTTACAGAGCAGCTAATACTAGATGGAAGTTTGGTACCATTGTAAACCAGGATGGCGTACTCCACTACATCATTGATGTTCAAGGAACCCTCGTGAGACGACATGTTGATCAGATCCGTCCAGTGGGGGATAAAGTGCAAGAAAACATCATTCCACTTATGCACCAGAGATTTCCATCATCAGAGGTTCGAGAAAACAACTTTAATATTCAGCATGCAGAAACGGCGGAAGATGTTTCTAAGGATCTGAACAAGGAATTGGGTTCATCTTCCGTACAAGGAGTGCCATCAACTGATGTTGCAGTTCCAGATCTATCACAGTCTTCAGCTAAAGAGACTGACTCCGAGACGAGGAGTCCACCAGTTCCAGACAGGCCATTTCCTAGGCGTTCCGGGAGAATCAGGCGGCCTCCGGAGAGACTTGTTCTTTAAGGAGGGAGGAGATGTGGTATATTTAACTGTAACCAGTGATGTGGTATATTTAACTGTAACCAGTTAAAGACTTAACTGTGACTGAGTGGAGGATGGTATATAAATAACACGCAACTATGAAATTGTATCGGTAATTTGTAATGTGTTGTACCAGTGAAGTAGATATATATTAAAATAATATCTTAAGGAGGAAGTCGATCAAATGTGCATCTAATTATAGTTTGAACTCACACAACACAACAGAATCACAACATTAATTGGTAATTAATTTTTATTAATTATCAGTAAAGTATCGTATTGTCATCCAAAACAATCATGTATATAAAATTTCAGTTCAACTGAATGTTTTAAAACGTGAGAAAAAAAATCTTTTAAAGTTTTGACCCAAGTCGCTAAAAATGAAACCAAAGTGGCCGTATCTGTAATTCTTTAAATAATTAGTTTCAGTCAACTAATTCTAATTAATTGTAATTAAATTATCGTATTTTTACCCAAAACAATAGTGTATAGAAAATTTCAGTTCAAACGAGCGCTTTAAAATGTGAGAAAAAAACCTTTTCAAGTTTTGACACAAGTCACTAAAATGGTCGCCAAAAATGATGCCAACGTGGCTGTATTTGTAATTCTTTGAATAATTAGTTTTAATCAATTAATTTTTATTAATTATAATTAAATTATTGTATTGTCATTCAAAATAACCATGTGTATAAAATTTCAGCTCAATTGAGCTCTTTAAAATGTATTTTATTAACTATTGAAAATTTCACCAAGATAAATAAATAAATATATAGAAAGTGTGAGCTAAATTGTAGGAAATGAAGTACAATAAGAAATAATGTAAATTTAAATAATTATCATAACTCTGTAAATTCAAACAGTTACTTTGCAATTATAACTGCTTTTCGTAGCAGTGACTTCAAAAATACTCGACACAAGGTTCGACTGCTTTCCTGTTCTTATTACTTAACTCGCCAAATCTAGTTAAGCACATGTCTTGTATTTTTTGTTATTTAATACAAGGAAAAACAGCAGAAAAGTATCTTCATTACGCATAAAATAATGTTTGAAACTTTAATGCCTGAATTATGTATGAAATAATTTAAGTTAATTAACTTCAATGTTGAAGACTAAAATTAACGAGATTTGTTTTCTACTTCTGTTTTAGTTTTTGATTATAAATCAAAAAGCGCTTTGCCTTAAGGGCACGCAATAAAACATCAATTATAATCATTGTAAGAACTATTCGCCATTTGATTTTGATTAAAAAAATGTCCCGATATTAATAGAAGAGTTTGCCTGCTTATCATTCATTAACTCCTTTCTCATGAAGTCTCATTGAAATTGCCAAATATTTTATAAGTGCTCCATTTTTATTTTTACAATTAAATATAATTTTAGCTTTAGGAAGTAAGAAACATTACATGGAACATATTTTACAACAGAAAATTAAATTTGCTTAAATGTACTCTACTAAATGTACAGAGTAATGCAATTATTATTATTATTATTATTTGGGGGCTGCGAATTAGTGTTTTACCATTGCAGACCTAGTACATTCCCCGGGAGCTAGTATCTCTTTTTAGAGCGGCACCATATAGGTGGGTATCAATCATCGAAGGTAATTTTGATACCCCGTTTCCTCCACAGAGGGAGGCACCTGAGCTCTGATGATGCGAATCTATACTAGGACTTAATTCTGCCGAAGGCACCCAAGCCAAATAGATACTCTAGGGATCTTTTACAAGCCGTATAAGCATAAGATATGGCCGATTACGATTTTATGCATCAGGGTAATCCACCGACTTGGACCGGGGTCATACCAGCAACCTTGGGTGCAGAAGGCGAGTGACAAACGAACCACGCTACACAGCTTGCTGTGCAACAAAATATACAGTAGATATTGTTACGAATTATGTGTAAATAGTGTAAATAATTTGTGTTTGGAAGTGTAATGTATTTATATTACTCTGTTATATTTATTTTATTTTAAAATTGTACTATTCACAAGCAAACGCCGTCCCTTACACTATAGTGGCGATTCAAGAACTTGGTGAAATCTTGGCTATAGAGCCAAGTTGGCATCATTTTTGGCGATTAAATTGGCGGACAATTTGGCGTCATTGGCGAGTTTGGGACCCTCTGGATTCTTCTAGAACTTAGTGGATTTCTCTACTAATTTCACGCTCTATGACGCATGCGGATTTTTCTGGAAGTTTCCGCCGGGTTTATAAATAGAGCGGTGCTAGCCGCAACCAGTCAGTCTGATTTCAACCAGCGAATAGTGAACATTATTTTGACTAGCGATTAGCTCGGCTATTTACATATGTGTATTTTTAAACACTGGTAATTGTGTTTGAGTGCTATAGAAGGTGTGAAGACCTTCTGAGATGTAGCCTGTGAGGAATCCTGTAATTCAAGGATTGGATTTTCGTCAACAAGTTATCATCGCTCTTAAAGAACTCTCTTATACTTTGTGACTGATTTGCATAAAATCCTCGAACCCGGATCTACGTAACAATATATTCCCGATTATTTGAAAGTAATGAGAAATTTGGATTTGATTTGATTTTAATTTACGTCACATTTTAAAGCAACACGAGATTTATTGATGACGGACCTCGTAATTTTGAACTACGGTCAAGTGACGAGGACACAGGAAATACGACACCCCTTTCCCCCCTAACTCTTCCCACCTCTTTCTCTAACTACTACATCATACCAACAGGAGATTTTTTTTTCTCGATAGATTTAGCATGTTTCAGCCCCTGTACACAGTTGGAGAATGTGGGAAATCTCTTGTAATAAAAATTTTGTTTAAATCATTATATTAAATGTGAAATGTTGAAAATATTAAAAAAATAAGTATTATTGAAGTAAATACAGTGAGTATCGTTTAAACTCGCGCGAAACTGAGGGGACAGGAATAAATTTTTCGTGGAAAAATAAAATTGTGTTAAAAAATATAGGGAAAAAAAGAATAGAAAAAGAAAACGTATATATTAAGGTATCCAACAACGTTCGGAAGGTTGATTTTGCAAAAGCGTATAGATGGATAATATTTATGATATTTAGTGTCACTTAGATTAGAAAATGTATGTAAAATTGTTTTAGAAAAAATATTGCAATAAAAAATTATTTAAGTACAATATTTTGACAAAAAATGAACATAGAATGACCCATTTTCAAAATCTTCTCCTTTTGTGAAAAATGCTTCTATTATAATAATATTTTGCCTGTATATAGATCAGACCTCTGTACAGAGGCTCAAGTAGAATTTTTGAAATATATAACTTAGAAGTGGGTTTATCCATATTTTACGACAACAGAGGGGAGAAATTTTAAGAAAAAAAACTCCAATAATTATTTCAATTGGTTGTAACTCTGAAAATAATGTTAATTTTTTTGAAAAATAGTTCAGACTCCCTGGAGAAGTCTTTACTTTATATAAGCAAAATATTATTATTTTAGAAGCATTTTTTATAAAAGATGAACATTTTGAAAAAAGGTTATTCTAAGTTAATTTTTTGCCGAAATACTGTATTTAAATACATTTTTTTGTCAAAATATCCTTAAAACAATGTTATACATGTATTCTAATCTAAGTGACACTAAATATCACGAAAATTATCCATTTATACGCTTTTAGAAAATTAAGGTTCCGAACGTGGTCAGATACCTTAAACAAAATTAAATTTATTACAGTATATTTTATTTACAAAGAGATAGATGTGTATATATGTATACATTTTATAAAATTCAAGGAAACATTCACAAGATCTTAAGGTATCCGACTACATTCGGAACCGTGATTTTCAAAAGCGCATAAAGATTAGAATATATGCATAAAATTGTTTTAAGGATATTTTGACAAAAAAATATTTAAATACAATATTTTGGCAAAAAATTAACTTAGAATAATCTTTTTTCCAAATGTTCTTTTGTGGAAAATGCTTCTATTAGAATAATATTTTGCCTGTATATACCTCAGACCTCTGTTCAGAGGCTCAACTAGAGTTTTTGAAATATATTACTTAGAAGTGGGTTTATTAATATTTTACGACAACAGAGGGGAGCAATTTTAAGAAAAAAACGCGAATAATTATTTCAATTGGTGGTAACTCTGAAAATAATGTGAATTTTTCAAAAATTCTAGTTGAACTTCTGTAGAGAGGTCTGAGCTATATACAGGCAAAATATTATTATAATAGAACCATTTTTCTCAAAAGGAGAACATTTGGAAAAAAGGTTATTCTAAGTTAATTTTTTGCCAAAATATTATATTTAAATAAATTTTTTTGTCAAAACGTCCTTAAAACAATTTTATGCGTGTATTCCAATCTGAGTGACTCTAAATATCATGAAAATTATCCATTATGCGCTTTTTTAAAATCACAGTTCCGAACGTAGTCGAAGACCTTAATGCAATTTAATGCCAAATTTTAAAGTTTTTAAAGAAACAAAACATTTATTGAGTTTTGGGAAAGTAATCTGATATTTTTCTGCGTATTGTCTTTTTTAGCCTTAAATTGTAGAGAAATTGTTCGATGTCGTTCATTTTGTTATTCATTTCACCAACGGAATGTGCGTCTAAATAGCTGAACATACTTTTCATGATGCTCCTCATTTCAGACGACATGGGAACAGGAGCTGCAGTATTCATTTCATTTTCGTCTCTGGAATATGCCTCAATGATATTTTTTGAGCTTTGAACAAACTCCAAATTGACTTTGTCTGCTCTAATTTGGGCTATACACATATTATCATCATTTACTGAAACGAATTATTCTGATGATACATAAATAATACAGAAACCTTCTCAAACATATGTTTAAGTGGTTATTCCCAGAAGCGAAATTTTTTCATTTTAAGCGACTTTCATTTTGTGTGAAAATAAAAAATACATGAAAATACAGTCGGACCTCTATACAACGAAGTCGCTAAATCCCGGAAAAAAGTTCGTTACATGGAAAATGCGTTATATAGAGTCTCTTCTTTCGATTTTCTTTATAAACGACGTAAAACAAATTTTAAATTCATAAGCACTATATATTAAAAAAGTAATTATTCACATCTTTTTGTAAATTAATATATTTTATTTTATATATCTTAACTATAAAAAAAAGAAAGAAAAACTGAAAGAAAAATCTCTTGACGCGTTTATTCATTTCCTGAAAAATTAAATTTTTTTCTTTTTTAAATTTTTTTTAAAAATTAAATTTTTTTCTAAAGCGCTTACGTTTCAACATATTCGAGCAACAAGATACGAAGTTACCAGTACGACTGATCAATACTACAAATGAATGAAGACCAGTTCAAGGACACGAGACTCCACTGAGAGCGAAAGGGGATTTCGAAGCTGTTTCCAGAGAACTGGATAATGGGAGTTAAAGGTTGCCCTTCTTGGAGGAAATGTCCAGAACTCTATTGCTCTCGGTGAAAAAGGCACCTGACAAAACCAGTTCAAGATATATGACCACCATCAAATCTGCTAAAAGAGAGAATAACTCGAAATGTCCAGAAATATTTCAAAAAAATGGGAGGAAAAAAAATTGAATCACAAGAGAAAAAGTTCGTTATATAGAAAATGAACTTCGTTATTGGGTGGTTATTTTACGAAGGGAATTGTGAAATGCTCTCGGTTCCAGGAAAAAGTTCGCTATACAGAAAAATTCGCAATATAGAGGTTCGTTATATGGAGGTTCGACTATATATATCAGTTTATCGGGACCATTGTATTATTTCGTGTTTACTGATATTTCATCTTGAGCGTTTTGGGATTAAACTTATTTCAATGTTTTTCTGTCTATCGGAAATCTGAAGGAGAAAACAAAACCGAAAAAGCGTGAGGTGACAAAAACATTGCGATAAGAAAATGAAGCCACTATGAGTAACACGAAATACAACTCCTAAACATTCATTAAAAGTCAAAATATTGTTACGTAGATCCGGGGTTCGAGGATTTTATGCAAATCAGTCGCAAAGAACAAGACAGTTCTTTAAGAGCGACGAGAATTTACTGTCGAAAATCCAATCCATGAAATACAGGATTCGCAGAATAAATCTCAGAAGGTCTTCTCACCTTCAACAGCGCTCAGCCACAATTATCGGTGTCTAAAATATACGCATATAAAAGATTATTCATAAGCAATCGCTCGGTCAACTACCAAAGTAATCACTATTCGCTTCAACAGTCAAAGCAACACTAACTGATCGCTAGTCAAAACCAGACTGATTTTCGGCGAGCATTTCTCTATTTACACCCCACACGGATAATTCGAGAAAGATCCTCTTGCTTCATAGGTTCTGAAATTAATGTATTTCTCCACAAATTTCTAGAAGAATCTAGAGGGTCCCGAACTCGCCAAAAATAGTCGCCAATATGATCGCCGTCACCAAAGTTCCATTGAATCACCATTATAACGTAAGGGACGGTATTGCTTGTGAATATTACAATTTTAACGTAAATTTAATCTAATTTAGAGTAAGATAAAGGCATTACACATCCAAATGCAAATTATTTACGCTATTTTACACAAAATTCGTAACAATATTATACTAGACAAGCAGTTAAAATTCCAGTTTACTGAGGTTATAACGGAATTCCAGTTTTCTGTAGTATAATGAATTATTACGGAATCCCGTAATCAATTTTCCTACGAATATTCCCATCAACAATTTTTAAAAATAGATTTAATTTGAATTATTAGAATATCCCATGAACCTTATCGTATTCTTCTTTTTGTGACATGGATAACCGATGAGTTTGTAGTCAGCGTTGTTTCCGCCGAGTTGTTAATTCAAGTCCTGGTACAGCTACAGGGTAATCTTTTGAAACTTAATTTTTACAGGTCCGTGAAGTTAGGAAAGTAGGTGATAACTTAGCTGACATTCCAGTCTCTTCAAAATTATAAGGTTCATCGCCAATAGACCTCTGTAACTTCAGCGTGTGAATTTAGTATTCAATTAATCATATTCTTTATGTTACGAAATTTACCAACAGATGTGCTCCTTCATATGGAATTATAATTTATTCAAAATTAATAGATAAAAAGATAAAGTTACAAAAGAAATTAAAATATTGTGTTGCCACATTGGTAAAAAAACAATTGTACAAAATTCGGAATTCTAGCCGTAAGAAATTTAATTGCAGATCTTCATTTTTGCAAAAGTAAAATAAAGTTAAATTTTTGCGGGTAACATAACACAGCAAAATTTTAGGGGCAAATGATGTTGTGCCGCAACTATATTAGTAGAAATATTTAATTGCAAATTGTAGCAATGGTCAGATAATGAGCCCGCAAGATTTTGAACATTTCTCTCGGACTTCTAACACATGACTGAGTGATTCAAAGCTTCCTCAATGATCCTTTGACTACCCGTGCTACTTAAACAGACTATTCTAACACTTCTATTTCCTTTAAGAAAACAGTAAATATCTAAATAAAAATAGTACTTATATCAAACAAAAAAATTAACTTAACTGTATTATTGATATGTGATGCTGTCGACTCATGTAGTAAATAAACATAAATATTGAATCAATAATTATTTAATTTTAACGTAATCACAATATATATACATTTATATTATTTGAATCAATGGAAAAAAGTTTATTTATTATTATAATTTTTCTATCAGCATAAATTCAGAGCGTATTAAATTTTTTTTTTCGTAACAACTTTAAATAAATGCCGTAATAGAAAATGAACACCTGTGAATCCATTAACTTTTTATAATTCATGAAATAAAGTTACATTATTTTGTACTTTATTAGTGTCGCCATCTATTCAGCAAGGATTAAACTACTTTTTCTATTTCAATGTATTCAGGGCCATCTAGTGATTGTAATTCAAAATAAAAGGAGTGATATAATGATAAACAATAATTGTTGGAGCTAATGGGGGGCTATATCTTGCCAATCAGGTAGTTAACCCCCCCCGCCGATTTTTTTAAAATTCGTAAATTCATGAACGATGTGATGTTTACTTTAGTTATTTGTGCGATAACTTAGGCCTACCAATGGTTTACCAAATACTAATACGGTTTAAAAAAATGTAATAAAAACAAAGCAGATTTGAAAAAATTTCTGAGTTCTTAAATGTCAAATATATAAGTATGTATATATTTTTTACTTGATAGGGACATTCTAAGCATTTTGTGATTTTTTTATAAAATTGTTAAATGTGACAAGAAAATAGCTAGACTGATGAACAGACAAAATTGTTTAAGGGTATTCAAATGCATAGTAAATCATTAAAATTCATTTAATTTTAATATTATTTTTTTAAAGATGTTGAAGCTTCTTAGAAGAAAATTAGAACACTAATTTTTGTTTTTCACGTGCAAGTTATGTGGAACAAAATAACATAAATTACTTCCTTTTAACTTTTTTTGACATCTTATGAGGAGAACAAGCAGATTTTGTATCTTAAATTTTGGATAATCTGTATACTTTTCTTTTTTAACTAAGGGAATGGTTTTTATTCACGAATAATTGTTGTTGTTGTTGTTTTCTGATGCCACCTGTCTGACGTAGTCAGATCGAGGCCCACGAAATTCATCGTGGCATGGACAAGAGGTACACCTGTCGTTGGCTCACGAATAATTAAAATGTGTCATTATTTATTTAACTAAGCAATTGTAAAAAATTTTTCATTATTATCTATATATTAGTAAGCATATCACTCATTACATTAATAAGTATACCTAATATCTATGCATATTACCCTGATCTTTTGAAAAATATTTTGATAAAGGAATTTATCTAGGAATGCTCTTTTATATGATATGTGTATGGAACAAACAGCATTTTACAACTGAAGCTATAAATCTTTTGAAGCTATAAATCAAGCATATTCAATCTATGACTGAAGCTATAAATCAAGTTCACAACTTGCACTAATGCAAGCGAAACATTTGAATTATTTAGTATATCTCCCTAGTATGTCCCATTCCATAACTATAATCACAAATATTATAAGTAGAATGCCGGACGTTTTTAGGCAAAGTATAAAATAAGAGAATTATTTCATACTTTGCCTAGGCATTATATAGAATGCCTAGGCATTTTATAGAATGACTAAAGCTGTTTAGGCAAAGTATGAAATAAGGTCATGATGAGGTTACTATATCAATGACGTACATTTTTAAAAAATGCAAATGTTATTGTGACAAAATAATGAGTGTGCCATTAAAAAATTATTCAAAGTACGTAAAGGAAAAAGAAAGTTGTACCAAACAAAATTTATGTCTTTCTTATTAAGGAAAACAAAATTTTCAAAAAAAATAATAAGAAGAACTTAAAATTAATCTACTTATTGCAACATGGTAGGTTTGAATTGCATTTTAAATGACATTTCATTACATATTTCAAGCAAAGACAATTTTTATTTTGCTTTGTTTTACACATACATTTGACGAATCCTTCAACGCTTCTATTGGAATGAGTAATTGCAACAGACATATGAGGAAAAAATTTCCTTAGGGAACAAAGTAATATGTGATTTCGTATATACTCATTTTAAAATTTCTTCTGAAGATCCAAGTCGATAGAAACCATTTTTCCCACTCGTTACAAGTGCCAATATTTTGGCATTCAGAAAAAAATCATAAATTTCACAACAATACCTCTTTTTAAAATAATTTTTTGTTTTTTCTGTCAAGGTTCACCAAAGTGGATGTACGATTCAATTTTATAACGTATAACGTTTTTGTATTTGGTTGAAAGTTCTTTTAGAATTCTATCATGTCCTCTATGTCCAATATCCAAATGATCTTCATGAAGTACTTAAAATAACTCAGAATCCGTAATGTAATACTGTATAAAAGTGCTTCCCAACCTTTGTATTCCCGTGGACCGGTCAACGTTTGAAAATTTTACCGCGGCCCGCTGTTTATATTTTTAATTGTTTTGATTTAATAATTTAATTGTATTTAAACATGCCTTCAGATTAAAATTTAGTTACTCCAAAAAATGAATATAATGTGATTTTACATGAAATATAAAGTGATTTCCATGGAAAGTCAAGCAAACAATAGAGAAATATATTCCAGTAAATAAAATAGAATTAATTAATACTCCTTGCTTCGCCCGATAACATTTGATCCACCAACAGACTGTTGAGAACCATTCTGTATAGTACTGACACCTGTAGCGAATTATAAACGAAGCAATGTCCATAATTATTTCGAAACGAAAGGAGTGTTTATCCGGGCGAATTAGTTAGACATTCCACAATAAGTAGTTCCATGAGATAATTTAGGTATAGTAATGTTTAATTAGATACGAATTGCCGCGATGCGGCTTACACACATTCTACGATACAAGTTACACACACACACACACTAACGATCTTTACAATTTTAATACAGATGTGCGCACACCAGCGCCCTCGCGTGGTCAATATTTCGGCACAACGCCTTCTTTAACAGGTTACATGAGTTTACTTTTACTTTCACCGAACATCACATCATAGCTATTCAGGAACTAATAGGTCCTGGGTTCCTTTTTATTAGTCATTTTGGCTTTTTGTACATCAGTTATTAACTTCGTGTACGTGTATAGCTTCAGTTTAAACAAAAAAAATTACTTTTTTTTAAGCTTTAACTCGAGTTTTGGGCAGCTCGTCGTTGAATAGTTATTTCGTGCCTATAGACCGGGATCGGTAACCTTTTAGCTGTAGCGTGTCAAAAATCAATCTACCAATTATGATTCAGCGAGCCACACAGTAGGGTATTTTTAAACAATTCTATTCCCGTGATAATGTATGCAGAATAGAGTTCAATTATGTGGATTTACAGCTTTATCACACATTAATTTTGCCTCAATTAAAAATATTTCTTAACATAAAAATAAATAACATAAAATATAACTATTTCTCCAACAAAAATAATAAAATTATTAAAATAAGAAACAGACAAACGAAAGATATAAGTATTTCCCCTGATTACAGTTAAATAAAATATTTAATGCGAACCTAGTGCTGCTTCGCTCTACCTCCATATCTCAAAAAATGTGGTGTGTAATTTGTGACTTTTACTTTGGCATGATTCTGAGCATTCAGTTGTTAAACAATTTCTTTGCGTACTCGAAATATTTTTCGTATGAGGAAAAATATTTTACTTATAGATATGTAGAACTAAAAAAGCTGAAAAGCAGAATACACACATATGCAACTTTCTCTCTTCAAACAATTAAATATCTCCAGCTATGGCATTCAATAATTTACAAAAAAGCTGTGAATTTACCTTTAGAGTTATCTTTCAAATATTTTCATAATTCCTTAATTGTCCAAATTGTTTGTCACACACACATGTAAGGTCTATTACAAATTTATGAAGTTCATTCAAAAATTGGCATATTTGTTGATTAGTGCTGAGTGCCACTGATAATTGTATCGTGTGCCATAGGTTGCCTACCGCAGCTATAGACCATGAATCCTTCTCCAATACTACAGCTTGCTTCTCTATTTTCATAAAGCACGGGAAAAAAACAATTTTTTTCTGAACAAGTTTAAATAAAATTAAGTATTTTGACACTCCCTAACAAACCACAATGTGCAACTGACAAATTCTGAGCCAGAGGCGCGCATTAAAAGTCCCGTGACTTGCCACACAATATCCAAAACGAATCGGAGTTGTATTTCATACTTTGCTGGTAAAACGTGAACTCACCGCTACACGATTCGTTATTTCTTATTGCAAGGCTGACATTTACCCGATGTCTGGTTTTGGTGTAACTATTCTAAAAAATACTGAATAGACTAGGATGTGACGCATAAAATAATTAATCGCACAAACACAACATTACATAGCGAAGTTTTTTGTACATCTCCATCTAGTGAAAGAACAGAGCAGCAACACTATTGCGTCATTAGCTTGACGCTGATTGGTTGGAGAGGCGATGCCATTCGCAACAGCCGGTTACTCATTAGGCATTCTATCGAATGCCTAGGCAATGTGTGAAATAAGAATCATTTCATACATTTCCGGCTAGTTTTAGGCATTCTATAGAATGCCGGATTTCATACTTTGCCGGCAACATATATATAATCACCATCACAGAATTATAATTAGGCGAACAAGATTTTCCATTTTAAACGATACTAAATTTCTTCACATTTTGTGTTCTGTACTTCCTAAAATAAAACTTTTTAAAATGTGTTGATATTTAATTGGACAACATTTTATGATAAATAATGATCTGTTCATATAAAGCAGTAACAAAGCCCATAAATCACTAAATTCATAGCTCAACTGAAGACAGTCCTTATTAAATTTGTTTCCTTAGCAGAGAGAGGAGCGTAGCTAGCGCCGTATCAATGATACGGGCCCCCAAGTTACAGGGGCCTCAACGTGTGTAACTACAGTCGCAGTAACAGGACTCTAATATCTAAAAAGGGGCCCCGAAGGAATTTTGATACAGAGCCTACTCAGAATTAGCTACGCCTATGATCCCAAGCACAAAAAACGTTTCATAAGACATGTAGGGGCAGTATTAGTTGAGGTTTCTCTCAATAGATGGCTGCACGAGTCTAGACAAACTTTGTGGTTTGTAGTAAGACCAGCACAAACAGGAATATAAATAAACTAATTATAATTTAAAAATTGCGTAATAAAAATAAAATAGATACACCGAATAATTGTAAGAAATCTTTGTGAATTTTTCAACCTTATTTATAACCTTATATTTTTGTATTATTTTTATGTATTAATACTTTTTTGTCACCAAAGTATAATTATGATGGTAACTTTAATAAAACTGAGTATGATGTAATAAATTACAGTTTTAAAAAACTAAAAAACAGGCCGGTTTCAATGTTAAATTTAACTAAAAAGTAAAAAAATAATTCCTAATATAAGAATAAAATGATTTACGAGAAAATTAATGTCATTTGGGTAAAACCGTGGGGTCTTACTAGTTCTATTCCGAAATGCTATGATTTAGAATAAAAATTTAGTACAAAGCACCCCACACGCTTTTATCACAACGACATTAATTTTCTCGAAAATCATTGCATTCTTATATTAGGAATTATTTTTTACTTTTTAGTTCGATTAACCATAAAAGCGTGTTTTTTAGTTTTTTTAAACTTTGATTTTATTTTCATTTATTAGTTCGATCTACATTAAAAGCATGTATATTTAGTTTTTTTTACTATCATTTATTCATACACTTTTGTTTCAAAATTTTGGGCCGTGGCGCAAAAACTGTGCCCATCCAACAATTTATAAGCCCGGATAGCTCAGTCGGTAGAGCGTTAGGCTTTTAACCTAACGGTCCAGGGTTCGAGTCCCTGTTCGGGCGAGATTATTTTGTCGCTCATCCTGTATAGTGGTTAGCGACAATGACTGCTGTGCCGTTGGGACTGGGTTCGAATCCCGGAGTAGACACGAATGTTTGTAAATGTATAGTGCCTTCGCGGCATAGGGTTACTTTAAATAGCCGTCGAGCCGAAGTCCTCTCGTGAGGTTGGTGGAAGGGGAAGAGAGGCGGGAGGCCCCTGATCAACTCCAGGATGTTTTCTCTCAAAATTGGGGTGAAAACGAGCTAAATCGTTCTGTCACTTGTATGGTGCTCAAAGCTACGGCTAACAACAGGCGTCACTTAGCCCTTTGCCATGATGAATTTCGTGGGCCTCGATCAGGTGGCGTTAGTAGCAACAGAACAACTTTTTTTGCATGCACGCGTCTTTTTTTTTTATTTCCATCAGAAAGAGCCTGGACAATTACTTATATTATAAGTAATTTTCCAGCCTCTAGTAAGTACAATAGTAACCCTAAAAGCGAAAATGTTTTGTTGTTTTTTTGCATCAGCAATTACTTATATTATAAGAAATTGCTGACGCAAAAAAAAAAAAAAAAAAAAAAAAAAAACCACGTTTTTGCTTTTAGGGTTACTCTTAATCTTTTAGTCGCAAATCTGGAAATGAGATGTGGAATTAGTCACCAAATCTGGAAATAGTATATAGAATTAGTCGTCAAATCTGGCAATGGTACATGAAAGTCGCCAAATCTGAAAATTGTATAATGAATTAGTCGCCAAATCTGGATTATCTTGTCTCCTCATTATCCTATTCAGGACAATGGAACAAAATTATGAAATTATTCTATTGTCATCGGTCCTTGACAAGTGTGCAAAATATCGAATTAATCCGACCTTTTAAAGTGGTTAAAAATCGAATTCAAAGATTCCGTACAAACAAGTGAAACTTATAAAAGCGTGTTAAAAATGTGGAAATTCCTCATTTCTCCTCTTGCTACTGACTGCTGATGTTGTTTTAGGAACTAAGAAAATAAATTTGAAGAAAGATTTAAATGGTTCTCATATGATCATTATTGTCTTTTTTTACGCGCGCAACACATGATTAAATAATATTCATCTATCAGGATCACCAAAAAACAAGTAACGAAAAACTTAACAAGTGCGATAGGTAAGAAAAGATATATATATATTTCAGTATCCGTTCCTATTCCAAACAGATAGCAAATTTCATTTTCCTCTTTTTGTTAACAAAGCCAAGTAACATGTAAAACTACAAGCGCAATGTAAAGTCAGACGATGACATAAAATACAGTAATCCATCGGAAAAAATTAAATCTGAACAAGAACTTTCATTTCCTTTGATTCAAACAAAATAATCAATTATTTCGTCTTTTAACTGTTTAAATTTCCCCATAGGATTCGAAAGATGCGCTTAAGAATTATCAAGAATCTATGGCCCGAGTTGCCACTCTGAAATCGTTTACAATAATATCATAGGTCAGGGATGGCGAACCTTTTTGGATCAACGTGCCATTTTTTCTTTAAAATATGTTTAATGAGGTATAGACGTGCCGTCAAATAATTTTGACTTAATTTTGATTTTAATGTAATTTTGAAAATAATAAAACTAAATACCCACATCACAAAATTCTTTATTTACTACGAAAATATACACTTTGCTCTCTATAGTAGTAAATGTTTCAGTTATTAATTTTAATTACATTAAATTTAATTAAATTTAAGTAACATTAGTGTGACTTATGTTGTTGCAGATTATATACATAGATGACAAATAACTTATATTAGGATTGCAAAATGTATCTTTTAGCAGCATGCACGTTGAATTGAAGTCATCTACCAAACGGTTTCTAGTGAGTATTTAATTCTAGTGAACGGTTTCACTAGAATTAAATACTTACCTTTTTCGAAGTGAGTAACGGTTTCTAGTGAGTATTTATTCATCTCTGAAAATAATCACTCGCAAGCATAGATAGATAAAAAATATGGTTAGAATAGTAAAAGCTAGCTTCTTAAAACAGTTGTATGTGTCCATGTTACCATGGACACCAAATTCCATGTTACCAAAATTTCGTTAATGGCATTTTTACTTATATTGCTTGTTAATCTTTCTGTTTCAATCGATTTCAACTTTTTCTTTGTTTCAATAAATTTTTGAATCCATTATGAACGAGACTAAAAATCAATAAGTTGCATTTGAAATTCTTCAATTTCCAACGAATCGAATTGGAACAAGTTCAGTTTATCAAATAATGTCACATCAGGGTATATAATAAACTTGAGCGCGCGCGTTTCTTACAATTCTTTGAACTGAGAAAATCTCACTGAAAACTCCTTGATTGAAGAATCAATTATGGAAATTAATTCTTCAATAATTATATCTTTGGTTTCTCATGTACATTTTTATCCTTGAAATTGTTTTTCAAGTTTGGGGTTACTTGCAATAATATACTTTCTGAATTAAAATGCTAACCGTTTTGATCGGTGATGTGCCCAAAATATTGTGCTGCGTGCCACCAATGGCACGCGTGCCGATGGTTCGCCATCCCTGTCATATAGGTTATCTAAGAAATATTATTTAAGCAAAATAAATGGTATTGATTTAGTTTTAACGTGATGAAAATAAATTTAAGAAATTAAATCATTGATACATTGACTAAATTAACAAATGCTTTAATTGATTACGATTGTGTGAATTTAGAAACAGAAGGAGTATCATCTGAAAAAAAACATAGTTAAAATTTGATTTTATAGTTACCTGCATATTCAAATTACAGTTAAAAATACTTATTCCTTTGGTTTTATTTTAACCTAAGTAATGTTTTGTAGACAAATGTATTTCTAGAGTTTCTCAAGTAACTATGGTATTTATCTTTATACACGTTGAATATATTTATTTTACTACTAATAATTTTATACTTTTTGTTAAGTAATACAATTTAGCCAATAATACTGTGCTTTATATTTGCGCCTAGAATCTAGCAATAACTTATTTATTGTAGTTGAGGTTCAGCGTAGGCAATGCATTTTTGAGTGAAATTTTAGGTAAGTTACCTTTTTCCTGTAATGAATTTAGAAATTCTATCCATTATTTTTTATAGTATTTCGCTCAGTATAATAAACCGAAAGTTGGGAGGTTGACTAGCCTCAAAAGATGTTAAACTCCACTTTTATATAAGTTAATTTTTTTAGCTGTCCTAAGTCAGCAATTTTTATAAAACTGCAACATCTATATTTTTAAAATTGCAATATCTGTTTTATTCACTTACCTTTGTGTTCTATTGATTTCCTTATATTAGAGAATAATTAACTATATATATATAGTTAATTATATTACTTATTAAATAATTAGCTGCATTACCCACATAACAGGATAATTGTAACCATATCTGTTGAAAATTAACAGCTTTACGTTTTTAAAGTAAGATTGCATCGGAATCTATCGAACGAGATCTTTCCACCAATCATAGGCTCCATCTACGGAAATCACGCGGATTCCAAGACTTCCTGCTGTCACTTCATGTAAAAGTCCCAAGATACTTTGGAAAGCAGTGCCGATTTAAGCTCATTTCGGGCCCAGGGAGCTGAAGATCTACGGGCCCCCTCGGCACTGAAGGATCGAAATTTATAACTAGAAAATCTGGTTAAGTCCAGCTTATCCGGGCCCCTGGTCGCCCATCCCAAGCGCTCAATGGATAAACCGGCACCGGAAACGTTCTCTTTCGTCTATGTTATAATGTAGTGTATCTTTTTGTGCTGTGTGTGTTTTCGGTATTATACGTCTGCGTACGCTACTGATTGAGACTAAAAAAAACCTTTAATATACAATTTATATATATAAACATATACAGTAAACATATAACATATACAGTAAACATAAACATATACGTAACATATACAGTAAGTACTTCGACTTACGCGAACCCGAAGTTCGCGATTTTCAAATTTCGTCGATGCGTCCCTTTTTTCCCTCTTTTTTTAACCACTAAAACTCAGGCGTAGTCAGTGCCAGAGTCTAATGAAACTGATAATGTGATTGAAGAGATCGTCGACCTTTCCAGAAAAATAAATTTAGAAGTGGTTAGTGATGTGATGACGTTCAAGAACGGCTGGGCTCTAGGGATGGCGATCAGAGATCGATAAATCGAAGAATCGATTTCTTGGGCCAAAAAAAATCAATTTTTTAAATCGATATGTCGCACTGAATCGATATTTCATCCTAGAAAATTGTCATTCGATTTTTTCTGTTTTGGTAAAAACCATAAAATTATTTACAAAATTATTGCAATTATCTTTAAAACCCGTAATATTACGGTGTTGGTGGTTAAAGGGTTAATTGCTCAAAAACTCGCGAGATGCCTGTATGCCTAGTTTCCTTCGCCTATCTTTAATAAATGGTTAAAAAAATAAGTTACGTTTATAATCTTTGACTTTTTGTATTTGTCGATATTCTGTCATTTGTTTATGTCTTGATTGACTGACTGTCGTAATATACTGTGATTAGCGAAACAAATATTTATTTCTATGTAGTGTTTGTTAAGCAATAATAAGTAACTGAGGGTAAGTAAATCGCTTCTTATTTTTCACTTTGATGCTATTATTTTGAGTTTGTTACGTTAGTTGACTGTCTTGACAGACATTTGTTTAAAAAACCTTAGAAATTATAAGCATTGGGAACTTTAAGCTATATTATCTATTTTCTAAACTTTTTTATGTAGCAGATACATTTTGAAAATAAGTGTCTTCTTTGATACGGTAATAAAAATAATTGTAATTGTCGAATTCCCTGATTTTACTGATAAGAGATAATTTATTATGGTATCTTTCTTGTTTTGCATAAAATGGATTTATGTTTACATTGTAAATGCAGACTTGAAAAAAAATTGATTTCTTAGAAATCGATCTTTTAGACCCTGATTTTTTTGTGATTCAATTCATCAGGTTACGATTCGAATCGATTTAAAAATCGATCTTTTTCGGAATGAATCGCCATCCCTACTGGATTCCCATAGTCAGAAGCTGACAATTATGAGCTCATAAAAATACATGAGCGAGAGTAAGACATTGAAGACCTTGGGGTTTTAGACCCAGTTCAATCAGAAGACGAATGACGCTTGGGAATTTGGCCGAAGACCTTAGTTTAGGGGCGTAGCAACCGCTGTATCAATGATACGGGGCCCCAAGTTACAGGGACCCAAACGTATGTGAGGAAAATTTGTTAATATATTAAGGGGCCCCAAAAAATGTGAGTAAGAAATTTTGATTCGGAGCTCACTCAGAACTAGCCACGCCAGTGCCTTAGTATATTTTAAAAAGGGTTACAATTTTTAGAAAATACAGATTCCAACGAAGAGCGTGTTTTTTCAACGAATAAAGGAATTAAAAAAAAACATTATCATGCTAAGGAGAAATTTTGCGGGAGAAAAAAAAATTCTTTAAACTGGCCGACTACTTAGATTTTATGAAATCTTCTACACATCAAAATAACTTCGGTTTGCGATATTGTATTTGTGTTATTTATGATTTTATTAAATATTTTTGTTTCTAAATTATTATTTTCTTTCGTCTCTGGCCCAAAATAAAAATAATATTTATGAATTTATATGTGGAATTATACCACGACTTAACGAATTCTACTCCTATTGCGTCTAAGTTGGGAGATTAATGTTACTTTTGTGCTGCCATCTATTAGGAAAATATACAACAAAAAACTCTAATATATTGTAAAGGACAGTTTTTGTAGAGATTTTCTCTCGCTAGATGGCTGCACCTGTCAACTGTTTTTCGAATTCTCTAAACGGATATTGGCAAGATAGAAATTAATTCTATTCAAATAAATGTTAAACTTAAATAATAATTGTTAAACTTATATTTTATGTAAATGCATTTAATTTCTGTTAATTTTTAAAATGGTTTTCATAATTTATATTTCTGTTTTTATATTTTCTTTACTCATGTAGTCGTATCGATTGTATTATGCTTAACTGCAGCATAACTGTGTAAAATACTAAAAACGTGGCATTTTCTGTACAACGTGTAGATCTATGTTTGCCGCCGTGGAATGAACACGCAGAATAAAATTCCAGTAGATTTTGATAAAGTGTAATGTTTGAATTAAATGAAAACTCAACACACTTGAGTATTATTTAGAGTGCTATGAAGCAAGCACCTAATAACTGGTGACCCTGGATTTTATATTTACTGGATTATTCAATATGACAGAAGCTGAAAAGTTCGAAGCAAGCGGTGTTAGCATCAAAATACCGCCGTTCTGGTTCGACAAACCTGAGATATGGTTTTATCAGGTCGAAGCGCAGTTCAGGATTTGCCGGATTACTTCGGAGGAGACGATGTTCAGTCACCTCGTGGCTCAACTGGAACCGAGGGTGTTGGAAGATATCTGGGACATTGTAAAAGATTCTAACCCCAACAAATATACAGCTACGAAGGAACGTCTTTTGAAGATATTCGTCGAAAGCGAAAACAAAAAAATGAAGCGTCTTCTCACGGGGATTGAGTTAGGTGACATGTTGCCTAGTCAACTGCTAAGAAAAATGCGCGCCCTCGCTGGTACCGATGTCTCGGAAAAGGCGTTGCGCACACTATGGCTGGATAAAATGCCAGATTCTGTTAAGTGCATTGTAATTGTCAGTGAAGAACACCTCGACAAAATAGCGGCGATGGCAGACAAGATCGTAGAGATGGCGCCGAGAACAGTAGATATCGCAGCGGTGCAGGATTCCGCAGGAGTGGATCAACTCATGGCTAAAATAGCCACCCTTGAAGGCCAAATTGCCTCATTAAAGCTGCAACGGAAATTCCGGAGCTCTAGCCCTCATCACCATCAGAGGAGTAGAAGTCGCAGCAAATCAAGGCGCCACTACAATCCTCAGGGAAGATATTGCTTCTACCATTTCCGATTCGGGAAGAAGTGCCTCCCTGGTAAATGCGTACAGCCGTGCAGTTTCAATGAGCCGGGAAACGAATCCCAGCAGTAGACGCCGCGGCGAGTCCTGCTGCCGATATTTTAGGCCGCAAATTCCGATTATTTGTCAAGGACAGAGAAACCGGATGTCAATTCCTGGTGGATAGCGGAGCAGACGTTTCGATCCTCCCTTGGACAAAAACGAAAGGTGAGTGCCAAGCCTCTCAATATAAACTGTATGCTGCTAATGGCACTGAAATTCCAACATATGGTCTAAAAATTCTCACGCTGGACCTAGGCCTAAGACGCCCATTTCAGTGGCCGTTTATTATTGCCAAAGTTGAGCGAGGAATCATAGGTGCTGATTTCCTTCAAAAATTCCAGTTGCTGATAGATCTGCACAACAGGAAATTAATCGATGGAGTAACAAATCTTTCAATTAAAGGAGAAGTTGCTACCATCCAAGAAAATAATGATCTCAGCACAGTCAATAGAGCCTCCAAATATTTCAACCTGCTTAAGTTGTATCCTGATTTAACCAAGCCAAACTTGGTTAACAGAGTTGTTAAACATGAAGTAAAGCACCACATCCTAACAACTGGCCAACCGGTTTATTCGAAGGCAAGACAACTAGCCCCTGATAAGTTGAAGCTGGCGAAGCAAGAGTTCCAATTTATGCTGGACAACGACATTATTAGACCCTCAAAATCTCAATGGGCAAGTCCATTGCATTTAGTAAATAAAAAGGATGGCACATTAAGACCATGTGGCGATTACAGGCGACTCAACGCACAGACAATACCAGATCGATATCCAATTCCTAGAATTGAGGACTTTAATCACATCCTGAAGGATAAAAAAATATTTTCCAAGATAGATCTAGTAAAGGCTTATTATCAGATACCAATTGCTGAGGAAGACAAAGAAAAAACTGCCATCACCACCCCATTTGGCTTGTACGAGTTCAATACTATGAGTTTTGGACTGAGGAATGCTCCTTCAACCTTCCAACGTTTCATTACTGAAGTACTGTATGGACTCGACTTTGTTTTCCCGTATCTTGATGATGTACTTGTTGCCTCATCTACTGAAGAGGAACACAGTGAACACCTAAAAATGGTATTTGAAAGATTCCAGCAATATGGACTTCGAATAAATGTCTCCAAATCAGTGATGGGAGCTGCCCAAGTTGAATATTTGGGATTTCTGATCACTGCAGAAGGTTCTCGGCCATTGCCAGAAAAAGTTCAAGCTATCTTCAACTACAAACTACCAGAAACTATTCATGACCTGCGAACGTTTCTGGGCATGATAAATTTTTACCGAAGATACCTAAAGGATGCTGCTAAGACCCAAGCACCTCTACATGAACTGTTAAAAGGAGCGAAAAAGAAAGACCGCAGAAAAGTGCATTGGACTGATGACACCAGGAGAAGCTTCGAAAAATGCAAAACTGACCTTGCCGAAGCTGCTCTTTTATCATTTCCAAGATCTGGACTACCCCTATCACTTTGCACAGATGCATCAGATTTTGCTGTGGGCGCAGTACTCCAGCAATTAGAAAACGAGCGTTGGAAACCAATAGCTTTTACTCAAAGAAGCTAAATGAAACACAAACAAGGTATAGTACCTATGACCGAGAACTATTGGGAATATACCTTTCAGTGAAACATTTCAAACACCTGCTGGAAGGGAATGATTTTGTTATATATACTGACCACAAGCCTCTAACTTTTGCATTTAAGCAAAAAATGAAAAAGCATCACCAAGACAACAACGACAACTTCAATACATTTCAGAATTTAGTTGTAACATTCAACATGTATTGGGTAAAGATAATGTTGTTGCAGATGCCTTATCCAGAATTCATTCAATTTCCGAAATCAACTTTGAGGAAATTGCAGAAGAGCAAACTACTGACGAAGAGTTGCAAATATTATTGCACAACAATTCTTTAAAATTTAAACCTTCGACATTGCCATCTGGGAAAAAACTTTGGTGTGACATCTCAACACAAAAAATTAGGCCTTACATTCCACAAAAATTCAGGTTTCAAATATTCCAACTAATTCATGGCTTAGCTCACCCTGGTATTAAATCTACAGTTAAACTGATGATTGAAAAATATGTCTGGTCAGATATTAAAAAGCAAGTCAGAGAATGGGCAAAAGCTTGCATTAGATGCCAAAAATGTAAAGTCAGCAGGCATACAAAATCCAAATTAGGAGACTTCGAACAACCAGATGAAAGGTTTAGTGTAGTTCACATAGATCTCATTGGAAAACTACCACCTTCAGAAGGGATGCAGTATTGCTTAACCTGCATTGACCGATTCTCTTGCTGGATGGAAGCAATTCCTATACCTGAAATAACAGCTGAAATAGTTGGGAGAGCATTTTATGAGAAATGGATTTGCAGGTTTGGAGTACCTGCCAAAATAGTCACAGATCAAGGTCGACAGTTTGAGGCAGAACTATTTAGAAGCATAGCTGCAATATGTGGTGCTAAAGTAGCCCACACAACATCTTATCACCCTCAATGTAATGGGAAAAGTTGAACGTTTACATAGGACCTTGAAAGGTGCTATAAAAGCTCACAACAATATTAGATGGACAGAGTCATTACCCACTGTGTTGTTAGGTTTAAGAGCTGCCATAAGACCTGACATTAGTTACACAATTGCACAGATGGTCTATGGTACTTCCATTAAATTACCTGGCGAATTTTTTGATTCCCCTACTATTAACATGGATCCACAGAATTTTGTCGCCAAATTACAGCAGCACATGGCAGAGCTAAAGCCACTGAAGTCTCCTAGCAACAGGAAGCAAAATATCTTTGTGCATAAAGATTTGAAATCCTGTTCCCATGTGTTTCTTCGTATCGACAGAGTTAAAAAAGCATTAGAACCACCATATGAAGGACCATATACTGTACATAAAAAGTATGATAAATATTTCACAATCCTAATCAAAGATAAAACAATTAATATATCTGTAGATAGACTAAAACCTGCCTATTTGTTAGCAGTGGACAATCAAAATGAACAAACTAGTGTTGGACAAAAAAATGAGATTTCAAATTGGAAAGAACTTTCCCCAATGCCTGATGAACAATCTACTACCAGCTGTGGTAGAAAGATAAAAAAACCAGTAAGATTTAGAGAATAAACAAAATAGCAACTATTATGTATGTAAGTGTTAAAGTTTGAAATTCCTTTCACTTATTACTAGTAAACAGTTATTAAAAATTAGTAAATTTGAAAATCACCATTTATAAAAATGTATCTAATTGATTAAATATATACTTGGTAATAATTCTCTTGGTAATGCAATTCATGTACATATAGTGAAAAGTTATAGTAAACACTGCTTTAAATGTTGTAGATATGCTTATAAAATGACAATGTATGTTAATTCCTGGATTTTAGAATTGAAAATTGACTCTTAATTGGTTATATATACATGTATGATTTTTATGCTAGTATTGTGAAATTTAAATAATTATTCTTCCACTATCCTGATATAACCTCATCAGTAAGTTGTAAGCTTAAGTAGAATTGTGTGTAATTTCATAACAGCGAGAACCTAAATCAAACAAAAGCTTTGTAAATAAAAAGAAATTAAAGAGCATGATGTAAAATTTTCCATATATATTCTCGCATTCAAAGTAATATATGTTATACAAAGTTTTCAACTTTATGTCACAAATAATTATTTATTACTACTGTTTTTTTTACATTGTCGACAGAAATTCTCTCATTAGTATTACAATTTGTGGGCATCTCATCTCTTAAATGTGTTATAGAATGTGTTTTTTTTCATTGGAAAGTATGTATTTTAACAAAATTATCTATTATGTATTTAATAGTGAACATAAAATTTTCAGGATATCAATATAGATATGTGTTAGCATCAAATTCTATGTTTATAAATAGATATGTGTTAGCATCAAATTCTATGTGTAGAAATAATATGTGTTAGCATCAAATAAAATGTGTATAAATAGATACTGTTTTGCATAAAAATGCTCAATTGTGGTAAATGGATTGTATTAGTGATTAACTGAGTTATAATTAATTATGTGGTGAATTGAAACTAAAGTTTTCTGATATTCTTTCTTGTAAATAGGAAGTTTTCTGTATGTATATATTATAAAATTACCCATTGTGTATGTAAATATGAAAATTGATTTTTAACACTATTGGATTTGATATGTTTCATAATATTCAAAAAATTAAGGTGTTGTCATTGCAGAGTAACTTGAAATGTTTTTTTAATGGCATGTTAACTTTCATTGGAATATGAATGATTTTTTTCGCAAAATATTTATGTACTCCTTAGTTTCCCATGTTCAAATATTGACTGAGTTTTGTGTATTTGCAAAAGCATTCTGTAGTTTATTTTTTTTTTGAGTTATTGCATATCTTATATATACTCTTTTTTGACTTTGTTTAAATTTGATTGTTGCTCAGTATAAATATACATTTAAAGTAATTGCTAAACATTTTAGTTGTATTTTTCCATGTATTTTTAAGAAACAGGAAGGTAGCTGTGTTTTAATATTTTAAACTTGTAGCATATTTTGTGCATTAAGACTTCTGTAGCAATCCTGTAGTAGTAATTTTGTGTTGTGTAATGCAATGATTAGTAATAATTGTGTTAAAAGCGGTTTGTATAAGTTTAATTTGTAAAAAAAAAAAATGAAATTATAATCTGTTCAATAAGTCTGAAACTGTCCCTGCCATATATTTTTTTCTTGTATCGTAACTTTGTTACTGGCAAGGGAGTAATGTAAAGGACAGTTTTTGTAGAGATTTTCTCTCGCTAGATGGCTGCACCTGTCAACTGTTTTTCGAATTCTCTAAACGGATATTGGCAAGATAGAAATTAATTCTATTCAAATAAATGTTAAACTTAAATAATAATTGTTAAACTTATATTTTATGTAAATGCATTTAATTTCTGTTAATTTTTAAAATGGTTTTCATAATTTATATTTCTGTTTTTATATTTTTCTTTACTCATGTAGTCGTATCGATTGTATTATGCTTAACTGCAGCATAACTGTGTAAAATACTAAAAACGTGGCATTTTCTGTACAACGTGTAGATCTATGTTTGCCGCCGTGGAATGAACACGTAGAATAAAATTCCAGTAGATTTTGATAAAGTGTAATGTTTGAATTAAATGAAAACTCAACACACTTGAGTATTATTTAGAGTGCTATGAAGCAAGCACCTAATAATATCATCATTTCTAGAATTCAAAATCTTATAGATTTAGTAACAGAAAATTAGATAACAATTAGATTTAAGTATTTTTCAAAGAGAAATTTTCATTCATACTTCATATTAATATAAAAAAGACATATTGTAATCAAAATTTATTTTAGAGGGGTGTTCAATTAAAAACTTACATAATATTCAAGATAATTATTGTAATTGCATTTGCATATCACCATTCACTTATTCTAATAAGGTACTGTAATCAGATACTATTTTAGTATCACATACTAACAAAAAACAAAATATATTTATTTTATGCTATTTTATTAAACTTTTTATTAATTTGTTACATAATAAATTTAATTTGGCAGTATAAATTATGCTATTAGTAACTTATATGTCCTTCAAACTTAACAACAACGCAATATTCAGTTACTTATATGCATTTTATAGGTATCATTTATATAATAATGTAAATAAATAATGTTGCTAATTTATTAAGCATTTTATTGAGCATAAGTTATAAAACAAAGAGTTCTCAACTACAGGAATGATTTCTCAACATTTTATCGAGAAAAGAAATATACTATAGAACAAGAATTTACATTGAATGAAAAGCTCTATCAGTACTATAAGCCTGATATTTCGTTATTCCAGTTTTAAAAATTGTCAATACTCTTATTTTGAAGACAGAATTATTATTATTATTAATTTTTTGAAAAGTGTCCTAAGTAATCAGTATTTTTTTCTTAACATTGTGCCCTTTAATTTCATTTTAATAAAGACTCGAAAAGTTTCAATCATTTAATAATTATAATATAACCTACTAATTATTAGATTTCATAATTTAATAAATTATTTCAAGCTGTTTCAATACTTTGTGTGATTTTTATATGTGGTGTTTCTTTTGAATCACAAAATATATCAATCTCTTTTTTTCAATAGTTGTGGAAATTTCTACAAGTTTTACTATTTAATGTTTAATTTAAACTGTAATTATGTAAAAAATAAGTTTTAAAATTTTAAAAACAGCTTAAAATTAATACTTGGATGTAAAATTGTTGGATGTTTTGTTTTAAATTTAATTGCAGCACAAAACTTTTAGTTTTAATAAAGTAATATAGATGGCGTCAGGGGCGTGTGTGTGTAGCTACCGCTGTAATAGTCGTATTAATGATACGAGACCCCCAAGCTATAGGGGCCCATATTTTTGTTGCAGGAGCTACACAGATCTAGCAACGCAACTAATGGCAGTGTACATCTACAGTAAACCTATGAATAAGGAGAGAGATCTTATGTTTCATATTTATTTCTCTTAGGTAAATATGGAAATGTATGTTTCATAATTCTCAAAGATGAAGATGGAAAAGGATTGAAAACCATTCTTTTTATGTAACTATGGTGTAAATATACACCAAAATTCCCTTTCTCAATTCCTACTATTAGTTTACACTTTCCCTACATATATATAGTGCTACCAATTTTGTGTAAATAGTGTAAATAACTTATATTTGGGTGTTTAATGCATTTATATTACTCTATGTTGCATTTATTTCATGTTAAAATTGTACTATTCACAAGCAATGCCGCCCCTTACGTTATTATGGCGATTCAATGAGAACTTGGCGAAATCTTGGCAGTACAGCCAAGTTGGGGGCAGCAGATTGCGAAGATTATCATTTCTGTCCCTAAAAATAGTTAATGTCAAAATTTAAGTGCCTTATTGTTTTTGTTTGTTAATGAAGTCCTTAGAAAACGATTTGGCTATTTTAAGTAAACAGTGTACATAATTAATTTTACAGTTGAATAAAATTAATTAATTTATTAGCTCTAACGGATTAAATTTACCAAAGTTGAGTATTTTGTTTATGCATTTTCCTTAATTTTCGATGTGGTGATTCAAAAAAAAATGTTGCATGAAAAAAACTGCAGTAAATCATAATGCGGAAGATAAAGGGTTAAAAAAAATCCAACTTAATGGTTAAAATTGTTTGTGTTTGGAGATAATTGCACGTCACATAGTCGAATTTTTGAATAGCACAAATGTTTTTTGGAAGATGGGTGGTTGCTGAAGATGATGAACGTTCTTGTCGATCTGTGACATCAAGAGAACAGGTGAGACTCATCTTTTTTTTCGATATTAATGGCATCATCATGATTGAATGGGTACCTTGAGGTCAAACAGCAGTACTACATTGAGGTCCCGATAAAGTTTAGAGAAAGAGTGAGGAAGAAAAGGCAAGATCTGTAGAGCAACAACACATGGATTTTGCACGAAGACAAAGCCTCGGTGCACATTGCGCTCTCTATGAAATATTTTTTTGTGCTTTTAACGCATTTCTGTGCTCAAGCATCCACCGTACTCACCAGATCTCTCACCATACCACTTTTACCTATTTCTTGAAGGGAAAAAGGCATTGATGGGAACACATTTTCAGTCTGTGAGAAAGGTGGTGGTAAAAACGGCACACATACTGAAGATGGTGACACCTAATGAGTCACAGCATTGCTTTGAACTGTGTAAAACTCGTATGCACCTATGTATTAATAAGGAGGGTGTGCGTGTATTTGTACATTTTTTCAATAAACATAATTTTTAAGACTAGTTCGGTTGTTTAATTGTCACAGTGTTATGTATACAGATTTGTTGAGTTAAGACACAATATTCTAGATGAAGGTCTTAAGAAGGATCAAGACTTCATTTCTTAACTCTCTAACTGCATTTGAATTAAAAAATGGGATTCTAAATAAGGTATCTAGATATAGTAGTATAGTGGTACTCAACCTTTTAATTGCCCAGGCCCGGTCAACGTTTGATAATTTTACTGCTGCCCGCTGAGGTCCCGCCCTCTCAGTGGACCGCATTGTTTAGATTTTGTATTGTTTTGATTTAGTAATTTTAATTTAATTGTATTTAAATATGCCTTTAGAATAAAATATAATTACATCGAAAGCAGGGCTTCGAACCGTAATTTTTTCGTTCCGGTTCAGCTAAAAAAATATATCGGTTCAGTTCCGGTATTTCGCGCGTACCGTTTACAATAAAAATTTTCGGTTCAGTTCCGAATGAGTAGTTTATTTTATGTATATTCTTATTTGTACTAAAAATATAATTCGATCATAAACATAAATGTAATTATGTGGCTGAAATGTAATGATGATAATTATATGGTTGGCGTTAAATTAAAAAATATTGATAAGTTAGTTGCATTAAGATATCCGACAACGTTCGGAACTGTGATTTTAAAAAAGCGTATAAATGGATAATTTTCGTGATATTTAGTATCACTTAGATTAAAATACACTCTGTCGCAAAAAAATATATGCACCCAGAAGAAATTGAGCTACATTCACGAAATTTGGTATGCATGTAGTGTATATGAAAATAAACAAATGATTAAAAATTCAGAACAAAATATCATTTTATTAAGCGGTTACAGCTTGCAAAAGGTTAAAAATCAGTAAGTAGTAAAGCCACCTCTGGCAGCTATACAAGCCGAAATTCGGCGTGGCATCGATTCAATTAGATCACTTATGACCCCCTGTGGAAGATCCTGCCATAGTCTTTGCATCTGCGCAGTTAATTCTCCTGTATCTCGGGACGGCTGCAGTTGCCTTCCCAGCGCGTCCAGACATGCTCTATTGGCGAAAGATCTGGTGTCCTGGCAGGCCATGGTAGGACGTCATATCCTTGAAGACATTGTTGGGAGAGTCGCGCAGTATGTGGACGAGCATTATCCTGTTGATAAATGGCACCTGGGCGACTTGATAGCATGGGTAGCACAATCGGCGTTAAAATATCGTCCACGTATCTGCGAGCTATCAAAGTGCCTTGAAGGACCACTAAAGATGATCGTGTGTCCCAAGAAATTGCTAACCACACTGTCACACCTTGTGAAGTTGCTGTATGCCGCTCGACAATAAATGCCGGATCGGACCGCTGGCCGGTGCGCCTCCAGACACGTGTGCGGTGGTCATCAGCACTGAGACTGAATCGGGATTCATCACTGAAGATGACACGTCTCCAGTCTGTCACACTCCAAGTTGCCCGAGGTCGGCAAAAATCCAGTCGACACTGCCTATGATGTGGGGTCAGTGGTAAGCGTCTTAGCGGACGTCGGCTCCTCAAGCCAACTTCGGTCAGTCGTCTCCTTATGGTTTCTCTTGATGGCACTGGATGTCTGGAAGGAGGTAAGTGGCGTTGAATCGATGCTAGCGACGTTGTTGGTGCCGAAGTGGCCACTCTTCTGATTGCACGATCCTCGCGATCATTTGTGTTCCTGGGACGTCCTGACCCTCCGCGACGGTACACTCTACCTTCTGTGATCCACTGTTGCCAACACCGAGCAACTACCATATCGCTCCGACCGAGGTGGCGGCCGATACGTCTATTCGACCAACCTGCTTCTCTGAGGCCTATTATACGGCCCCTATCAAAGTCCGTCAGCTGCTCGTACTGCCGCCGGTTACGTCTTAGAGGCATCCTAAGTCTCAATATCGTCTATCAAAGTCATCAGATTCGTTTGGATAGCCGTACGGCGCTCGTACTCATGCTTTTAAACTCTCCCAGTTGCGCAACTAATATGCGCATAGCACACTTAGCCTTGTCTCATTGGCTTCGAAATTTTAATCATTTGCATATCTCTTACCAGACTACATTCTTGCCGAGTTTCGTGATTGTAGCTTGATTTCTTCTGGGTGCATATATTTTTTTGCGACAGAGTGTACATGTATAAAATTGTTTTAAGGCACATTTTGGCAAATTTTTTTTTATTTAAATACAATATTTTGGCAAAAAATTAACTCACAATAACCTTTTTTCAAAATGTTCTCCTTTTATAAAAAAATGCTTCTAACATAATAAAAAAAATATTTTGCTTATATAAAGTAAAAATTTCTCCAGAGAGAGACTGAACTATTTTTTTAAAAAAAATTCACATTATTTTCAGAGTTAAAACCCATTGAAATAATTATCGGCGTTTTTTTCTTAAAATTTCTCCCCTCTGTTGTAGTAAAATATGGATAAATCCATTTCTAAGTTATATATTTCAAAAATTATAGTTGAGCTTCTGTACAGAGGTCTGAGCTATATACAGACAAACTATTATTATAACAGAAGCATTTTTTACAAAAGGAGAATATTTTGAAAATGGGCCATTCTATGTTCCTTTTTTTGTCAAAATACTGTACTTGAATAATTTTTCATTGTAATACTATTCTTAAAACAATTTTATATACATTTTCTAATCTAAATGACACTAAATATCATAAATAAAATCCATTTATACGCTTTTGCAAAATCATCCTTCCGAACGTAGTCGGATACCTTAACAAAATGACTGAAATATATTGAAACGAAATAAATCGATATTTTTTTTTCGGTTCAGTTCCGGTTTTCGTTCCGACCAAAATAACGGGATTTTTTCCGGTACATTTCCAGTTCGGAGCCTTGATCAAAAGATTAATTTAAAGTGATTTCATATAGAATATAAAGGAATTTCCGTGGAACGTCGTACAAATAAAAAAAAATACTCCACAGTAAATAAAACGGAAATAATTTAATGTTCCGTGGACGAGCCGGTACCAATTCATCCTCGGACTGGTACTGGTCCACGACACGCGGGTTCGGGACCAGTGTAATAGTAGATAAGACTATCAATTATAAAAAAGATTATTGAACCGTGTCAAATTATTCAGTATTATTTATTGCATCACACATTTAATTTGTTTTTAATTTAAGTTACGCTATAAAGTAACACGAAAGCTCTGGGCACCTAAGCTGGCCATCTATTCTATGTTCCAAACCAAACCAATGGGAAAACTTAAGCAACAACAGAATTCTTGTGGTTAAGACCCTCGATACAGCGGGTTTCAGTGGCAATAGCTTTCAGTTCGCGATTCTATAACGCCAGCCACGAATTCGTGACCTTGACTCTCTATTCGGCTACCAATGCCACATTTCTCCTCAGGAACTTCACATGAGAGATTTAGTGAATACATTATATTAACGTCACACCATTAAGGTATCCGACTATGTTCGGAACAGTGATTTTGCAAAAGCGTATAAATGGATAATATTTATGATATTTAATGTCACTTAGATTAGAAAACGTATATAAAATTGTTTTAAAATATTATTACATTAAAAAAAATTATTTAAGTATAATATTTTGACAAAAAATGAACATAGAATGACCCATTTTCAAAACTTTGTCCTTTTATGAAAAATGCTTCTATAATTATAATATTGTGCCTGTATATAGCTCAGACCTCTGTACAGAGGCGGAACTAGAATTTTTGAAATATATAACTTACAAGAGTGGGTTTAGCCATATTTTACTACAACAGAGGGGAGAAATTTTAAGAAAAAAACGCCGATAACTATTTCAATGGGTAGTAACTAAAAATAATGTGAATTTTTCAAAAATCCTAGTTCAGACTCTGAAGAGAGGGAGAAGATTTTAGTTTATATATAAGCAAAATATTATTATTATAGAAGCATTTTTTATAAAAGGAAAACATTTTGAGAAAAAAGATTATTCTAAGTTAATTTTTTGCCAAAATATTGTATTTAAATAAGTTTTTTTTGTTATAATATTCTTAAAACCATTTTATACATGTATTCTTATCTAAATGACACTAAATATCATGAAAATTATCCATTTATATGCGCTTTTTTAAAATCATGGTTCTGAACGTATTCGGATACCTCAAGCTTTTGGTGATGACCTCGTATTTTTGAAGCATGATCAAGTGACGAGGACGACACCTGAGCTCGCACCCTCCCCCCTTTCCTAACTTTCATACCATACCAACAGAAAGACGTTTGAGTCTTGACAGATTTGAAAAGTACTGGCTCTCTCTACATGTTGGGACTGCAGGGGCACTGGGCTCGAATTCATGACACGCCGTCCACGAGTCCGTGATCATGACCACTAGGCTACCACGGCCACAAAGGGAGGGGAGGAACTAATTACTAGTAGCCTAGTGGTCAAGGTCACAAACTCAAGGCCAATGTGTTATGAGGTCGAGCCTAGTTCCACTGAGACTCGCCGAGCAGAGGGGGCCGATGCACGTAAAATCTGTCGAGGCTCAAATGACATTCCGTTCGCTTGGTGCGGAAAGGAGGGATTTGCTGGTTCACTTGACGTTGCCTCGTCACTTGACCATGGTTGAAGATTACGAGGTTCGTCACCAAAAACCTTGAGTGCGACGTTAATATTCACTCACTCTTTCGTAATATTATGAGACGCCTCTCTGGAGGTAGCATCTATACCAGGGATGGCGAACCAATGGCGCGCGTGTCACCGTCGGCACGCGACACAATATTTTGGGCACGCCAAATGGTTTGCATTTTAGTTCATAATAACAAAATTCACTGTGTGTGAAGTATTTCGACCAAACGGAGGTATACACACTCATTTGTTATTGTCTTACAATCCTAATATAAGTTATTTGTCATCCAATCTGCAACAGAAGTCACACTAATGTTACTTCAGTTTAAATTACACGTATAGCTAAAACATTTACAGCAATACAGTGCAAATGTATTTTTTCGTAGTAAATAAAGAGTTTTGAGTTGTTAGTATTTAGTTACATAATTTTCCTAATAATCACAAGTCAAAACTATTTGACCGCGTGTCTATACCTCATTAAACATTTCTTGAGAAAAAAATGGCACGGTGATTCATAAAGGTCCGCCACCCCTGATCTATACTGCCCTTCAAATGGAAATATAATTAGAGAAAATTATGACCAAATCTAATTTATGAAATGAACTGGTTTATTAAACAGGTTTTTTAATTATGAATTGAAAATATTCATAAGCAAACCAGCAATTTTGTTACTTTTTAATTCCATTTTTTGGTACCTTTTTAGCATCGTTTGTGAGATCCTCTGATTATTATTTTTGCCAGTTTATCTAAAACTCTGTACAGCAAGATATTAGAAAAAACACGAATAAAGAAAGTTAGAATACTAGATTTAGTATTTAGCTTTAAGAATAGACATCCACATAAATTCATGAATCAAGACGACCATTTCCTATAATTTCACAGCAATATGACTATCACCAGAATAATTAAATAATAAAATAAGCTTCTTTATCTTGAAAGAAATCCTAATTAAGCAAGAAAATTGAATTATGAATCCCTTCTTATCTAGATAACCAATTGTTTCTCTGCAGAATTAAGGAAATAGATTATTAAGTTACATAATGCGACGCAGATAAACTGTAAACAGCAAAATAATAATTCTAATTACTTAACGTATTAGATAAGTTTACCCAACTGCTAAAATAACAATCAAACACTGATAAAAGCAAAATATTCGTAATGAAATTATCACAAGGATCAATTTCTGATCTATGCAATGTTCAGAATAACGATTCATCATAAACTAAACAAAAATTGATAAAGGCAACAGAAAAACAAATCTTGCCTAAGTGCAGTTGATAAAATTAAATTGATTTGACTTAATAGTGAAATGAACTTGTTTTATTATATCCTAACTCGCCGAGAGCAATAGAGTTCTGGAAATTTTATCCAAGAAGAGCAATCTTTAACACCCATTGCCCAGTTTACTAGAAACATCTTCGATATCATCTTTCGCCCTCAGTGGAGTTGTCCCGTGTCCCCATTATAAAATAATGTATGTTTAATATTACTTGTATGATTTAAATTGTATAAATGTCCTTAAAATTCATTAATTTTAGTATAAAATTATTTTCTTGATGTTGAAAATACAATGAATTCGTCGACATTCTTTTTTCTTATTTTCCTTCCAGTTTTTTTTCCATTATTTCTTTTTTGATGGATAAGATATATAAAATAAACATATATTAATTTTAAAAAAGTGTGAATAATTACTTTTTTTAATACATAGTATTTATGAATTTAAAATTTGTTTTATGTGGTTTATAAAGTGTATTAAAAGATGAACCTCTATATAACGAATTTTCCATATAACGAACTTTTTTCCAGGATTTAGTGACTTCGTTATATAGAGGTCCGACTGTATATATAGTCGAATCTCCGTCTTACGAACCTCTATATTGTGAATTTTTCTGCATACCGAACTTTTTCCTGGAGCGAAGAACATTTCCCGATTTTCTTCGTAAAATAACCTTTCAATGGCGAAGTGCATTTTCTATATAACAAACTTTTTTTCCTTGAAATTCAATTTTTTACCAATTTTTAAAGTATTTCTGGACTTTTCAAGTTATTTTCTCTTTTAACACATTTTATGGTGGTCATAAAACTGTTAAAAGCTGGTTAATACACCCATAAAACTGGTTTTATTAGGTGCCTAACACGCCGAGAGCAACAGAATTCTGGGCGTTTCATCCAAGAAGTCAATCTTTATCCACCTCTTTGTTCAGTTGACTAGAAACATCTTCGATATCCCCTTTCACCTTAAGTGGAGTTGTCTCGTGTCCCCATGTCCTTGAACTAGTCTCCATTAATCTGTAGTTTGATCGCTCGTACTGGTAACTTCGTTTTTTACAGCTAGAAAATGTCAAAACGTAAGCGTTTGAGCAACAAACAAAAAAATTTAATTCCTCGTGAAGTAGATAAAGGGTGAAGAAAAAGGATATTGCTTTAAAATTTGGTATTCCTTCAAACAATTTATCAACTATTATAATTAATCGAGATAAGTTGCAAAATTATGATTCATTGAATTCTTGTTCAAAACGTTAAGGAACACGTGTCTATGAAGATGTCGATGAGGCAGTTTTCAAGTGAATACACACAATGCAAGATAAAAAACGTTCCGATCTCTGGACCTTTCGTAAAAGAGAAAGCTCTTCAATTTGCAAAGGATTAGGATTACAATTACAATTAGGATACGACCAATTTCTTGGTAGGAATGGAGAGCTTGAAAATTTTAAGAAAAGACACGGAATAATATGTCTGAAGAGATATTTGGTGCATTGCAATAATGTGAGGCGTATTATGAAACAGAAAGTATTTTTTCAAACAAAACTAAACAGAGTAATTAAAGTTAAGGATGCATGTGGTAATGTTTGCTTAGAGTTTAAGTTGTAAAATTATGTATGTTTAAAATTACTTGTATGCTTTAAATTAGAAAATGTCATTAAGGGGTTATACGCCGTTGCGAGGCTCAAAAAAACACGTCTTTGTATGATTTTTTTATAGAAACAGTTTTTATTTATAAATTACAACTGATGGTAACTCAAATAGAGCCTACTTTTAAGAATACAATAGCGCGTCGATCATGTAAAAATATTGATGTACATCGCTCCTGTAGATGATGTCCCAAACTACCTTAAAAAAAAGACACTTGGAAATGATCTCCTTTTCGGGGGTTTGGATTATTTGAAATAAAAAAATATGGTGGATTATTTTAAAGGATAACTAAGGCAGGTATTGAATGAAAGAATAATAAAAATTTTGATTTTTGACAAAATGGCGCCTATTTGAAAAAAAGTTTTCGTTTTTGACTGAAATTTTCGCTCCAAATTGTTTTAAAAAATTAGTAGTAATGTTTTTAAATCTTATTCCTTCATTCAATACCTGATGAATATATTTAAGAAGATTGTGTAAAAATTTGAGAGCGATCGCGGTTGAGCCATTTCTGAGAAATCGGGATCACCGACTCTGAAAATACCGTTTTGAGAAAAACACGTTTAAAGTTTCAGAAGTAGTTTACACATAGTTTAATTTTTTTTTCTTCAACTTACGTGGTATAATCTATTCCAGGGCTATAAGAAGGGACCTTCTGCAGTTTCTGTAACTTCTAATAAGTTCAGTTGGTGTTGTCGTCGAGCCATTCTTCCTTCTCGCGTGCTCCCAAGCGCTCTCGCGTCGGAGATCATCACACACTCTACGTCCTCTTTGTCGACATAAGCATGAGCTGCGGTGTCTAATGAAAGTTCTAATGCACTCATAAAGTACAATAATGATTTTGTACCTCCATTAAACTTTCCAGCTGCAATGTAAACCGCCATTTCAACAACTTCAGAGCCCCATGGAACGATTTTTGAATTTATTTTCCATATATATTAACTGATTATGACTCTCATTATTGTTTTGTGTAAATCCACCAACACACCTTGCCAATAATTTTACATTGCTAAGGTCTTCATAAATAAGATAAATAGCTTCAGCAAAATCAGCTGGTAAAGTTGAATAATCACGGGTGTAAGAAGATAATGTGTCTTTTGCTATCGCTTGCTACCACTGAACACATTTAAGGTGGAATTTTTATAAATTTTAAATAAAATTTACTCCAATATAAAAAAAATCACGAAAAACAAATTTTAACTGAACGCACGACTTTACAACTTGGCGGAACTCTTTACCCCAGTGATACTCAACCTACAGCCCGCCTGTCTTTTTTGAGTGACCCGGATGTGGCCCATTGCCCTAAGAAATTCAATTATGGGAGAACAATGTACAAAAAATTTAACAGGTAGTTCTATCAATCAAGCAATAAATGTATGAATTTTGCTATCAATTGTTTTTTTAATAGTAGAACGTAAGCAAGAGGCTTGGCCATTGATGAAAGAAAATAGAAATTATCCCATAACTCGGTAAAAATTCAAAAAATTAAATATTTTTTTGCGTGTGTGTTCGATAGAAAAGTTAATAGAGTATTAAAATGTTGTTGTTGTTATCGTGTATCGTTTTGTCATGGCTTGGAGTACATACTATTTTGCTGAACCTTAACAATAAAATATAATACGATAAACGGCTGCACGTTGCATTTCTTTTGACATTCTAAGAATTACTCCAATACATTATATATATATATATATATATATATATATATATATATATATAAGGATGCTATTTGGTGAGTTTTTAATGTTTTACGATATTCATTTGTGAATATACTGGGTTTTTAATTTGAACTTTCGGATTTTAGATATTTTTTCTACCTATACAACTATTTTAAAGATGGGTGCATCATCTTTGGTGTTCGATGGTTCACTTATATTATGCACTAATTTGTTTTAGAATTTTAATATTTTAATCGTATAATATCTTTCAGAATGCGATGGCGAATAGTTTAATTTTTCAAGTTTAATGGTTTAATTTTAACTTTTAAAATTTTTAATTTTTTTAATTTTTAATTTTAAAATTTTTGAGAATTTGATATTTTTCGATTAACTTACCAAGTTGCAATAGGGGGAAGGTTGGCGTCATCAAACTAGTTTAACCCCACTAATCGCCCCTAAGTCCGAGGTTGCACTTGGATATTTTATAAATTTTTATTTTATAATTTTTTAATTTTGTTTGAAAACGATGGAATTTTATCTTCTATATTCACCATTGATATTTTGAAATTGGATTTAGTATTATAAAATTCATATAATTTCAATTTTTTAATTGATTATTAAGTTGTGGTTGATTATATATATATATATATATATATATATATATATATATCTTATATATTTATAATTATAATTTTAATCCCGGTTGCTCATGTGTCCTTAATTGTGTGATTTCCCTACTGTCTAGGTGTTTTTCGAATGTGATTGTTGGATGTTAATCTCTTTTTGTAGAGAATAAGACCCCCCACACACACAGTCGGATTTTATACTGATCGGAGTACATGCATTTTTTGAATGCGGTGGGTAACCACCTCCATATCCAATGAGGTGGATTGGACACGTCGGACCTATTGCTTGGCCTGCACACTCCCCATTCCCCAATCCCTTCGATTTCTTCTTCTGGTGCCACCTGAAATCGCTTGTCTATGTGACGGCTGTGGCTACAGTGGAGGATCTCATGGCACGGATCGTCGTCGCGTCAGCTCACATCACCAGCACACCAGATTTGTTTGAACCCTTCCGACAATCCTTCGTCCATCGGTGTCTGTTGTGCTCAGGGTTGCATTAAGGCATAGGTCAGCTCGACCCGCGCCCAGGACTACTCTTGCCTCAATGAGGGTCTCATCTCGTTCTCTACTCAGCTTTAATAAGATCCTAATTAAAAAAAAAACTACAACGGTCAAATGTTATTTCCGAATGTATTTTCCGAAAAACTGGAAATTTTGGATGATATGTAAACTGACTACATGTGATAACCGATGTGCTCTTAAAGTCCTAGGCCTACCACCATATATCATCATTTCTCATCCAGTCAAAAGGCGGCAGTCGGTTGAGACGGCTTAAGCTATTGTAAGCCATGCACGTTTATTTGTTTCGAATATTTGACAACGTATGCTATGTAGTGTCTACTTTTAAAGGCCATAGATGGGGCCTTCATTTGTGTAGGGGCGCAGAGCCTGCTTTTGTGTACGGCCCCAGGGACTTAAGAAGACTTAAGACGTTCCTGATTATTATGTCACGTCCTTGTCTAAGCCCTATACCATCATTAATCATTTGTGGAATAGGCGGCATTCAGTTTGTGCCTTGGTTTATGAGAACGTGAGTTACGTACATTTATTGGTTACCATTTGTCTGACTATGAAGCAAAGTATGCGGAACATTATTTTCTTCAAAGAGCTTCTGGTGGAGCCTACTACCAGGGCCTCAAAAAACCCTAAGCCAGCGTTTCTCAAACTGTGGAGCGCGTCCCCCTGAGGGGGCGTGATAACCCTACAAAGGGGGCGCGAGCATATTGAAAAGTCAAAAACGAAAGATAATTTAAAAAAATTATTAAGGTACTGAAAGTAAACAAACAAAAAACATTCTGACATAATAAAAATAAAATGCATATTTACACTGATATAATACATTTATAAATGTCTCCGTACTGCATGATGTATTTTATAATTACTAATTAACAAAACCAAGTTAAGAAAACAATTTTAATAATTACCAGTGACCCCATGCGTTTAACACATACAAAATTATACACACAAATTAACTCTTTTCTTAATAATTTATACTGTTTATTATTAGTCCCTTAAAAGGTACGCAATTCGATCCCCGATGTCAGCGTTTTCCATGTAGGCGTGCGTATGTCATGTATTGGGCGGATGTGGAGAGGAAAGGAATAAAAATAAGCGAATTCTCTCTTTGAAATAAGTAAATACTTCGCTAACACAGTAAAGGAATTTTTATTGCATTCCAAAGCTTTCGGAATAATTTTATAAACAGCAGTCCGCATAAAAGATCGTACTTTGAAAAGACTTACAATATATACATTCGGGGAAATAAATGCTTTGACTGAGCGAGACGTTTATAAAGGGTGTTTTTGTGAGAGGTATAGAACTTTAAATTGCAATAAAACAACGATGTATTATTCGATTGGCATGAATTTTTTTTTATTCGAAAGATAATCTTGTGGCATTACATTTTAAATGTGATTTCTGGCATAGGACTGCCACGGCTGGCTCGGATGTAGTCCAATCTGGACGTCCAATTTTCGATGACTTTTTCTAACATTTGTGGCCGTATATCGGCAATAACACGGCGAATGTTGTCTTCTAAATGGTCAAGCGTTTGTGGCTTATCCGCCTAGACCAATGACTTTACATAGCCCCACAGAAAATAGTCTAGCGGTGTTAAATCACAAGATCTTGGAGGCCAATTCACAGGTCCAAAACGTGAAATTAGGCGGTCACCAAACGTGTCTTTCAATAAATCGATTGCGGCACGAGCTGTGTGACATGTTGCGCCGTCTTGTTGGAACCACAGCTCCTGGACACCATGATTGTTCAATTCAGGAATGAAAAAGTTAGTAATCATGGCTCTATACCGATCACCATTGACTGTAACGTTGTGGCCTTCATCGTTTTTGAAGAAAGATTCCACCAGCCCATAAAGCGCACCAAACAGTCAGTTTTTCTGGATGTTACGGTGTTTCGACATACACTTGTGGATTAGCTTCACTCCAAAAGCGGTAGTTTTGTTTGTTGACGTAGCCATTCAACCAGAAGTGCGCTTCATCGCTAAACAAAATTCGCTTATGAAAATCGGGAACAACGCCAATCTCGTTTTGGGCCCATTCGACGAATCTACGCCTTGCTTGATGATCGTTTTGATGAATTGCCAAACCAAACTGAAAATAAATCACTTGACAGCTGTTAAATCGGTCGTCATCTTGGAAAGTAATGCCAACTTAAACTTCTATACCTGAAAAAAAAAACACTCTGTATAAGCCGGTGGCACTTAATTGGTTAGAGTAGTATTGTAGCTTTAGTGTCATAGAAAAGTATTATTGAATTCAACACATTGTTATTGTATGGAGGGGGCGTGATTTGGGCCACAGATATTGAAAGTTTGCGAATCACTGCCTTAAGTATCCGACTACGTTCGGAACCGTGATTTTAAAAAGGCGCATAAATGGATAATTTTCATGATATTTAGTGTCACCTAGATTAGAATACAAGTATAAAATTGTTTTAAGGACATTTTCGCAAAAAAAAAATAATTTTAATTCAGTGTTTCGGCAAAAAATTAAGTTAGAATAATCTTTTTTCAAAATGTTCTCCTTTTGTGAAAAATGCTTCTATTATAATAATATTTTGCTTGTATACAGCTCAGACCTCTGTACAGTGGCTCAACTGAGAATTTTGAAAAATTCACATTATTTTCAGAGTTACAAAACCATTTGAAAAAATTATGGGCGTTTTTTTCTTAAAATTTCTCCCTTCCCTATCCTAAAACATGGATAAACCCACTTCTAAGTTATATATTTCAAAAATTCTAGTTGAGCCTCTGTACAGAGGTCTGAGATATATGCAGGCAAAATATTATTATAATAGAAGCATTTTTCGTAAAAGGAAAATATTTCGAAAATGGGTCATTCTATGTTCATTTTTTGTCAAAATATTGTACTTAAATAAAATAATTTTTTTATTGTAATACTATTCTTAAGACAATTTATGTACATTTTCTAATCTAAGTGACACTAAATATCATAAATGTTATCCATTTATATGCTTTTGCAAAATCACGGTTCCGAACGTAGTCGGATACCTTAAGCCGTTACTGGCTATGCTATGACGTACGAGGCCGTAACTTCGAACACTCAATTACTTGTGTCATTTCTGACGTCGAGCAGTGATGCACTACTGCATCAAAGCTCGACATCTTTGAGTCAGCAACATACTTTCCGTCTAACAAATATATTTCTTGCCTCTTTTCTTGCTCCTTTTTATTCCTCTCTACATCTCCCCCTTCAATTATTTTTGCGACCTCATGTTCTATGGTGATTTGTCGTCCCCATGTTACCTACTAATACCCCTCTGAATTTGCTGGTCGAATTCCACATTACGTAGTGGCCGCGGTACGCGAGTGGTATAGGTATCGGATCGTGGCTTGCTTTGTCACGAGCTCGATCCCAGTACCACTAAAGACCCGCCGTGTAGGGCAACGATGCACGTTAAATCTGTCGAGAGCTGAAACGTCCACCCGTTGGTGTGATGTGGTAGTTAGGAGAGGGGGTGCCAGCTCAGGTAACGTCCACGTCATTTAACCATGGTTCAAAATTATATACTTGGTCTGTCGCCAAAAGCCCTCGTGTAGCTGAACAGTGTGACATTAATATTCAATCAATCTACATTACGTATAATTAGAATATACTATAAAAGGTTATAAGAGGGATTAGTTATTATTATTATAAAGATCTGGTCTGTTTAATATCTGAAATATTCGAGATATTATATATTTTTTTCATTATATATGAAAATAATTCTAATATAGAAATAAATCCTATGATTATTTGCTTTTTTATAATAAATCCCTTTCAAATGGCTACATTAAACATATTTTTTCTTTCATGAGCATATAATTTAATTTTTGTAAGGGACATTAGCTTAAACAATGGTATATACTTAAGCAGTTTCTTTTAATAATGATGATATTTAAAGTAAAAGAAGTCGTAAGCAATATAATTATTAAACGCTTTATTATCGTGTAAGATTAATATAGCTAAAATAATTTTTGTATTTTTATTTCAAATTTGACTTATATTATATACAACAATTCTTTTCTTCTTCTAATTCTTTATTTATGAGTAATTATCCTTTTTTTTCTAAAGCCTGATTAATTTTTTTGTTTCGGGAATATTTTCATCATTTACTTCAAAAATAAATGCTTAATAATTTGCCGAATGTAAAATACTTGACTTTTTTTTGAATATTTAAGCTACTTACTTGTTAAAAATTATATATTAGTGCATTTATAATATGAAAAGTAGCGTATGCACAAATAAAGAAAATATTAAAACCTTAAATGTCAAGTATGTTTGATAGTAGGTAAAAAATTTGAACTAAAGTTATTCACAACTTGATTTCTTCTTGTGCATAAAAATTATTTTGACAATACTACGAATTCTTGTTTTTGAATAATTATCTCTTTCAAATGTTATTTTTTTATCATACCTGGTTTCTTTCTTTGTTCAAAAATGGGAGATTGAAATAATAAAATAAAATAATAAAATAAAAATATGTATTTTTAGGATTTTCAAAATTGTTTCCTGTTCTCAAAATTGTTTTTTTTCTGTATTTAAAAGGCAGGGATTTGTTGTGATTGTAGTGGTCTTGGTCTTGAAACTTACCCTTGAACTTCAAAATAAACTTAACTAAAGTTAATTATCATTTTTTAAGGCTGTTTTCGGTAAAAGTACGAGAGCTGTAACTAAACACGAAGCACATTTTCAGACAGAAAAATGACCCAATTTCCATGGAAATTCGCAATATTATAACTCGCATCTCTATTACCAATGTAGTGTTATTAAAAATTTCAAAATATTCCTTGAATACTTTCTTTTTTGTTTTAATACGTGAAAGCAAAGCCCATTTAACATTACGGTATAGGATAAAAAATGCGAAACACATTTTATACCAGAAAAAATGAATCAACTTCGTTAAAAATGGGAAGAATGATAAAAAATGCTGTTTCTCTAAAGGACAATGAAGCCAGAATATCATATTAAAGTTTCATTTCTTTTATCTCTGAAAAAATGTTCCAAATTCGGGTCCTACTCCGTAGCATTAATCGAAAACAGCCTTAAAAATCTTTTGTTTATATAATTTTTAATTTTGGTTTGATAAGAACCAAATTTGATAAATTTTACTGAATTTCACCTAACAAAATTTCCATGAATATCTCTACAAATTCGTTGTGCAAAGGAGCTGATGTATGCTTCATCTGTCAGTGCTCAAAGTCCTCCCCATTGGAATGATGAGGAAGTCAGAAGACTTAGGTACCAGATCAAGTGTTGTCCTTGCCATCTGTCCATTGCTCAAAGTTATGTAATCCGTATCTTCTTGTCCAATGTTAATAAATCAAAATAACTTAATAAATTAGAAATTAGCAATTTATTGTTTTGCTATCTGTATGCATTTGAAATAAAAATATGTTATTTTTATATTTCAGTAATTGTTTTCCCTAAAATTCCTCCTTTTTCAGTTTTTGTAGAAATTTATATATAAAAGTTTTATTTTTCTTGATTTTTATAAAATAGGCAATGAATTTTCTTCAAAAAAGGAAATAATTGTATTTTTGTTTATATTGTTTAAGATATCCGACTACCCGAAAATGATGATTTTTTATGGTTCTATTTTATAGGCCATCTTATTAGCTTTATAATAGTACCAAGTTTTTCATTTTCCATTCGCCAGAACAAAAGCTACAGGTGTTTTAGTAAAAGCAGATGCCATAACTTTACATAAAATGTCAAACATTAAAACGCGTTTTACTCGAAATGTGTGTTTTTCGAAAAACTCAAATGGGGACAGAGATTGCTTAAAAAGTTTTTAAAATAATTTGCTGAAATTTTCTGTATAACAGCAGAAGTGTTTTAACCTTCAGATTTATCAATCACTGTTTTATAACAAAATGTACAGTTCTTTACGTGAATATAATCACTTTTTTTAAACAATTGTATGTAATAACTAAGATAAAATGCTCTAGTTTTTGTAAAAATTAAAATATCTCTTTTCCTGAAGGTCATTTCAAAAAGGAATAGCAAAGCAATACAACAATTTGAAAAATTGAGAATTTCTTCATTTACTATTTGTACGGAGCGGGCCCCGTTTATGTAATTTTTTGTCTATTTTTACCCATTTTTTCCCATTTTAGTAGTAATAATTTATTTTTCTCTCCTTAATTTTAGAATTTTTTTCTTAAAATGTACTAAATAAATCTAAAAACCACAAAAAAATCTCCATAAGTCCACTATTTTTTTAAAAAAAGTTGTTGCAAATAGTCGGATACCTTAAGTAGTACAATTTTCTCCTATTTGTATTGGTTATTCAAAAATATTATGTTTTAAACAGGCACTTTTAGTTATCTTAATTTATGTATTTGAAACATGAGTTGGGTGCAGATGTATAATCTTTTACTTAAATTTCTCTCACCCCCTTGTTTTGAAATTGGTTCTTTTAATAATGTAAAATATAATTTGGTCTATTTTTCATTTTGAAAGCCACATTTTTTTTATTTTCTCTACTCATACAATTTCTAAACAGTACGTGTTGCTTTGTAGAAGATTGTTGCCATTTTAAATTATTTTAAATAATGAGAATTTTCTTTTCAACAAATATAGATCGAAGTTTTAGATGCATGCAAAAAATTGTAACGAAATATAAAATAGAAATCTGGTATTCGTGACGAAAGTGAAAAAATTCACACTTCATAATTTTATATTGACTAAATCAAAAATAAATTCATAAAAAAAAATTAAATAAGGTAACAATATTTATTAGCGATTAATTAACTAAAAATTGACAAATAATTATGTTAGTAAAAGTTCATGGGAATATTAGTATTTCGTCTTAAAATATTGATCAAATAAAACTTAGAATATGTCTTAAAAAGTACCGGTAATTTATTCAGAAAGAAATTTAAAGCATCGAAACTGAAAATGCAATGCTACGTCTTTTTTTTCGTCATTGTATTTTGAATTCATTGAATTCTTTTTTCATTTAAATAAGAGTTCACATTTCAGAGTCTCCACTTTACATTTCAAAGAATTAAACAACTATGTTGAAGTTTTCACCAGAACTTTTTAATATCGTCTTATAGTCTTATTAATTATATAGCTGGTACTAAATATTTATTAATAAGTTATTGTCAAATTATATTCAAACCCAAATTTAACATGTATAATTTTATGAAGTATTTTCTAAAAGTATTTGCAAACGACTTTTAAACGAATAATTTTATTTCGGCCAATTTATAAGAAACAAACTGTATATACATACTAAAAAGCTGTGACAATGACATGTATTTCATACGTAAGTGAATCGTAGTTTTTATAGAAATAAACAACGTATACTGTAATATATATATTTGTATTTTTTTTTATGATCAGCTGAGTATACAGCAACTTGTCCAGTAGTTTCAGATTTGGAAATCAGCAGCATTTACATAGAGCTATCAGCTAGTGAGCGGTGGGCAAAAATGATTTTTTTTCAGCAGCAGTGTCTAAGAATACTGAAAAAAAGGAAAACAAAATGACAATTAGAATATTTTATTACATAATGTTTTGATGTATAAGACTTAATATGAACGTGAAAATAAGTATAACGAGCACCTATACTACGCACCTCCTTTTTTACGAAGGAACCAAAATATACGTATGCAATGGTGTTGTGTTTAGAAGCGATTTATTCGAGGTATTTTCCTAAGTTTTTGCACAAAAATAGTATACTTTTAGAACTACAACCTTTTTAGTTCATTAAGAATGTCATGTCTTTTAAATAAATAGTATTTCAATCTATATAGAAGCCAAATTTTTTCAGCCCCACCCCTTTTTTCTATTGTTAATGCTCTCATTTTTATACTCGGCGTATAACGCGCACTCGTAAATTTCGAGCTTATTTTTTGTGTTCAAAGTGCGCTGGATTTTATGGTACTTAATTTATCAAACATTCTATAGAAGTATAATATAATTAATTTAATTTTTTGAATCTATTTGCTTTGATTTATTTTTGTTACGACACAATTTGCATTGTTTTACCCCAATAGTAATTCTATACCTGTAATTAGAAAAACAAAAAGTTAAAACAAATATGTATTAAACTCACTTTAAAAATAAAATGTTATTTTCCTTGTAAAGCAGTCTACAATAACGATTTGATTACTTAAATTATTCATGGCAAAGTAACTTATTTAAGTTTTTCATGACATTGTGATTTTCATTTTCTGTTAATTATAACCTTAAATGACACAAAAAATATTTCTCTGATTATTAAATTAAACAAATGGGTTAAAAAAAACATTAAAAAATATTAATTTTTCTTACTTTTTCGAGATATTTAATATCCTCATATATTTTATTTTTACAAATGGTAACAAGAAAATAGAAACATACGTACTGAAAAATAGAATACTATTATGTATCTATTTTTATTTTAACATTTAAGAAAAATATTTTTAATACCTACTTGTGTGTGTGTGCACTTAAAGATTTCAATATATTTAACTTGACCTTATAGACAAGTTAAACAAAATTTTCAGAAGCACCGGGTGATGGAAAACTAGAAAGTGTTTCACAGAAAAGTTAGGAAAATTTTAGAAAAACATAAAATATCTTCAAGAGTTATTTTGAAAGACCATCACCCAAATAATAAAGCAAAAGTTTTAAAAGCGACTCAAAAGACTTCCACCAAAAAACAAAAACCTCACTGGTAATCAACATTATCTAACCATGTAAAAAATACTTTTTCCAAGAAAATAAGTCTGGACCATCACCATATATTGCAAATAAAAGCAAAGTTCTTAGAAAATTCCTGAAGGATTTGGAAACAAGCTATTAGAAAGCTTTCACCAATAAGCAAGCACGAAGGAAATTTGCAAAAGTCACCCAACAACCTGAACATTCAGAATGTTACCATTGGTAATCGGTTCCAGTCCTGTGTGCGTTTTTGTTATCGACATCTCTGGTTGACTTTATTTCTTTCCTGGACCATCAGGATCCCCCCAGTGTGAGTTGTCCTTCTTGTCCCCATCTACTTGTTTGCCCAAGCATCCTTCTGGATTTCCAATCTTGAAATCGCAGCTGTACTGGTAGCTTCTTTTTTTGCCAGGGGAATCATCTCCTACCCAGAAACTCTCGTCTTTGGCATTTCCTGTCAGACCGCCATAATCACAGTCCATGCCAGGCAAGCGCAAGACGCAAGAGCGTTTGCTAAGCAGAAGAGCAGTATATTGATGATACATTTTCTATTATAATGTGAATTAAGTCTCTAAACGTGTTTAAGTAAATAGATAATTTAATGAAAAGGGACACACCACCACATATATAAATGGATAAATATTAAAAAAAAAAAGTAATTTTTCAAAAGTGTTGGTAATCCAATGGAGTGTATGTGCGAAACAGGCATTAATATGGTACTTGCTGAATTGTCAAAAGGTCTCAGGGGTGTTAATTTTGTCTCGAGGGTTGAAAATATAAACAATTTTCAAATGAATACCATTCTTTGAAATTAAAATTAAATAATTCGAATCTGTTGCACATTATTTATAAAAGAATGAGGTTTCAAAAAGTACAAAGTGTTTCAAATATAATCATAATTTAAAAGGTTAGTATAACTTTTAAAATGCTACTAAAATTGTAGCCTTTGATACATAAAACTTTATAGAATTATAAAATGTATCATACTCTTTATAAACCCTACCTAATTTTAGTATTATATATCTTTTGTATTTCAAAATATTTGTAAAATATTGAATTTTTTAAAAACAAATTTAAAAATGTAATTTTTTTATTCTTAAAAAATATAATTTATTATTCTATTTATATAAGAATAGCTTAAGTGTAATAAAGGTACATTTAACTTTATAAATCAACTTATCGCTGGTAGTTAGAGCTATTATTTTAGAAAATATCACGTGCATCGTAAGACTCAATTAATATTTCTTAAAATATTTTTTTCTTATTTTCAAATGCTTATAATTTTTAAAATTATGATTATATTTTTGAAGCCTTATTTCTTTATAAATAATATGTAAATTATTCGAATTATTTCATTTTAATTTCAAAGAATTGTATCTATTAGAAAAATGTTTATATTTTCAGCCATCTGACAAAGTTAACACCCCTGTGACCCCTTAAGCGATAACGATTATTTTTTTTAATGTTTGATTTCTATTTTCATTATGTATGATAAGAGGGATAAGTTTCGTATCCAATAAATTTTAACCAATACTGTAATTCGCTTTCTTAAGCTCTTTTAGGATATTTAACATCGAATTATGTCAATTGAGCATTTATGTCGAACTGTATTAGCGAGAAGAAAAAAAGAAATATTAGAATTTATATAAACTATTTCTTATTATTATATTCAAAAGTTATTTACAAACTGATTGACTTATATGTGTACCACACATTTTAAGTATTTTTCTATAAATTATGATTAAGGGATTGGAGTAATTTCGAAAAAAAAAAAGTTCAAAGGGAAACTGAGAAAAGGAAAAGGATATCTCTTCTTTCAAAAATCTTTTGACTGAAATTACTATTTAATCCTTGTGTGCTCTCGGCAAAATTAAAATCCTAGCTCAGTTCCACATCGTCAGAGCTCAAGTGCCTCCCTCTAGGGAGGAAACTGGACGACAAAATTATAATGTAGCAATTGATATCCACCTATATGATGCTACACTAAAAAGTAATACCAGTTCGTGGGGAATGTACTCAGTCTGCAATAATAATTATTAATCAGCAGCCCCATAAGAAAGAAAAAAAAACTATTTAACCTGAAATTAATATTCTTCTTGCTTCAATAACAAATGTGATGGGATAAAGCAGATAAAATTGTTGGGGAATCTACTTTATCTCGAACATTTATTAACAAATTACGTTGAATTATTACTTTGTGTGTGTTCAAATTGAAAAGAATTATTACCTCATTCCTATTAATCTTCCCGTTTTGGAACTCAAATGATCTTACTACAGAACACATATACGGTCAAAAGAAGATTGAGATTTTGATTTTTCAACTAATCTAAACATGAAATTAATTATTAATCTTACGTGAATATATATATATATATATATATATATATATATATATACTCAAGAAATCCTAGAAATTATTTATTAAATTCATGAGAAATTATTCAGTTTCTTCAAAAATTGAGGATCGTCCAGTTTGGTATTCCCTATCAAAGGAACAAACTTCAAATGAGTCCAATAAGGAAAATATCCAAAAAGTTAATGAATCATACGTTCAATGAAATCTGATAGACAAAGTGGTAATATATGTCTTTTATCTAATACAGTCAATGAATACAAAAACAAAGACATCTACATTTCTTTATTTAGCTCTAAGTTTTCCAAATATAAACACGACAAGGGGATGGAAACAATACACAGCCACAACACTTACCACAAACAAAAACACAAAACACAACGTCACTGCCTGAATGGGAAGTCGTAGGGCTTCTATCGGCGCTTGTGGTTAGCGGCTAGCACTCGCATAGATCTCAAGAATCGGCCGATGTCGGCGTGAGATTCTTTGAGAGTTTCTCCGCTCCTCTTGCGCTTGCCGGGGGTTTCGCCAGCGCTCCAGCTCACTTCGTTGTTGAGGTCCTTGACCAGGGCCTTGTAGTCGCAAGAGTCAGACATGCCGGCGTTTACGTAGCAGGTTCTTTTTCTACAACAAATAGGTTACAAGGGACTGCAGGACATGCACAGGACATAACACAATACAAATAAAAAACAAATACGATACTAAAATAAGTTTAAGATTTTATATCGATGATTCTTTTGGTTCTGTCTTTTTGATATGTCTTTTGGTTGTTATTAAATGCTTAAGGTATCCGACTACGTTCGGAACCGTGATTTTCAACAGCGCATGAATTGATAATTTTCATGATATTTAGTATCACTTATATTGGAATATATTCAAAGAATTGTTTTAAGGACATATTGACAAAAAAAATTGATTTAAATGCAATATTTTGGCAAAAAATTAACTTAGAATAATCTTTCTTCCAAATGTTCTCCTTTTGTGAAAAATGCTTCTATTAGAATAATATTTTGCTTGTATATAGATCAGATCTCTGTTCAGAGGCTCAACTAGAATTTTGAAATATATAACTTAGAAGTGGGTTTATCCATGTTTTACGACAATAGAGGGGAGAAATTTTAAGAAAAAAACGCCGATAATTATTTCAAATGTTTGTAACTCTGAAAATAATGTGAATTTTTCAAAAATCATAGTTTGAGCCTCAGTACAGAGGTCTGAGCTATATACAAGGAAAATATGATTATAATAGAACCATTTTTCACAAAAAGAGAACATTTGGAAAAAAGATTATTCTAATTTAATTTTTTGCCAAAATATTATTTAAATAATTTTTTTTGTCAAAATGTCCTTAAAACAATTTTATGCATGTATTCTAATCTGAGTGACACTAAATATCATGAAAATTATCCATTTATGCGCTTTTTTAAAATCACGGTTTCGAACGTAGTCGGATACCTTAACGTGTCTCCTTACCATAATTTAACTGAATGAATGTTTTGAAAGGTTTTTAAATGGATGCTATGTAAGAAATCGAAGATTTTTAAAACCATATCCCGTTTTCCTAATCTTCATGCTGATTAGATTGAAATTTAGAGACCTGAGAGAAATCGGAGCTTATCAGTTACCTTTTACCATTGGTTATTTTTCTTTGTTTTTTCCCAAGTCTTTCTTTGATAATTTTATTAATAAATCCTGAAAAGAGTTCTAGATATAAATGGTTTTATTTCTCATCCAGAATTGATACAGATTCGCTGGGCAGAAATTATATACGAAAAATAGTTGTCAATGTGACTTAACTATATATTAATATAATTACCTGAATTATTTTTACTTGATTCAACTATATAACTAAAGTTTTTAATCAAATTTGGAATCGGATTTCTTAAATGAAAAATATTTTCCTTAGACAACGAACAAAACGTTCGTTTTTGATAAAATTTAAACGGTTGATGTCTTATATTCGAAATTTTATGAGAAACTGATGATTTTAATTAAATATAAGAAATCAACAATTTTCCAATCTACCCTTTCAGAATAATTTCATATTGCTTAGATTTTAACCGTAACATTTCATTATATTTCTGTGTTAAATTGGTACAATATTGTCATAATAAAAATATTATTTGTGTGTGTTCAAGTAATATTCTTCCTTTCTTTGAAATTACAAAAGGACTTCTAGATGAGACTCTGCATTCAATAAGGAAATTAACTATAACCATATTTACAGAACTAATATATTTAATACTTAGACCTACCTCTTTTGTTTTTAACATTTCTGTAAATAACTATTAAAGTAATTCAGAAACTACATGTGAAAATCATAAGAATACTTTTACCATTATAGTCATTTGAAGGTATTTAAATGTGCAAAAAATGACAATATTAATGTTTCTTTATAACGACTGTACATTACTTCAGGTATATATAAACATTTTTATAGTAGATAAGCACAAAGAAGTACGAGACTGGACAATTGGGAAATATATATTTAAAAACACACATGAAACATACAAGTAACAAAACAGATAACGTTGAGATATTTTTGTTCAATTTTTTTTCTTGGTTTATTTATCTAACTAAATACTTTATTTAAAGTACAGCACGCGCAATAAAAAAGTTGTAAGGTATAGATACTGGTGCTTACTATATTATAACATAAGTAGCTATAATGAACTGGCATGGATAATGAAATCCAAATATTAGGTAAAAGCTTTGTAATTTATTAAAAATGTAAGGGATGAAATAAATAAAATATGCAAGTTAAGAAAAGAATACAATCTATATTTTATTCAATGAATAATATTTATAAAAAAAATTAAGTTCAGATAATTTTTAAGAGAAATTTCAAGTTTCAGACAACGCGTATTTGTATCTGCTAAAAATAGTAAAAAACAAAATAAAATGAAGAGGAAAAATTAAATAATTAGCAAGTTTATCAAGTGTCTATGATTATAAACGTATACATAAAAGTAAGTAATTAATTATTATGCATTATATCTTTAATATCTTTAACTCTTTGCATATCGCATTGATATATATACATACACGAAATCGCCAGTGGATACATTTATACCAATAAAAGAACACAGGCAAAACTCTAAAAGAAGGATTGATAATGATCAAGTATCGAATAAAAAGCGTTGTTACTTTTTATAATTAGTGGAAAAAGTAGGTAAAGGAGTTAGGAGGGATAAAAAAATATATAGCAAAGCTGATTTGCCTCGAGCATTTGCGTTTATTCATTTTTTTTTTAAGTAAAAGTTTCAAGTGCTGGGTAAATGCAGTTAAATTTTGGAATGTGTTTACTGAACAATTAACTTCATTAATTATACCTTGTCTAATTCATATGTGCCATTATCTCTAGGCAAAGTAGAGAATAAAATGCCTTTTTATTATTCATGTTATTAATTAATACTTAAGAGCAATTCAAATATTTTTTGCAAGCTTTTCACCAATTATAAACAAAACATCTGTGTATATAAAAATTTAACAGTTTGCATGGCTAAGAGTGTTCTTTAGTAAATTGTGTGCATAAGTTTTTAAAAGAGACCTGCACATGCGGCTGAATTTTTTCTCCTCATTATAATAAGATATATGCATTTCTGATTATTTCATTATGCCAATCTGTGAAAACAAAACATTCCGAAAAACTTAAAAAGATATTATTATTAACAGTAAAATATTTAACTAACGCGTATTGAGAAATATATTTGCTTCTTAAAAATAATTAAGTCAAGTATGTTTTTCTTCTTCGTATTTGATTAAGTAGTTCTAAAAAGTTTTTTAAAAAAAACTAAAAAAGTCTTAACTTTGAACGAGAGGTAAAATCAATAAAATTATGTACATGTATATTGAAAAAGATTTTAAAACCATTTTTTAAGTGTTTCAAAATATATTTATTCACGATATCTTGAAACTTTTATTTTCTTTTTAGGTCAATTAGCATATGATTGCTTAAAGAAAATTTTTTTTCCCAAACTTATTATAATTTGAAATTTTTCAAATTTCTCTTTAGAAAAAATGTGGAATTTGGCTCATATAAATCAAATTCTTCATTTTTCTAAAGGTTTAGGTTGCAACCTAGTGGCGTAACGCACACTCCTCAATGCGGGGGGCATGATTCTAGGGGGCCCAAAGACTACGTTAAATTACCCATTGGCGTTGCTAGTCTTGAGTGGGTCCTGTATCAAAATTCCTTGGGGCCTCTTTTTGGAAGCCCATAAACATTTAACGATTTTTTGATTACATATGCTGGGGCCCCTGTAACTTGGGTCCCCGTGTCATAGATACGGTACTAGCTACGTCCGTGATGTTATCCTTTATAAGTGTTGGTACCTTGTATACTTCCACTATTGTCGCTCTCCCTACAACTTATCACTTGTACGACTTTACTCATACCGAGTGGATGTACCATCCCAGTCCTGTCGTACTAAAGTGCCTATTATCCTGATTAAGAGCTTCTTTGTCTTCAGATGTTTTAATTCCGAAATATATAGATAAATTAGTGATACAGAATACCTTATGCTGCTGATAATAAATTTATGTTTGTTTTAAATTAAAGTTCATATCCCTCTCTTTTGAATATCGACGTCAATTTTAATGCTGGCATCCCGTCCCTATTTACTGTATGGTCCGGCTTGGGCCCACAACCTGTCTTTGCAGGGGGCCCTATTATTCTGCGTTACGCCACTAATGCAACCATACTATAAAAATATATAAAAGGGCAATAAATAAAAATATATTAATGCATTTATCACTCTCTCCATATATATTATTTTATCTCAGAAACTAAACTCTACATACTGCAGCCTGTTGAGTTGGTTATCCATGTCTTCTACAAGTTGCTTTACATAATCCAAGCTTTTTCGTCTAGCCAAGAGTTCTTTTACGTTTCTGTAAGAAAAATCCAAGTTATTTACATAACTTTAAAAAAAGAATACAAATTTTCGAAAATTTATATTAACAGTGGGGTTTATTGAAATTTTCCTTCATTTTAGGCTTAAATATTTTAATTGCTTTATATTTTTAATTTTCACATTCTTCGTTTTTTTAAAAAAATTTCATTCTATTTTTAAATTTTTTATTCATGGTTTGAGATGTTTTACTCACTTTTTCAATTATATTTTTGGATTAAAAAAATTGGTGGCAATATCTGAAACAAAGATTAAAGGATAATTAGTTAATATTTTTTATAGCTCCAGTTGTTGACGAACTTCAGATATTTATCTTTGTAAATATTCTTCAAAAATAATCATTAGCAGTTCTTTTTATTTTAATTTTATTATTTTCTTTCTTATAATTTTTTGATCAAATAAACTTGGAATATTTTCCCATATTTTTTATCCGTTTTTACTGTCAAAATTTTAGCTGAAAACACACACTTAATCATCGAATAAAAGTTTCTTACATACTGGATTTTCCTATATCAAAAACACCAGTATTATAGTTTTGAGTGAAATTTTAAAATTTTGAGTTTTCGGAATTGATTTAATTAAGTATAGTTAGTTTTTTTTAAACAGAGGATACTGATTTAGTTTCAAATACACTATGCCCCATGTAAAACAATACATTAAAAAATCTTTACGATATTATTCCTACTTGAACAAAGATGAGATAAAACAAAAGAACAATTAAAATTGAAGCAAATAAAGTATCTAAATTGTTTGCTGCTAAAAAATATAGTGATTGCAATTCTGAATAAGATCAAAAATTAAACTACGAGCAATAACAAAACAAAAATGAATTATTATATTGGTACTTACTCTTCCAGGCCGAGGTCCTGGCTTCGGATGAAAGTGGCCAGTAGAAGGATTCCGAAAATAGATAAATATGTGTGGAAACTGTCGGACAACATGGCTGGTTCTGAAACAAAAATTATATTCATTATCAGTTTACATTTTAGCTGGGGCAGTAGTTCTTACACAAATAAATTTTAAAAAATCATTTCATTGTTTGATATAATTAATGATAAAAGTTTTATAATAATATTTAAGAGCACGGAGACCAATGAAAAATGATATAGATATTAGGATGAATTCGATTTAATTATTTTCTTTAAAAAATCAAATTTTAATCATGCATTGAATATTTTCAAAACTTTTAAAACCCATGAAACAGTCTGTTTATAATAAGTTCTACACTATTATTTATAAATAAGTAATAATATTCTATATTATATAGGTAATAATTATAATGAAATATATACCGTAACATCCGTATAACGCACACTTGTAACACAAAAAATAAAATCGAAATTTAAAGGTCCGCGTTATACGCCAGGTATAAAAATGAGAGTTTTAAAAGTAAAGGAAAAGGGTGGGAACAGATTTCTACATTGATTTAAATACTGTTTATAAAAAAAGAAATGACTTCCCTTATGAGCTTAAGGTATCTGACTACCCTAAAATCATGATTTTTTTTCAAAAATTGACACATTTTTTATGTTTTTCTTTTGTAGACCATTTTATTAGCTTAATAAAAATACCAAGTTTTTTAATGTCCATTCACTAGAACAAAAACTACAAGTGTTTTAATAAAAGAAGATGCCATAACTTTACACAAGATGTCAAACTTTAAAATGCGTTTTACTCGAAATGGTTTTTTTTAAAAAACTCAATTGGGGACAGCGATTATTCAAAAAGTTTTAAAAATAATTTGCTGAAATTTTTTGTGAATGTTTCGTATAACAGTAGAAGTGTTTTTTGACCTTCAGATTTATCAATAACTGTTTTATTTCAAAATTTACATTCCTTTATGGGAATATAATCACTGTTTTTTAAAGAAATTTCATATAGTCACTAAGTTAGAGTACTCTAGTTTTCGAAAAAATTAAATTGTATATTATTCTGAAGGTCATTTCAAACATGAATAACGAAGTAACACATTAAAACTGAAAAATTGAAAATTCGTTCAAAACATTTTTGTACAGAGTAGGCCCCGTTTATGTATTTTTTTTGTACATTTTCACCAGTTTTTTCCCATTTTAATGATAATAAATTTTTTTTCTAATTTCAATTTTACGATTATTTCCTTAAAATATACTAAATAAACCTACAAATCACAAAAAAAATCCCCGTATCTCCATTTTTTCAAAAAAAAGTTGTCGCAAGTAGTCGGATACCTTAAAGGGTTGCAGTTCTAGAAATGTACTATTTTTTTTCTAAAGCTTCGAATAATATCTTGGTTAAATGACTTCAAAACAGAAAATATTAAGCACAAACATTTCAGGTTTCTTCATAAAAAGGGGGTGGGCGTTATACGGCGAATATACCTAAAAATTAAAATTTGCAGCTTGAAAGTATAGCTGTGCGTTATACGCCGGATTTTATGGTAGATACCCTTCAATTTAATATTCGAGATCGAACGGAATTAATACACAATGCAAGCATACAGAAAAATCATTAAACCCTTTAACTGAATTAAATTCCTAATTATGATTGAAAACTTTACTGAATGACAAAGGAAATAATTTATTCATGTGCTATAATAACTTTCAATAAATTTACATGGTCAATATTTCAGATATTATTAGGCTTTGTAAGGATTAGTTTTCGCATTTTATGACATAAACTAGTAAATGTACTGAACGTCATAATTGCATGTCAAAATTCTGTCTTTCCTTTAAAATAAATTCAATTAATGACAAGTGTTATACTAGGAAAACATTTTAATTAAAATCTGAAAAGCCTTCTGATATTATAGTTTCTGCATTATATTTTAGAATTGAAAAACAATAGCTATTGTTGATAATAAATAAGTTGGTTTTCATTAACAATTACATTAAAATATTATACAATAATTTTTCTAAAAAAGAGAAATGTGAAATAATCGCGATTTTTAGATTCCATACATCTAAATACTGTATTTATGTTTAGTACTGTCAACCAATATCGCCAAATCAAAAAAGGTCTCCAATTCAAAAAATATTGCCAAGTATTATTATTGCGTTCCACTGTTGTCTTTTGATTTAACGAAATTAGTCGATAATATAATTCGTAAGTACACTAAACACTTATCAAATTATGTTTATAATTCAGATTTAGTATTGCTCTTTGAAATAAATATACGTTTTTTCTAAAAAACCTTTTTAAATTGAAATAATTATATTTTTGTAATAGTTAATTAATACATTTTAATACCTACTTAATATTAACTAATATATTTGGGTTGTAAAACGCTACAATAAAATATTATTCTTACAATTACTTTCTAAAAGAAATAATTTGTGTGGTGAGTTACATGTTTAAAAAAAGGGTTTTTAAATTAAAAGAAAAAAATGAAGTGTATACAATATGTATAACTATAAGTCAAATTCTTTTTAAATTTATTTCCAAAGCTTCTTTACCATACCTTTTAAATTAGTTTATAGATTTATTTGTATAAGTTTGACATAGATTTTACTTCATTCAAGTCTTAAGTTGGGTCAATTATGCTATGCAAACTTTGTGATTTAATGAGGACAAGTGATGTGGAAATTTAAATGCCTCAAACTTTGCAATTTTGAGTCACATTTTAGACACGCTTTGTAACTTCCAAGATTTATAGCTCCAGGCTCACAAACTTCTAATTTCAGTCAAGAAGAGTTGATACTCTTTTATAGCCGATACTTTTAAGGAATTAACTAAATAATTAGAAAATATTTCACAGTAGAATGTATAACGTTGAAAGCACTTTTGATATCAAAAGTTTGTATTAGATATGTTATCTAATCGAAAAAGTTTTACCCTTAAATTTTTGAGGAGTAATAAAATAATGGTTTAGTGTTATCACATAAACAACAATATATAAAGTGAAGGAATAAGAATAATTTCAAGGTAAAAGCTCAGAGAATCATTAAATTCTTAAAAATATATCCTCAACAGGCTGTTTATAGAATGTTTTTTAAATTTTTTTATATAAAAAACAATAAGTATATATATAGATTCTTTTATTATAGCTTATTTATAAATAACTTTTATAGTATATATTATTTGTATTTAAATAGATTTTTAAATAAATACATTTTGTTTGGGTAGTTTTTGGAACACGGGGCAGATGTAGGGCCAAAATTAAGGAAAAAAAGTTCTATAAACACCTACTTATCATTAATAATTAATATTATTCTAATCAGTCTCATGTCTATTTTGTGTTAAAGGACTTAGTACTTTTCAATGTGTTTTTTTCAAAATGTTTTTTTATATGTAAAATATTCCGTTATTTCGCATCGTCAGAGCGCAGGTGCTTCCCTCTGGAGAGGAAACCGGGCTTCAAAATTACATTGAGGCAATTGGTATCCACTTGTATAGTGTCACTGTAAAAACGAGTGATTCCAGCTCCAGGGGGATGTACTAGGTCTGCAATAATAGTTACCAATCTGCAGCCCCATTTGAAAAAAAATATTCCCTGCTATACGAATTTCCCTTAAAAGCCATAATGTCTTGAAACTATATTTTTACCATACATAAAAAAACAAACTTTTTTACTTATTTTGGTAATCTAACTAAAAATTTCATTACATATAAAGATGATTGTTTTCTCCCTAAAATAATCTGTATTGTAAAAATCAAGCTTTCTTTTCTTTCTAGTGTATTAATGATTCAAGTCAAACCCCCATTGGTCTAGTTGTTAATTCTATGTTTAAAATTAATAAAATTGTTTTCATAGAAATATTTTAAATTTTTAATTACAATAAAAAATTTTAATTTCGGGAGAAAATCATTAATTTTTTTTAAAAAAAATCAGAAAATTGTAATTTGTTAAAAAAATATACATAATTGATATAGACACTTTTTAGAGTATAATCTTATGAGATAGAAAGCAAAATAGAGATTTTAACAGTTTCAGTTCCATAAAAATGTACGCTAAAATTCATTATGGTTTTACTCTTCAACTCACCACTACGGGTCAGTATTTTACGAGTAATACAGTTCCTGATTCCTCTGAATGATTACGTAGGGCAATGACGTAATTGCCGCGTCATTTTCGAAAAAGAAAACAAATGACGTAACAAGGGGGGGGGACTCACGCTTATTTCCTGTAGTGTAACCTGTGGGGTTTCACCTACTAAAAATAACAAATGACTATCTCCCCAGGATCCGACATGAACTTCCGAATGAATTCGTTTTTATTTATTTTAATCTTATCTATTGTTATTTCATTTCAGAGGTCTCAATTGGTAAAAGTTGAACACTAGGTACTGGTGTCCTTACCAGTACATTGTTGACACTCTATCTAGGAATGTAAGATCTTGTACGTTTGAATTCGGTTAGAGAGTAATGAGAGAGAGAGAGAGAGCGATACACAGAGAATTCTTTTTATCTCTCTATGTATTAATTCTAATTTTGAATACTTAATAGGGGTAGAATTATAGTTCTAAAAATTATATTTTTTCGTTAATATTCATCAAAGTCTGTAAGTTTTTTTACTTGGGACTTCATAGAAATTTAACTGTAAGTTATATCAATTCAGGTTTCATCCTTGTTATTTGACCTATAAACTTATGAGGCCACTTACTATAATTTCTTATGAGTTATTAAACAAATCAACTGAAATAATAATAGTTTCATTCATCAGCTCATATTACATATGAGGGAGACTTTTAATTAAGCAATTTTATTCGAAATAATTTACTTGAAACTTATCATGAATTTTTTTTTTCAAAATAAAGTTCCTAAGCCTGATAGGAATTCACTGAAAAAAAGTCATAATAGTCTTAAAATTTTATTTTTACTTCATTTATATTTATTTATTTAATTTCTACCGAAATTTAGTTTTATTCGAGTAAAAATATTGCAGCAAAATGTTTAATTCTGATTTCAAAACTAAAATCCCAGTCTAAAGCCTTATTAACAAAGTAAATGGAGACAATTAATAATGATTTCTGTTATTTAATAGATTTTAATGCCACTTTGTGATGTAAAATTTGAAGCAAAATGTGTGACACATCTTTCATAAAAACAATACAAACTAATATTAAACTTAATTTAATTATGAAAAATTGTTTATCATTTGTAGCTTGTACATTAAAATCAAAGAGTAAAATGGTATGTATTGTGTGTGTGAAATCGGAAAAAATTCCTCTTAACCTTTCAAAATACAAAGCCTCCAAAAGAGAAGAATTATGGAAACCATGGATGTGATGGATCATAACATCAGAATAACAAGTCACCTTGGAACATATTTTCAGTACTTCTTCCTGCCTTATAACAAGATCGTAAACATTATACTTTGTTAGAGGTAAAAAAGTAAAAAACAGTAGTCATAAATATTATAGGCGTATTAAGACAGACTACAAGGATGCAAAGCTCTCAAAGGTTCACTTGCAATAGTTTTCCTTCTGCATTTCTAACTCATAAAATATTATAATTTTAACAAAAATTGATTACTAACTCCTTTATTTTACGTACTTGAATGAGAATAGTAGTTTTATTTCATTTAATAATAATACAAGGGGTGTCGGAAAGTTAAAATTTGATTTTTTTTGACAATTTGAGATTTTTACATTTTCCATTTGAATAGATTTTAACCTTTTTAAAAATACTTTATTTTTACCTCTAGGGTAATTAGAAGCCCTTAAAACCTATTTTTAAATAATTGTTGAAACTGGGCCACGCCCATTTGAATGGTGAAAAATGTAAAAAAAGTACTTTCTTTTTGCTTAAAAGTTGAACATCTGATAGAAACCAAAACATGTATCCTTTATTGCAAATTGAGACTTTTAGATTTTTATTTCCAAGCTGATTAGAAGCCTCACTGAATACATTAAAATCAATTTATCTCAAAACGTAAATTTTGATGTTCGATGTACCTTTTCTGAGAAACTACTGTTCACAGGTATGTACATTTTTTATGATATATTTATAATGATGGCTAATACATACTAAAATGAGCATTTTGTAAAAAACGCAAAAATTTATTTTTTACAATTTTTTTATGTGAAAAATGGGTCAAATTTCGCAAAGTTTGATAAAATATTTCATAAATTATTAAAATTTCAACATTAGCTAAAAGCTCATTTCAGTATAATGAAAAAGGTGTACTTTAATTGTATGAAAAGTTTCAAGCATGTACATATGACAGATTTTGAGAAAAGGTTCATTGAAAACAGCCAATTTAACATTGTCAGTAAATATATAGAGAGAGGTTTCCAATTCCCCTTAGTTGTGGATTTCATTTAACAATATTAATAAAGATTTCATTTCTTTTGTATAACAAATAATTGTAAATTATCTCAAATAAACGTATCAAATGTTTGGAGATCTTGATTTTTTTTGAGTTATGGTTATTGTTCTAGTCCAGCTAATTAGAAAATTCTAATGCTAAAAAATGATGGGTATTTAGATCTGAAACAAAACGTTTATGCAAAAATATTAAAGTAAGGTTTTACTGTCTCTTTTTACAGGTTAAATAATCTCTAATAGAAAGAAATCTTTTTAAGTTTATAAGGAGGTTAAAATATTTTTTATCATTTAATGGAAATAAGTACTACAAAATTTCAAGGCATCTTACCGTTTTTTTCTTAAATTTTATCCCAAAATTAAATTCAAAATAACCTTCATAAACTCTCCTAAACGGGAAATAAGAAAATTTTCTTTGCAATTATTCTTAACTATTAAAACTATACACAGCACATGGTTCAATAAAGAAAAACCTCTATTTACTAAATAAAATAAACAATTCATTATTTCATAATAGGAAGGTTTATCCTTGTGAAAAAGAGGATCAAATTAAGATATTTTCAAAACAAATGCAATATCCATCATTCCTGCCACCGCAACCACATTGACATCCAAATTTATCATAATCATAACATTTTACACCAAAGGTTCATAAGCTGAGATAATCTTTGGTTTCCGTTGAGAAAAGAAAATTGATAAGCTCTTTTTTTCTTCTTAAAAAAAATAAGCACTCGAGTAGAAAAAAAATAACACTAAAGCAAACAAAATTTATCTTTATTTTGAAGTAAATGCTTGAAGATGATCAATTGTACCATGTGACGTTCAAATTACTATTTTTTGAGAATTTTCAAAACTTTACCGACTTTAATTGATTTTATAACTTAAATTTATTGGTAAAGCTTTAATATACCCATATATATATGGTATGACAGCGTAAAGTTTCAATTGAAAAAACACATTATTTTGGTTTCAAAGTTCTCAGTTAGTTATCCTTTTATAAAAACTAATCTATTGTTTTTAAGAATGCAACTGCTTTTTTTCTGTTAATTATACAGTTGTGTGGTATACTTAAAAATAGTAGAATTATCACTATTTGAATTATATTTAATGAAAATGTCTTGTGTCTAAGTTCTGCAATGTATGTAGATATTAAAACTTAAAAGAGAAATTTTTAAACGGAAAATCTATCATTAAGCTTGTTGTTTTACAATATGTTTGAAGGGCCGTGGGTAGCCAAGTGGTTAGAGCATCGGACTCTAGACCAGAAGGCTTGGGTTCGATGCCCGATACCACCAAATACCCTCCGAGTACACACGGAGTACTTGCTCGCTAAATCAGTGGGTCCGAAGTCTTGTGGGCTGAGTCACGAGCGCAGGACTGGAGAATATTTTCCTTCCCTTCAGTTCCTTGCAGAAATTGTGGAGGTAGGTGGTATCGCCATCTATCGTCCCTTCGGGTTAATTTCGCCGAGCTAAATCGTACTGTCACCTGTATGGTGCTCAAGGCTAATGACAGGCGTACTTCTAGCCCTTTGCTACGATGAATTTCTTTGGCCTTGATCTGACTACGTCAGACAGGTGGCATTAGAAACAACAGCATATTTGAGAAATTTCATACAATTTTTGTTCTGTTCGTAATTAAACTACGTATTTAAAACTATTTAACGAACTGAAAAAGTGATGGGTTTTTCTTATTCATATGTATATATTTAGACTAATTTTCTTTCCATATATTTTAATTGGAGAATATTATATTGAAGATTTCAACTAAATCTCTAACAGTAGAAGTAAATATTATGTTCACAAGTAACCTTCCTAATAAATAAATAGCAATGGCTAATATTCTATTTGTTGTCCTACTGTAATGTGCAATCTCACACAATTTTACTGAAAGTTAATATTAGTATTCTTTTCCTTTTACTCGAACGATTGGAAGCCAGAACTATGGAATCTGTGTTTATAGGAAGAAGGGATTACTCCAGTATATTCATCTCAAGTGTACCCAGTACCCAATAAGTGTCGACATACATTTTTCAAGTTACGTGTGGAAAACTAGCCTTAGATCATTTTAGAACGTATTTTAGAAAGAACGGTTTGAAGTAACTTTTTTTCTGCTTTAAAAGAACAAATTAAATTCCATTAAAAAAAACTTAAGTTATTTTATTGAAAAAAGTTTTTTCTAAGTGGATGGGTTCGTTTTTAAATGCTACCAGAGGCTTTCAGTAAATTCTCAAAAATTACTGAAGCAAATATTTCTTGAATTGAAAAGTTGCATTTACAAAGATTCATCAATGGAATACCCGTTCGGAATGATAATTAAGCTAAGAAGAATTTATAGTTTGATCTCACTTAAAGATCAGCGCTCATTTCCTTGCACTTTGAATTTAAACATTATAAGTTTCCACTTCTTTAACTAACTTTTAGAATTTTAAATTGAACTTAAGTTAGATGAGAGCAATAGATTAAATAAAAAAGAAATAATTACTAAAAAAAGCATTTCTAATAAAAAATATTCTAGACTGTGACCCAAATGCCTTAACATGAAGTAGATTTTAAAAATTTAACATCATACAAAGATTTTGAAAAGGCATCGGAAGGAAAATTAAACAAATAAAAATACTGTAAAGAAACAGGATTAAGCGTTACAGCAAAATAGTTTGAAAAGAATCTGATCCGAACTTTAACTTTATTTCCAGCGAGAAAATTAAATCCAATTTTCATATCAATGAGGTGAAGTAGTGACACGTACATTCGTTTATTATTTATTATTAAAACTTAGAAATATTCTGAAAAGTATTTTGTTTCCTATTTCCATACCTAAAGTTTAAAACCCTTTTAGTATAGCAGTCTTGAAAGCGAATTATGGAACACATTTATGATAGAAAAATAATTCATACACAGTTGAGTAATGTTATAAAATAATTCACAATTGTTTAAAGGATAACGAATTGGGAACATAATTTTACTCCAGCGTTTTTTTTATTAGAAAATAGGTTCTAGATTCATATAAAGGCTGTGCAATGAAAAAAATGGCTTTCCAATTGTCTTAAGTATATGTATTTAATGTGTGTGTGTTCAATTTTATCAATGCTATACTGTATTCTTGTTAAAATGTAAAGCAAGCTAAGGATGGCAATTGATAGGTTAAATTTTTAATTTTTCATATGTACTTGACTTCAATTCGTCCAAAAAAAAGTTAAAGCTTATTCTAAAAACAAAATGCATAACTATCATTCTTCTTATTAAAAATAACTGAAATCATTTGATACTTAAGAAATACGGAAACTGTAAAAATCGGAGTATAATTAATATTTAAAACATATTGTACCAATTTAGAATATAAAAGATTTAAAAACGTAGAACTCAAGTGGGTTTATCAAATAAAACTATGAATTCAATTAGCAAGAGCGTGTTTCTATTTTTATGTTTTCCATTGTTCTCATACAGCATTAGAAGAGGATTTTTTCAAATGCAAAAGATATTTTTCTTTCATAAACTTATTTAAAAATGATTAAAAAGGAAAACTACTTACGCAACAGAGATTTTCATTTTCTATAATTCGTCATAAAAGCAACAATGCATTTAAAAGAAATTATTCAGCTACTATTAAATTGGAATTTTTATAATGTTAAAAATATTCGCCTAAAGCAAATGAATACAAATTTATTAGTAGCTTAAAGTTGTTTTTTATTGTTCCTGTCAAAAGTAAAAGATCGTATTAAGAATAATTGAAATAACTTCGAAATCGTAAGCTTATTTACCGTGTTTATTGTACGTTATTCTAAATTCGACAAAATTATTGTTCTACGTTAGAACATCTTTCGTAAGTTGATCTTTTGAAAAATGAGATCATTATTTTACAAAACAAACTTTACATGTTCGTTTTTACATATGTAAATTTCGTTTTTGTCGCTTTAATATGAGATCTACTCTTACGCTCGTTTTTGAATAGAATATTAAACGTTCTTTACTATTTAGAAGAATGCAATTTTGCATGGGAAAAAAGACCACTTTAAAACTTTAAATCCATTTCAAACTTTCTTTGTTTGCAGGTAGGACTATATTACGTTAACGAACAAAATATTGTGTTCTTTATCGAATATATTAATTTAATCTCGTATTTTTTTCCTAATTTATTTATATATTAGTTTTTATTAAGATTTATCTTAAAAATATCCTAAGTAATTTGATAAATTTGAAAGTTTGAAATATAGTTAAACTAGAACGAATATACTTGAATTATTTCAAATAAAATGATTAAATATTAATTATGTACAATATTCAATATAAAACCAATTTCTTTTTTTTATATATAAAAGACGATCGAATGCAGAACATGTTTTGACAAATTAAATTAAAATATTTCTTGATACATTAAATTTTTACTTCATAATAACTTCCAAAAAACAGGGAGCATATACACTTTTTTAATATTCTTACTTCCCTGAAAAATTAATAAAATGGATTGCATAAACGTCAAAAATATATTAAAAAGTGTATACGATAATCAATCTTAACTTCCATGCTGTCAATGGCTAAGATAATGAAACTTTCTATCAATATTATCTTCGTAGTGCTAATTAGTCATTTTAGCAAGGTAACGGATTACCTTGAATTTACAAATCACGCAGAGCTAGTTACCGAGAATAGTATTTAATATAAAATGAGAAATATAATTTATTGGCATAAAAAGATTTATATAATCATATAATAAACTGTAAGAGTAAGTTTTAAAAATTAATTCTCTCACAGCGAAGTTAAGACAAGTTGTTAGTCAAGTATAATACACAATTTTATATTTTTTTTAATTGGGGGAGTATTTCGTGAAAATATCTCACGGATTTAGCTTTATGTAAATATCGTAAGTTATTGAAAAAATTTCCAATATATATTTAGTTTTTTAAATATTTAATAGCCCCCCAAAATGTTTCCAACATTGGTAAAATCCTATTTTACCCCACAGCTTTGACAAAGAAGAAAAACAAATTATGCCAAATTGCTCCAGCAGCTCATTTTTCTGTATTGGATTTATATCCAATATGAGGATAATAATTCGTCAATTTGGCGATAAATAAAGATGTGAGCTAAAATGAGGGGGGGATTCAACCTCTACATTTATTAGAATTATAAATAAAATTTTATACTGCAACACTATATGAGTTTTTTTTATTTATTCCGATGTGAAAAAAATGGCCCTTAACATTTTTCATTTTTTTCTGAAAAACATTCCTTTTATTTGGCGTTTGGTTTCAGAATTATAAGATCTAAAACCCCTCTTTTACGGTAATCATTTTTAAAATGCCGACTTTCATCTTAAACTATTAAATAAACATTAATATTTCTCTTAGTCTTTTAAAATGTTAGATTTATATCAATTGAGAACTACTCTTCTTTCCCTTTGAATAAAGTACAAACCTTCTCTTAAACGTATTTTTCGATGAACATTTAAGTAGACCCGAAGTGGCAATAAGAATTTGAGTTCCCGGTTCCTTTAGAATAATGAATAGAAAACAAAAACGCCAATTTTTCTCATCTAAAAATAAGAAAAAAATATCCATCCGTGCAATTACTATTCAAATTTCGTATAAGTTAAAAGTCTCTTAAAATTGCGAAAACCTAAATTTCAATTTAGTGTTCCAATCGATATGCTGAGTTCATCGAGCGTTGAGGCAAACCATTGAGTTCTGCGTTCACATTCTATGTTTATCAACGATTTATAAATTGAATCTCTTTGCTAGATTTATTTTATAGAAAAACCATCCGCTGTGTTTTCGCCTTAAGGGGGTAACAGTGAAAATATGGTTGCTTCGAAATAGCTCTTGAATGAAATATTACTTTGAATGATTGAAACGCTGTTTTCTTTAAGTGATTTTTTTAAACCTTTTTTTTTGTTCCTGAATAAGCTGTGTTTTCTTGTTTGTGTAGGAGTAGAGATACTTATGTACGCTCACGCAATACATATCGGTGAATAGTCTAGTTACGATTTATTCATAAAAATATTATAATCATGTGCTAGGTTCTGTTAAAATAAGAAAAAGTTACCATAGATGCTCATACATACTGAGAATTGCAGAAACTATGAATTATACACACTATATATGTTATTTTTTTGAATATATTACACTTAAAATATGTTTCGATTAGTCAAAGATAAATGATGTTTAAAATATATAAAGCCATATATCTTTAAAAAGTTCTTTGAGCAAAGTGATAGAAATTCTTTAATCAAAGAAAGAGAGAGAGAGAGAGTTAATTTTAATTAAACAATTAGGTATAAATCACTAAACATATTTAGGCTTAAACAGGTGCGATTGTTTAATTAAAAAGTAGAATAAGCTTCCAATAAAAAAGAAAGATAAGACATTTTTTTATTTGAAAGTTAAGTTTAAAGAGAAAGTTAAGTTTAAAGATAACTTTTAAGAGTTAAGGCGGATCTTGGCAGATTAAAAATTGAAAAGAGTGACGGATCTATTCGCGTACCTTCCTCCAATCCTCTTGGGAAATCTTTGGGCTATCAATTCATGTTTATTTATAACCAACCCTTTTGAAGAAGAAGCCGTGATATTTAAATTAAGTCTACTATATATAGTCAAGGTTTTCTTGCTAGCAATGAAGAGAAGGAGAGAGAGAAAGCCAGAAGTCAGGCGAGATTACTACTGATCAGGCATTACTCAAATCTATAGAATATTTCAAATATTAAATTGACGTAAGAATTAAAGTGACGATTGGTCATTGAAGTTAAATTAACGTTAATTGGAATAATAGAATTGATCCTAAAATAAAGAGGTCGATATTTATAGTCTTCTTATAATTCGTGCATCTCGTTGTTGCTCCCCCGTATATTGTTTACAGTGAGACACTCTCTACTTGTTGAAATTAATTGAATCGATGTTTCTATTTTGTGAGATCAATAAATAAGTTGATTTTGAATATGTCTGGTATTCCTTCCTTTCCTCCCACCTATCTAGGTGGGCAAGAGAGATGCATGATTCCCTCACAAAAGTAAAAATTGATGTTTCTTATAATGAAAAGAATACTTTTTTTATCTAATTTATTTTGAATTAACATATAGTCACAAATGATATACTCTTCATAAGAAGAAAAATTGAGTTTTAACTTACATTACATATGTATCATACAATCGAAAAGACTGCGTTATTTTTGTTCAATTAAATGTGATACTTATTTCAGTGATTCAATCAAGACTGTAATTGACAAAATAAAAAGTTTTGGATAAAAAGACCAGATGATATATTTTGTTGTTATTTATGCGAAATATTTAGATAAGTTAGCCATGTAAAAATCCTAGTTCATCACTTTATTATAATAGTATAAATCAGCGGTTCATAAACTTCTATCGCCACAGCCTTTCTTTATGTGTCAACGTGACATCGCGGACCCCGAAGATTTTGAGCATCCCTCCCCGACTTATCCTTGATGAAAATGCATGTTTTAGTAGAATATTGGGGACGGTTTAGTAATCTAGTTTAGTATGGAACATATTTTAATTTTTCCATGAAGCCTTTCAAAGTCCAGAAAAGAGAGAAATCTCAACGTTAGATGAGAGACACCACGGACCCCCGAGAGAGGCGTTGCGGATCCCCAGGGAGCTGTGGACCACTGTCTAATAACCACTGGTATAAATTATCAATTTCATATTAAGAAACAAATGTTGTCCTCCATATATTAAATCAGTTTTGATGCTTTACAAAGTTTTAATTCAATGGAATATTTTTAAAATTAAATCTTTGTTTACATTGCATAAGGTAAATTATCAATTTTATCTTAAACGCATCAATTTTTTCTCATTTTATTTAAAAATTTCGCTCAAAATTAAATATTTCGATTTCGTGCGTGTTATTAAATGATTTCACAAATTATATTAATCTCTAATATTTATTTAAATACCTGTTAATACATGAAAGGAAAAAAACTGATATCAACATTTTATTCAACTTAACTTTTCCCCATTAAGTTCTCGTCGTTCCTTCAGTACGCTCCCTAAATCTATTCTTAGGAAAGATTTGCAGAGAAAACTTTGCGAGAACACTAGATTATCCTTTGCACACACAAAGGCCTCTGATACTCACAAAATTGAAAAGACTGTAGCGACACCAATAGCCTACTCTGAATCGGTCTTGGCAGTAAAACCACATTTCAGCTGGGCTTGTATACGGATTAGTAGATGCTTGCTGCACCATATGAGACCAAATGTTAAACTTCTAATCAATGAAGTTTCATAATTAACTTTAGAAGTTATTTCAAACAAATGTTTTAAATTCTTCCGAAATTGAAGAATATTTTTCGCAATTAAACATTTACGAGCTTTCTAGAGGAACTAGAATACAATTTGCCTGTTGAGTTAGATTATTGTACTAATGTTATTTAAATGTTGAATTGTATGTTGATTACTTTGTCATTAGAAATACTCTTGAATAATATTTTTGATGATATTTACACAACATGGTATAGAGTAAATTTTATATTATTTTTAGTTCATAACTCCAAATTTCTAACTTTATTATCAAGTCTAAGTCAAAGCAAGTCAAAAGCAATGATAAAAATATTATAAATAAGGATATTTCAAAGTAAATGTAATTGTGCGTGTGTTTTTAATTCTATATACTATATCTTATTTATTAAACTTTTGTACATTGACTGCAGTATTGTATCAAATATATCGCGTAAATCGTTCAGAATCATTTTTATAAATGCTAGGTTAGTAGAGTTAAAGGTTTATATAAGTAATACACTCAAAAAAACTAATATATATATATATATATATATATATATATATATATATATATATATATATATATATTATGACTAACGCTATAATGCTATAAGCCTTATCATAAAAAAGTATTAGTATTTTCAACTTCACATTTCTAATAAATTAAATTACATTTTTTAAAAAACTTGTAATGGGATTGAAAGTTCTAGATTAACTGTTAATTGACTTTCAAGAAATAATTTCTTTAGTAAAATGCTTTATAAAAGTATTTAATAAAATAAAAAAAATTCTAATAATCTTTTTAAACTAATAACTTCTCTCATTGGAATTCTTTAAAACAATATTTATTGACGAAATTACTGCGAATCTACATATTTCCTTTTTTTGTTGTCTCTGTACTGTTTTAACTATTTTTCTGTTCCTTGCTAGCAAACTGTGAACAAATAATGTTCCTATTCTACTCGAAAACAATGCAAGTATGAACAATGCATCCGTTGAAAATAACGAACATTGACAAAAGTACACAACTGAACTGGAAAGTATATTGCTTGTAAAGTGGAGATATTCTGAAAGCATTTCAAAATGGCAACGGAACTTTTGCAAAAGAAGAATTTTTTAATGAATAAAACTGCTTGGAAGCACAAATATGTTCCAGTACAACATTCTAAAATGTCAAAAATCGATGAAATGCTTTCCATTTTACGCATAATGGGCATTTCATACTATAGACATGTTTATCATTTTAAGCATTCGGTTTACTTCAACAGTTGATGCATTTCTTTCCGGAAAAAATGGATGGCAATTTTTGAGTATTTTTAAAAATAGTTTTAGGCTCAAGAATGGATTCTGTGATTGTGAAGTGTCACGATTTATAATCCATGAAATCATGTAACGCAGAATGGTAAAAGATATGGGACAATATTTTGAAATTCCAGGAAAGCGTCTCAAATAAGAAGCTTACCTCCGTAAATATCAAGAGCCGTATATCAAAATGAAAAAATGCTTTTGAACATTGCCTGAAAGTGTAAATCTTCCTTTTTCAGATGAAGCGCGAACATTATTCCTTTATTTTGTGTTTCTTTTTAAATATTTGCAATTCAACACTATCCAAAAAGCTCAAAAATTAGTTAACTTTAGTTAGGTTCATGCCGATTTTAAATTTTTATTAAAAGTAAACAAAAAATAAAAATGATTGCTAGAAGTCTGCAAACTTTTAAAAAGATTTTAACTATCCTAAGCCTATTTTAAGTCTACCCTAAGCCTAATTAATTTTCTTTAATTTTAACTTTTCTAAGCCTAACGTTGTAAAAATATGTTTCACAGAACATATTTAAAGTTGTAAATATAAGTGTACTTTTACTGTATAAATGTATTTCAGAAATACAAATGTACTATAAGTACTTTTGGAAATTGTCTATTGTTTCTTGTGTTTAAAAATAAAGTATTTGTTTTCGATATATCATTAATATTTCCCATGATTCCATATTAGAAAGAAAAATTCCATTTTTGTACGAAATGAATATTATACAATGGCATTGTATTACATAAGTTTACTTTAAATTGCTGTTTTTAAAATCTATTCACACTGTTCCAAGCTATTATTTTCCAAATTTAAAATTCAGATTGCAATTTCCTCAGATACAAAACTAAGTTACTTCATGATGAAATAAAGCAAATACAAATAAAAGAATCATTTAAACTTAAAACTGCAAAATAAAATTTATCCACCCTAGTCTTATAGTTTATGATGAGTTTTCTAATAAAAGAGTTTGTTTAATATCAATTTTATATTTCACCATTTTTATTTAAATAAATATTTTAATATTAATTATTTTCCTATTACATCTTACTGGTATATATATATATATATATATATATATATATATATATATATATATATATATATATATTAAAACTAAATTAAAATATGTTTGTAATAAATAATAATACCTAATCTAATTAAAATCTTATTTGATTCATATATCACACGGAGATAAAGAAATTTAATTATGCTTTCGAAACGAATTTTAACTAGTTTGAAGATAATTTTTTAATTGAGGTGACAGATATTACATCTAGACGATCGGTTGCATTGGAATAAGAATTAAGAAAGATAGGCCTCCAGTAATTAAATCAATATTCAATAGTCAAGAAAAAGTCACTTCTAAATTGGAAAAAAGTTATTCAATTATTCAGATGATGTCAAAAGAGACCGCAATGAACTTTTTTTAAAATCAACATGCGTTGAAGATGGAAGAACTTTCAATGAGCTTTTTTTTCAAAAAAAAAATATAATTTAAAAGGAGCCTTCGGATAGCTATCTTTAAAACTCTTCAGATACATAAATCAAATCGTAAACCAATACAAAACTTATTTTTCTTAAATAAATAAATGAAGAAGTGTATGAGTGGAGTCTTATTTAATTTTGTTTGGATTTTCATATAATCATATGTATTGATCCTCAACGATGTAAAATATTAGATAAAAGCTAAATATCTGAAAAATAATAATTACATTTTAAAAAATTACAAATAATACATGAAATAATTTTTAAACAAACATCATTATTACGATAGAATTAATAGCAGCTCTCTTCAAATATTATATTTGCTTAATATATTTTTGCAATGAAATTACGATAAAATATTGCTTTGTTCAATACAAAACTCCCATTACATGCATAATTTACTTAATGTTCTTCAATAATTATCTTGAACGTAAATGTTAACATAAAATCTATTAAATTCCAAATCAATGCATGGCAAAACTACACAAAGGGCATATATTAACAGTCTAGTTCTATAATACAAAGAAAAATGATTTTGTAAAATCTTTTTGCTTAATTTTAATATTTTGCAAGTGATAAATATTTATTAAAATGTTTTTTTAAAAAAAGAAAAATTAATTAAAATATTGATTTAAAGAAACTTAAAAGTTTGTATGCTATATTTTTTAATATTCATATTAATGAAGCAAAATCTGCCTGTTCGCGTTTAATATTCTGTGTTACATGAATTGCTTGACTTGGACTTGCAAAGACTTGGCGATTGACCTCGTAATTTTGAACCACGGTCAAGTGATGAGGAACGACGTTTCCACACACCAAACGTCTCTTCCTTGCCAACACGAAGACTTACAGCCACAACAGATTTAAAGTATATCTGTACTGGTTCTTCACTAGAACACACACACTAGGATTCACAGTCACGATTTAACAGAAATAACGCTGGAAACGAATTCGTGGTAATCTCACTTCACTTTCATGGTCACAACTTTATACTATATGCACAAATCTTTTAAAAATGTAAAATATTTTACATTGTTTATACTTTTTAAAAAAATTATGGTTTTTAAAATGCATTTCTTCTATTCGGAATGTGACACTAAAATAAAGGGAAGGTAATTCAATATACATAAAAAAATAAAAGAAATAAAATTAACGAACTTTTTCTGAATGTAAGGAGTTGCAAATTGAGGTTTTACCTCGTTTAGCGAAAAAAAAGTATTTAGCCTTTAAAGATGTCAATAAAACTTCATATAAAATATTCCTTAATAAGATTTAGAGTTTATAAATTGACTGTTGATTTTTTTGAGTTCATGAATTTTTCATTTTATACTCAGGTAGAAAAAATTGGAATTTCATTTTCACAACACATAATGCTTTTTAGTTTATAGTATTTAACTTATATTTAACCGTTACATGTTCGTTACTTAAATTCTAATCATCATTAAACGAAAAGACTTAAAGCCTAAAAAATACTCGAAGTAACTTTTTCTAACACTGAAATGATTTAAATGACCTTTAAAGAACTATTTATTTTAAACAAAAACAAAGAGGGTTAGGAAAAAAATTAAGACTACTTTTTTTCTTTCTAAATAAGAATTTCGGCATAATAAATGATAGACAGTAAATGGTTTTGTTGCATGGGGTCCTAACTATTAATTATACAAGTGAAAACTTTTAAGTAAATTGATTTGAGACTTTGGCCATTGTGATTGGACAATTAACGGGAGAGAAAAAAAAATACATATAGTTCAAAATAAAGATGCCTTTTTTGAACCTTAAATAAATTTAGCGCGTGCATTAAGCTTTTAAATTTAATGAGATTGTGGGCATTTAATGAAAAAACCATTTATTATTTTGTTATTTGTGGCTTCAATTATTTTTAGATTCGATTTTTCTAATACTTTTTTTAAAGTAACTTTAGCCTTTCAATTTTAGTAAAACGTGACAAAATTACTTTCATACTTTTTTGTTTTAAGTTCCGTATACACTTAAAGAGTATCTCAAATGCTCGTTCCTTCGTTCACAAATATTAAATGTATCCTATTTTTCTTTTATTAATTAATTTACCAGCATAATTTATATACTTTATCTAAGATTTAGAGTCATTTTATTTTTTGAGCTCATTATGTAGTGTGTTAAATACGTGAAGAACTTGTTGACAATTTCAATTATTTCTTAAATGATACCGATCTTATTTAAGTGTGATTTTTAATTTTTGTAAATTAAAAACTAAATTATATATTAAAAAATAGCAATTACTTTATTTTTAATAGATATACTAAAATTTTCCCTAAAAATTCAGATGAATTTTTTTACTATATCTGCAACGAGTAAAATAAATAATTATAATAAAAAATATCTAATAATTTTAAAATCTTTTTCCTATTGATATATATATGTATCTAATATTAAAAAAATATGGATTTTGGCCTCTTTATCAAAGAACTGTTAATTATGTTTTTCTAACTGTAGATTTTATAATGATTTATGATCATAGAAACTAAACATTAATGGTACAGAAGGAAAACTAATGTATTAAGGTTTTGAGAACTTGCTTGGTACTAAGGAATTTTTATTTTTATATTATGCAGAATTTTTTTTCTTGTTTTTTTTTAAGAATTTGAATTATCTCTTAATAAATATTTAAAATAGCTAATTCTACAGCAAAAACGAACATTTTTTTCTTAAGTCATGAAAGAAATTAAAAGGTATTCGATATAAATTGTTTTCGCCGTATATTTTTGCTTAAGATAACTTATTTATCTTATTTTAAATATAATAAGATCTTAGAAGTTTAAAGTCACACAACTTCTAGCCAATGCTATTGTGCTTCTCAGGTAAACCTGAAAAATCTTTTTATGCATTTCGTGAATGCCTAAAATTGGTCTATTAAAAACAATATTTACAGAACATTTGCATTTTTTTTAAAGTTGCATTTTAAAATGAGGGAAAGAATCTGAATAAAACTCATGGTTAAATAATATATTTTCAAAAATTCGAAATTTGTAAATGTGTAAATATTATTGCAAATGTGTTTATTTATACGAGTAAAGTCACACTGAAGAAATTTTGAACTATATCATATTGTAAACACATGGTAAATCGAATTGAACATTCTTTTCAAAATTCCTTTTTATTTTTAAAATTTTCAGACATTTTCTATTCATCAATACACAATTCCTAAGCAGCTAGACGCTAAGGAGTGATCCTTTTTACAAAAGTATTTATTCAAGATGGAATCTTTGTGCTTTTTTATTTAATACTCAATTTTCATTCTACATATTTTATATATTTTACTTTTCACATTTTATTCTAAAATGTTGAAATACTTTATAACATTGCATAGTGTCTGGTTTCAAAATAATATTATGTTTTCTAGTGAACGATCGTATTTATTTAAGAATAAATGTAAATTAATTTATTTTAATTTTCTCTCCTTTTCAAATAAATTTCTAGAACACTACAAAACTGCAACAAGCCTATTTACTCCTAGAGTAAGTATTTGTAAGTTTGAAAAAACACACACGATTGAAAACAGTTACCTATGAATGCGAAGAATGATCACAATTATGATTTACTACGTCGTTCCAATAACTTCTTAAGTAATTTAAATTTTGAAAGTGGCAAGATACCTCAAATCTTTTATTCCCCAATGGAAATCACTCTTTATGAATTTTTTATACATTCTACAGATTACAATAATATTACTTTTTAAGTTAATATATATTGTGTAATTTTGTTTAAATTTCAGTAATTTCCATTGCTTATTTAATTCTGCATAATTGCATATATTTCCCCCTTAATTTATTGATATTTATCACGATCGGTAATTATATCTACAATTAGGCTATAATATCTTACAATAATGTTAATTTTAATTTGTTAAATTCTTAAATAACTTCAAACGTAAGTAAACTGTATTTACAGACATAGGTGTAAGAAACAAATGTAGGTACAAGTAACAAAAAATGTTCTAAAGTAAAATGATTGCTATGTAGATTATCACCCACGCAACGTTATCACTTACTTATTTTATATTTGCCATTTATTGACCCTTAATAGAGATTTCAAAAAAATTCCTTAATTTTACAATTATCTTTAAATATAATTTCAATTCTGCATTGACAACAATTATATAGCCTTATGAACTACCTAGGATGCAAAATTAAACCTAAAGACACATGAATCTAAAAATAAGTCAAATTTGATAGTTAAAATATAATGATTTCTCTAAAAGAAAATTTTTTTAAGTGCAACTAAAATGTAGAATTACAGTAACTTAATTGTGAAAGCAATTCAGATCACAATAGCATTAATGAAAATCATCTATAAATGATCAAAGATTATATTAAGTGTAACATAATGTTAGGAAAAAATACCGTATACAAATGAAATAAAGCCTGAAAATTCCAGTATACTACTTGCAAGCAAAATAGTTTTTATAATAAGCGAACTATAAATGTCTTTTAACCCCTTACCTGCCGATTAAAAATTACATGATTCGCTCCTCACTGCCATCATTTTCACAAAGGCGCGCTTATGTGGAGTTTTGGGAGGGGGGAGGGCAAAAATAAGCAAATTTTCCTCTGAAATAAGTATAAATCCTTCACAAACACCGGTAAGGTCATTTTGTTGCATTCCGAATAGTTTTACTATTAGCAGCACAAAAGGAACAATCGTATTTTGGAAGGACGTATATATACGTCTGGGGCATATAACGTACCGGTTGAGTGTGATTTTTAACACTGTGGGATTTTAAAAGCTTAAAAATTAAGGAATATTGTTTTGTCTTTTCCCAATTGGTTGAATAAGATATAAAACTTGAATATCAACTGTTATTTTATATAGTCACCATACCACATACTCTGCAAAACCCCCCAAAATACTCTTAAAATATGTCTTACAATTTCGTGCGATATTTCTATATTTCTTTTCGCTTTTATTTCATATCCTCGGGGAGAAAACATGTCCACATAAATCGAATAAATTTCAACAAGTACCTCATCGGGCTCAAACCACTTGAAAAATACCAAACATTTTCATGCATTTGAGAAAACCTTTTCAATTACGATGTCCTCTACAATGATACGTAAGGGTTGGGCTGTTTGCGCTGCGAAATGGAATCCAGAATTATTCCATCGCATCGTTCAGGGAACGGCTTTGAAAATTTGACACGGTTTCGAAGATATCAAGAAAAATTGAATGTGATGCTGCTTTTTTTAAAATTCCTATTTTTGATGAAATTCCTCAACTATCCGTCGGAATAGAGTAAAGAAAGAGATATAAATATATCCATGTAACATTTATAGTGAAACTTTCCAAATTTGAGTTATGCGGATAAACATATATAGTTGTGAGAGAAGGTATGAAAATTCACATTACTTTAGGGCTAGAAAAAGTTCCAATAAAGTATATTAACCTATGAATTAAAAAAAATTATGATGTAAATGATTTTAAAGTCTGTATATCCATATGAATAAAATACACTTTTTAAAAAAGTATAGGTGCTGCATCTTTATTCTTAATTCTGAGCGAGACATATTAGAAAATTTATGCTTCTTCATAGAATTCTAAATTCTGGATTATATTTGGGCTCTAAATTAGGTTACAATTCAAATGTTAAATAAGAATATCGCATGAAGTGTAAATAAAAAAAATCAGAAATATAGGGTGTCCGAAAAGTATGGCTTCTTTCCTTCTGCAGTGGCTCAACAGCCCAGGGTGTGCCTCTCAAAAAGCCTTTTTAGGCCAACCTTCTTACTGCCAGTGTTCCTTCTTCCTTTCGTAGATACTTATCATATTCTCATCTGTTCGAGACATGGACCAAGTTTCTCACGCATAAGTTGATATTGATCTAAAAAGACTTTTATGAGAAGTATGACTACACTTTCAAAAAAAAATAATTAAGTATAAGCAAACAGATTAAATAAGTTGAAGATTTGTTTAATGAAATGCAAACTTGATGGCACAACGTCTATGTTTTGCAGCATTCTCGTTTCAAAATGGCTTCATCGCAAGAACAAGCGCAAGTTGCAACACATGTACAGCATAAATGGGACCCACCACACTGGAGTTTTGAACTGAGAAAAAGTTCCAAGGGCGAGATGGATGAAAAAAAAAGTACAATAACGTGGCCACCAAGATCTCCTGACATAACACCTTTGGACTTCTTTCTGTAAAGGATACGTGACAAACTTTGAGTATCAATCTTCAATTAACAATAATGGTGAAAGGAAAAGCTGAATTACAGTGGCTATTCGTATTGACAATTCTGCAGTGCTTCATAGAACGTGGATAGAAATCTCGTACAGACTCGATATGTTGCGTTCAACTAATGGTGCGTACATTGAAATCAGACATTAAAATATAGTAAAAAACTTTGATATTTTCTTTATGGAACAAAAGAAAATATAAATGAATATCTTTATTCGTTTTTTAAAATTAATATTTGGAAGCGTAGCCATAATTTTCAAAGAATCGGTATATTTTTTTGATTTTTAAATTTGAAAATTCTTAAAATTTTTATTACCTATCATCATTTAAAATATTATTTAAAATTAAGTTTGATAATAAAAGTGTTAATTGTTTAATATATGAACAACAGTGTAGGTACATTATAAGAGGATATATTAAAAAAGAAATAGCAATAATAAAGATTGAGACATAAGTGATCACAAAAGTATAATAAAGGGATCGATAGTTGAATCTCTTACATAATAAAATAGTAATGAATAAAATATCAAAACGAAATTTTATAACTTCGCATTTTTGAATTTTCTCTTTCGAAAAATATTATTAGTTTTCTTTACATTTAGATTGGATTTTTTTTGATAATTTATTTAGCAGCAGAAATAAATTTTTTTTCAGAGGTGAGAAGGAAATTTCGAGTCCCTTTATAAAAAACTATCTTATCAATGAGGTAAAGAATATAAAATACAAATAGAAACAAAAAATAAATTGAATTAGTTTAACAAATTTTGCATCAGAAAGTACTGCACAACTCTTTCACTGTGCTTTAAGATAATTAATAATCTAATTATGTTTGTGATATGTTTGCTTAGGAAAAAGGTGAAGAAAAAAAGTTTTAGCCGTTATAATGAAAACTTTCTCACTGCAGTTCACTTTCCAAACAAAATTAGTACCAATATTTAAAAAAAAATTTGCATATTTGTTTTCCTAGATCATTTGATATTTAAACATGTTATTAATATACTATTTCGATTTAAAAATTTGCTTGATATCAAAAAAATTCTTAAATATTCATGTATAAATAAATATTTTACATATAAAATAATAATGATAATAATAATAAATTTCATCAAGTATAGAAATAAACTTTAAAAAAATTGTATTTAATAACATAGAAACCTTAAAAGTCTCATGATTTAAATGAGTTACGAAGTGTGTGTATGTGTGTGTGTGTGATATCTGTTTTGTCTAAAAGTCCGTTCATATTTGTTTATATTACTAAAGTTACTATCATATGTTACTCAATTATGAAATAATCTTTAAAATGTTAAAACATTTTTGGTATAACTTTTCAGCATTTCTAATTTTTCCTCCAGATTAAATTATTTTATAGCATTGTCTTAAACCTTTAATATTTATAATTTATATTATTCTTGAAAGAGAATGTACTTTTGAAAGAATTGTTAAAAGTAAATATTTATAATAATTTCTTGTTTATTATAACTAACTATAAAATATTATAACTATTATAAACAACTAACTAAAAACGAATAAAGGTAAGTATGTTTAATACATAAGCTAAACATATTAGTGTTTTTGATTAAATCACGACTTTAATCTTAAAAAATATTTAGTTTCAAATAATTTTAATGCAAAGAGCAAGTAGTTCCTCTTTCTTGGTGTAAGGAGAAGTAAGTCGTTATGATAACTTTGATTTCTTTCTGAAACTCTGAGAAAACTTGTGAAGGTTTGAACTAGTGATATTTTGCTTTGGATATCGTAATATCGTGAAAGCATTGATCTTAACAATTATTCCTAAGATAAAAACTAGGTAGTAAAATTCTCTCAAACTACTAATAATGCTTCATATTTAAGAAACTTTTTCCCCAAGAGGATCAAGGTGCAGAAGCCCCAAAGGAAGGTCATGCTGTCTGCTTTTTGAGACTATTGTGGAATCGCTTTTACAGATTTCCCGAAGAAGGTCAGACCATCATTAATCCTTATTACTGTACATTAATCAACAAATTGCGTGTTTCTCTGATCAAAAAATGTATCTGTCTTCAAAGCGACGAATATGCTACAACCACCTTATTCCTCCGATTTCATCCCAAGCGATATTTTCTTACATCCAGAACACAAAAACAATATCGGGATGGGAGATGGAACAACACAAATGTAATTCAAGAGATAAAGTAATGGTTGTCAGCGCAATTTGCTCAGTTCTACAATGATAGCTTTCGAAAGGTGAAAAAAAAAGCGAGAGAAATTGTGGACTCTTAATGGTAACTATGTAGAGAATTCTTAAGAAAACAATAAATAAAAATTCTGTTTTTATCTCAATTATTTCAATATAATGAATAAAACTTTCTATACCTCTCCTCATTCATTTGTTTTAAGCAAGAAAATCAACTAGGCACATTATTTTAGAAAGTTGTTTGAATGAAGTATTTTTTCAATCTCAAACTTGCGTTTATATATTTTTTACACTGGAAGTCTAAAAACGGATTTCACTACTTTCTTCAGAGTTTAATCGATTTAAAGTAGTAAACAGTTTGACTTGAGGCGCAAAAATAGATAAAACTATTTAAAATGTAGAAGACTTTTGTAAAGAAAAATAAAGAATATAACATTGCTAGAGATTCAAAGTGAATTTGGGGAATCACAGTTATTTTTAACACATATATTATAATTTCGAACTAAATTTGTAGGTTTAATTGTTTACACCTATATCAGTAAATTCATCCATGTTTCAATAAATATAAATAAAATACAATTATAAAAGCATGCATTTTTCCGTATTGCCTCAAGCCTTAAAAACTTCAATTAAAGTGTTAAAAGTAATATTAGTTGATAATTCGTCACTACTTGTTGACGATAAAGAAATTTGCGTACAACGAGAGGAATAAAAATCGTTGTTTCTACAGGAAAGATCTACCACGGTGTTTCTGAACGTGGGGCCTACGATCCACAAGGGAAAAATTTGATTCTTAAGGGGGGGATTCGAAAAATGACTCATTGGTGCATAATACAGCCTATTATAAAAAATATATTTTTCACTACTTGGTTGTGTAATATGAGATAAGTTGTAATAAAAGTAATAAATATTTTTGTCCTCGTGACAATAAAACATTCTTTCCAAACACAATCACGCTATTTATTTTGAATGGAACAAAATAATTAACGCTGGTATCTAAGTTTCTGTAGAGTTTGGGAATATCGTTCATTATTAGTCGTTAAAGTTAATTCAAAATAAACGTCTGTAAAGTTGTTATAAAAATCTCATTGCTTAAAAAGTACATAAATTGAATAAATATTAGTGATACATGAATGGTAAGTAAATTCAGTTGGTAATTTTTATTAATTTCTTTTTTAGAAGCATCATTTTCCAGAAACAATCAAATGCAAGGATCTCGTAAAATTTTTTATTATTATTTCAGTTTTTCATTATATGTTTCGGAAATTTACTTACTGGAAAAAATAATTTCCTAGTTGTTTCCCAAATATATATATATATATATATATATATATATATATATATATATATGAAACTTTAAGGTTACGGGAACATAGTAAAAAAATGGTTGAGAAACACTGATCTACCTCATTCTGAATGTATGTGTGTGCTTGAATCCAACGAAGAACTTCTTTCGGAAATATTTTCATCTGGTAATGATGTTTTGAAAAGATGAACTGCTTTCCGAAATGAATTTTGCGATGTTGACTTTTTTATCTTGCTATTTATTTATTTGCTCTTTTGGTTTCGCAGGCTCTTTATTTAATTCTTCTCGTTCCCAGCTAAACAAATCTTCAATTCTCATTAGAATTTCAGAGAGTGTTTCATATTTAGATCAACATTTAAGACATGATTTTGCAGTATATCACAAAATTTAAGACAATTAGAAGTTAAATTATAATCAGAGATCCTAATCATAAAAGTAACTAGTAACTAGTAAAAAGCATTTTTCCTCGAATCGCAACATTTCCAAATCGTGTGAAATTAAACTATATAAAAAAGATTGTATGCATATAAAATTATGACCCATTATGTTAATATTATCTTCTTTTTAAGCAATGATTTTACAATTACAATTTTTTATTACCTTCATGTTTTGAGTTCGTTTTTTTTTCTTGCAACGTTGTAGCAGAAATTTTATTTTGATAATTTTGACCTTCTAATTTTTTTTAAAGTTAGTTGCTACGAGATTTTTCCTCTATTTACTTATTTATACAAAAAATCTTCAGCTTGAAAACTAGTCATTTTAAAATAATAATTGAATTTTACATTTATTTCCCCTACAAAAAGAAATTGTGGAAAAAGAAAAACATTGTTCAATGTTTGCTTCTAAAAGTGATTCAGTACTGTGACAGAAAAGGGACAGTTTCAAACCTATTAACACTTTATTGATTCAATTGATGAAATAAAATTTCAGTGGAAAAATGGTCTTATATACTTTTCACTTGAATTTTTTGTAAATATCTCGATTAAAATTTTCCATGAACTGTGCAGGAGATCTTAAATCGGATGCAATGATTGCCATTTTTTGAAAATGTGGGGAACATTAAGAATAATATAATTTCATCATATCATTGATAAATCAATACTTTCACTAGAATGGGAATCAAAAATAAAAAGATTTAATAGTAAAATAGATTTAAATATCTTTACGTTTCATCATTACGTTTTTATCAAATTAAATATATCTAAAGTTAATTTAAAGTAAATTTATCCTACAAAAATTATTTAAAGTTATTTAAATTCTGACTGAAAGTATATTAACTATTTAGCCACAAAAACTATTTAGTCACAAAAGATTTGTATATAACGTGATATCTTTGTTTGTTTAAAATCTTTCCCTATCAAAAACTCTCTCTAATAATAATGAAAGGTCTCGAACCACTCGAAAAATAGTAAGACAGACGCCCCCTTTTTTTCTATGCCCTTTTCATTCATATAGTTTGTAAAAAAGTATGCATGAAGTATAAAAAATTAATATATGTATGTATAATTATTCCATATAATATGTGCTCTATTGTACTATTAAATCAATTCCAGGACCTTATCAATACAGTTATTTTTCTTCCTTTATTAATTTAGGACGAAGAGAAGATATACTTTAAAATGCTATTATGTGAATACTATGATACAATCCTTAATTCAAAATGAGACTCAAAAATTGAATAAAATAGAATTAAAAATGCTTTTATTTTTCAGCTGTAAAACATTTCTAAAAAACTTTCTTGTTTTATAAATATAAATCAATAATATTATCAATAATAATCTAACAGTTTTGCTTCCTGAAAGTTCATTTTATATCTCATCTCAAACACCTTTATATGGGAGGAGCTAATTGTATTTAAAGTGCATCCAATTTTAACCACTCAAATGAAATACCATTAATGCTAAAGTTTAATCAAAAAGCCCATTGAATGACTCCACAAATGTTAAATCGATCTAAGGAAGCTACATATTAATGAATTAGGAGTAGAGCTTCGACAACGAATGACATAGTTATTATCTTCCTCCCGTTACTAATAAAGTGGATTGAGAATTCTATTCTTCAATAAAATGAAATTCAGCAGACGATATTCACAACGAATAATTTTCTTTCTTTTTATCTGAAAATTATATCATTTCAGAATATACTTATTTTTTCGATTTTTATCTCTTCTGTTATTTCAAATTAAAAGTTACTATTTTAACCCTTTAACTGGTTTACCCGTTCTCAGTACGGGTTACCAAAAGCTAGCCCCAGCCGGTACGAGTACTGATATTTCTTTTTTTCTGGCTTTGATTTGCACATATTTCTAATTCTTATAGTGAGATTATGAATGCTAGTGTTTTTAAGTAATGCGGTGTGTGTCCATGGTACCCGGTCCTCATCCGGGATTTTCTTTACGGGTTAAGGCGGGAATTTTTCATTGGAGAAAGAAATTTAGATTCTCGAAAATATTCTATGGGCCATGGGTAGCTTAGTGATTAGAGCATCGGACTCCAGACCAGAAAGCCTGGGTTCGATGCCCGATGTCACCAAATACCCTCCGAGTACACACGGAGTACGTGCTCGTTAAATCAGTGGGTCCGAAGTCTTGTGAGCTGAGTCACGAGCACAGGGACTGGAGAATATTTCCTCCCCTTCAGTTCAATGCAGAAATTGTGGAGGTGGAGATAGATGGTGTCGCCATCTATCGTCCCTTCGGGGATTTTCGCCCCGCTAAAATCGTACTGTCATCTGTATGGTGCTCAAGGCCAACGACAGGCGTACCTCTTGCCCCTTGCCCCGAGGAATTTCATTGGCCTCGATCTGACTACGTCAGACAGGTGGCATTAGAAACAACAACAACAAATATTCTATATAGGCAAGGAATTGAGAAGGCAATGTGTGCAACTTGTTGCTCAAAAAGAAATGATAATGGGAAGGTAATACAAAAAAGTCTATATTATATATGTCCTCATTGCAATGTAAGACGTAGTATTATACCATGCTTCAAATTATATGTGCATATATAGATACACACAAACACAAAATCCTCATCCATTTGAAAAAGAGGTAGAAACATGAATTTTTCTCTAAATTGGGGTGGAACCGAGCCGAATCGTACTGTCGCCTGCATGGTGCTCAAAGCTACGGCTAACGACAGGCGTAAAAATCTAGCCTTTCACCACGATGAATTTCATGAAATTTGATCCGATGTAACTGTCGATCAGGTGGCATAAGTAACAACAGATTGTAGTTCTTATAGATTAACAATGCACTAAATTTTTACAAAAATGGCTGGAAATAAGCATGATTATATTTCAAGAATTTGAGGTTGAATGTAAATTGTCATGATGGTCAAAGTTAGTCATGAATGAAGATGTTTAAGGCGAGGAACACTTCCAGTTCTGATTTCATTAAAGATTCATTGCGTGAACTATTGAAGTTTTCTGACTTTAAATGGAATAAATTCTAAAAATTTACTCGTGATGTGGTGTAGAAGTTAGGCGACTGAGGTTTTCTAGCGCATAGGTCATTTTCACCGTTTGAACCTAAGATATAAATTCAAAAAACGAGAACAAAAACCTCGATTTTTTTTTATTTCGAAGTTATTTCAAAATTTTCAAATAAAAAATTTCAAAAAAAAAAGTCGTTCTGAAAAATCTTAATAAGCGAAGGGAATGCTCATTAACTATTCAAGTGTGTATTTTAATGAATGTGTACTTTAAAAATCAATTCTTACTAACAAATACGATTTTTTGAAGAAAAATTAGTTTTATTATCCCACACAAATAAAAAGAAATCCTCTAAAATAGAAAATTAGAAGGACGTGTGCTACTCATATTGTCACTGAGCAAGTATTCATTTTTAGGATTAGATTATTCAGGATTTTACCTTCATGTTCAAATTAACTGAAACATTCGCCTGAAGCAATTTTGTATAAAGTCTTTGCTAATATTTGAGCAATACATATTAAAAGAATTTCGGTGATGAAGATGGAATAAGTTTCGACACATGTAATCTATTTAGTTTTTTAAAGGTATTTACATAAATACATTTGGATATTTGTCTTACGTTTATTTGCTATGAATCTCGCTAAGACACATAATTAAAAACATAATTATTAGCTAAGACAAAATAAGATAACACGATTTCATGCTTTAATTAGTGTGTTAAGAAATTGCTCTCCATTGTCTGTTTGGATACTTATAAGAGAATTGCTTTGAAGCTAACAACCCCATATAAGATGTTTAATTTATTTAGAGTAATGTAATAAATGATTTCGATCAGCATTATGAGAATAAAGTAAAGAGCACTAAAAAAATTCTGAGGATATATCTTTTGTTTAGAAGATTAATTAATCGAATTTTTCGATCTGTCATTATCTAGATGAAACGTTTTACCTAAAATATTATATATATATAAACTGTATAAGATATATAAAAAACATTATAATAATTTTTCGAACTTTTTTCGAAGCTCAAGGAGCTTATTTCGAATTTTGGAATATATTCAACTCCAAAACAATATTTTTTGCTTCTTATTGATTCTGTTTCGTTTCTTATTTATCAACGCCTTAATGATCTCCAGCGATAAAATTAGCCTGTCGCCCGATCTAGGTTTTTATGACTTATTTACGTCTGTGAGCAGGACTAACTGTCAACATTCTAAAATAGGTTATATCTTAGGCTTAACGATGTGTCAATTAATTTGAGGTAATACTACTTTTGATTATTATAATGACGCGTTTAAAATAGAGAAAAAATTTATAAATAAATATATAAATATATGAAGTAACACGAAAATTATAATAATGAAATGTTCAGAGTGATGACAATATTTAATCGAAATAAAAGAAAATATTTAATATTCTTGGGAAGGGACTCGACTATAACAAATCAAGTACGAACATCTTGTACATAATAAAATATTTTTATAACACTTCAAATTTATAACTTGGTAATTTTTATTCATATTAATGGACCAAAAGCGTTTAGAAAACATTAAACGAGGATTTATTATTGTGCTATAGAAGCTAGCTTTGTAACTGAGCATAATAGAAAAATTCCCATTAGTATTATATTTTAAATAACTGCATAATGTCTATTTTAACCAATTGTTCTATTTTACAAAAGGAGTTCCTTTAAAAGCTAATTACAATGTTCTAAAAATTCAGGGCTATTCAGAAGCAATCAACGAATGTCATTGTACTACTGTTGCTTAGAATTTCAAAATTCATGGGCAATTCCTTTTATATATTGGTACTAGTGATATATTATTCTAATAAATATAAAAATAAATGTTACTTATAAGTAATTTGAATTATCTTTTGACATTTTTACTAATCATTACAGTAATAAGTAAATCTTTCAATGCAGTTAAATCCCGATTAAATACTTTAATTCATTTTTTATCTTTAAAGGGTATCTATTTTTGTGACAACCCATCTTGCAAAAGAATTTATTCTTACTGTTCATTCTGTAAATATAATTTAAAATAACAAAATTCTATAGACTTAAAGTTATGTATTAAGTAAAATTGTGCATATTTGTTGAATTTAAAAGGAAGCCTTGAATGAGAACTTCAAACTGAACATTAAATTGTTTATTTAGAATGACTGTCTGCGCTTACATTTGCTTTCAGATTTTCATCAGGATGCGAAATAGTTCAGTAATTAGTAGCTCACTGCTGGAATTACTAACTAATGGCTGATGCTAAAAGTAGTGGAATACCCATTAATAGAACAAATTTATTTAAATGAAAAGCTTGAAAATAACTTTACAATTCATTATACTGCTTTGTGTTATCCTAGTGTAGTATTTATTCTGAGGAAAGAAACAATGGATTATATGCAAACAATTCCATTCTCTTGAAAAAACGGGCAAGATTTATTTAAAAAATTCGAAATATATAATTGTTAATGAATAAATGTTAGGTCCCAATAAGAAATGTCAGTGTTCTGTCTTGTTAAAGATTTCAAAAGATAATATATGTATTATTTGTGGCTGAATGGATTGGATTATTAAATTAATTAAACAGTTTTTTCACTGAAATGAAAAATTATCAACTGATAATTTTGGCTACCTTCCTTGTACCTTAATCTGAGCCTTAAAAATAATAAGAATTGCAGTTCCTTTCAAATTATGAAAATGTCATTTTTAATTTAAATTTCTTTAAAAAAAACTAACCAATAGGTAGAAGATATAAATAAACCAAAGTCAGTACTATTTAAAAAGTGAAAAAAATTTAATTTCAGAAAATTGAAGCGGTTATAACAATATTGCTGGTATTAAAGTTGGTGTTACTTTTTCAGGCACTAAAATAAAACAATTTCAATCTATATTCAATTAAAGTTTCGTTGTTTTCTAATTCTTTACGTTTTCTGATTCTTTACGTGTGTGCAATATTTATATGACATAATAGTTATGTGTATTACTTCTATCGTATGAAATGAATACAGAATTTTTTATTGCATTGCATTAAATTTTAATATTTTATTGTACTGCATTGTAATATTTTAACGTATAATTATTGGTAAAAATACTTTTATTGGGATATGCTTTGTTTTCTTGTGTGATAAACCCGCTAAATTTTTATTAAGTGAATCTATTCTGCTTTATGTGTGCGTGTGTGTGTGGTTGATAATTATATATTTTCCTTAATTATCAATTCTTTCCTTAAAAAGAAAAAAAAATTCTTGGGATAGCTTCTTTTTTTTAAAATTTAAGTGCAAGTTTTTAGTATTACTTCAATTCTATCATTTAGCCACATCTGTTGGTCTTATAAACAGTAGAAACAACATTTAATTTGAAATTAGTTTGATATATCATGTTACCGGTTAGGAGATCAAACTTTACGTGGTAGAAAACGAAAGTGTTCGAAAGTACAAGTAACAACCACACATGTAAGTGATTTAAAATTATTTTAGCTAAAATGAATGTGTGACGTAATTGTGTAAATATAGTTAATGGGTTAGAATTAATAATGCCCTTTTAAATGCGATGATTTTCTATGAAAAATCTCACAAAATTAGCTTTGCAATTTTAGGAGAAAACCTCTAGTTTTAAAGACTATTTTCTCGTTTCAAAATGGATTACCTTTTTATTTCCACCTCCCTTTTTCAAAGTAAGATAACCATAAAAATATTTTAAAAAAAAATAAGCACAAAAAATTGCATCCCAACATATATATAAAACTTAGATAATTCTTTTTTATAAAAATAAATGCTATCATTTGAGTTGTTTTAAATATCCGGATACTGGATTATTGTCTTTAGAATGACCGTCCAATTTTTTTTAACTCAAGAAAGTTATTGTTCGTATCCTACTGTTTATTTTTCTCCAAAATACGCTGTTTTGTTAGTTGATCGCTGTTAGAACTTTTTATGAGAAGTAATGCAGTTGGTAAATAAACACTTTCTGATAGCATTGCGATATGGTGACATGTATAAAATCATAATAATGGGGCTTTTTGGTTAACTCTATTTTAATTTAACTTAACTTAAATTAAATGTAATATATACAAGTAATAAAATGTGAATAAGAATTAACCTTTCAAAAATCTTTTATGGGCCACTTAAGTTGAAATTTTCTAACATAACTTTAGAGGATTGCAATAGTCTTATTAACGATGAATTTGAACATTCTCAACGAAAATATGCCTGAACCTTAAGGTTTTTGAATTTTGGTTGTATAGAACAGCTATCAGGACTAATTATTCACATGAAAGCCAGAACAGAAATTAAAATACGTAATTTTCAAGCTATTGAATTACTATCAAACCAAATTTCGTACCTGTTCGGGTCAGACTTAGAATAATTACATAAAAAATTTAAGGGTTGTTATGTTTAAGAAAATTTTTGTTAATTTCGTTTTAATTAGCATCATTCTAGAACAAAGTGATTGTCATTGGCATTGTAGAAACCTAAATTGGAACATCATTCTCCAAGCCTACCACCATGTTATGTGAGAATTGCAAACCTAACTATATTATGAATCAGCTCCGTGATTCTAGTAATGGTCTTTCATGTTTTCACGCTTTCATGGTATTTCAGTTTTTTTATGGAATTTTGACTGGAACTCATGCCTCGAACTTGAATATTACTGGCTTCAATGTTCTTAATCTGAACCATTGAGCTAACCATCGTACTATTAAAAAAATGCCTAAACGGTCAGACAAGAAAAGAAAGAAATGCATAGTTAAAGCCACCATATGACAGCAAATTCTGAATGCCAAAATATTTTTGCGCAATACTTTTTAAGAAATTCTTTTAAAAAACTTTATTACCTTTTAATGTTTTCCTTTGAATCAGCTAGGGCAGGGATGGCGAACCAGTGGCACGCGTGCCATTCATGGCACGCGACGCAATATTTTTGGCACGCCAGTGATCAAAATGATTTGCTTTTTATTTCAAAGTTCAATATGAAGTATTATGAACAAACGCGAGCGATCGACTGCGGGGTGGCGGGGATCGCATTCATTTGTTAGTTACGTCGTAGACTACAATTGCTTATAGTGTACAGTTTGTCTACGCATAGCATAGTCAATTTCATTGACATATTACTGTATTTTAAAGTATATCTGTGTTATATCTACGATTTTTAACTGTTATTTCACATGGCTAGTTTAGCAAAAGAACAAAAAGTGAAAGATAATTAATGTAACAAAGAATTTCAAATTTGGTGGACCAAGAAACGTGGCATTATTAGTAAAGGCGACAAAGCAGAGTGTGTTTTATGTTCTGGAATAGTGATATGCAGAACATCGTCTGTAAAATGGTATTTTGAAGCAAATAACATATTATATTATCAAAAAAAAAGTGAACCATAGCAAAAATAATTAGTTGCTTAGATACCGTTTGGCAGATGACTCAAATCCAGCATGTTTTCTACAAAAAGTAACACATTACAATCCTAATATAAGTTATTTGTCATCCTTTCTGCACCAACAGAAGTCACATTAATGTTACTTTAATTTGAATTAAACGTATAACTAAAATATTTATAACTATACAGCGCAAAATGTATTTTTTCGTAGTAAATAGAGTTTTGTGTTGTTAGTATTTAGTTTTATTATTTCCGCAATAATCACAAGTCAAAATTATTTGATGGCACGTCTATATCTCATTAAACACTTCTTTAGAAAAAAATGGCACGTTGTTCCAAAAAGGTTCGCCACCCCTGAGTTAGGGCCTGCTGATATTGAAAATTGTCAGATTGCACGAATTAGTATCGAGTTCATAAGTAGTTAAGTTTAAAAGCTTGTTTTATAATAAAGGAATTGACCTATGTTTTTTAGTATATTTCATATAAAAATCTTTGAAAGTAAAAAAAAAAATTGAAAAGTCAAAAACTTTTTGTTTTCCTAAAAGAGCAAGATTCGGACACAGGATGTATGATTGATCTAGAGTCTTTAAAGGTCAAAATGTTAAGTGATGATGTTTGTGTGACTATACAAATATCTATATTTAGTTCATGAGTAACATTTAACTTCATTTGTTATTCAAAAAATGTCCATGTAATTAAATTAAGCTAAGAACATGCACTTTACATCAAATCGGACTTTGATTCGAATAAAATTCATAGAGTGCAAGTTTTTGTTATAATTGCTTAAGTTGTATGAAAACAATCATAAAAGTATTTCTAAATAATTAAAATTAAGAATTCACAGTCAGTATTTGTTTCAAAATTTACGACACAATTCCTAAAATTTTATTCATTTCTTTTTCAGTATCAAGGGTACATTTAAAGATATTAGTATAAACTCGTATATAAAGAATCTGAACAATCGAAAAACTTTGAAAATATTTACTGAGGAATAAGGTGACTTGTAACAAAATGTTTCAAGTGAGAAGAAAAATTGTTCAAAAATGCATTTCGAAACACTTCACTTGTTTTTTTTATTGTTCTTCACATAACAAATTCCCTTAAACAAAATATATACACGAAAATAGAAATAATTTAACAATTTTATGAAATGTAAAATGAGTGCTTGTGAGAAGTAAATAAAAAAATATATAGATGAATAACTAAATGTCTTAAACGGAAATTAATGGACAGCAAATTTACCTTTATAAACCAACATTTTTTTTTATTTATTATACAATTTTTATTACAATTAAATTTACTAAAATTATACATGTAATCATTAATACGAAAAAGAATTTTATAATTGCACTAAAAATAATATTATGAACTAATTTTAGACTCTTTGTTAGTTTTTATGATTTTTAATATTAATTTACACAGATGCAAAATTTAGAACGACACAGACTTAAGAACTGAAAATGGTTTATTGTTTAACCTCGATTATTTAATAACTTTTTTCATCTATTTTTTATTTTCTACTCAGTGATTAATTAGAATATCATCTTAAAAAATGTAATATTTTTATTAATCACCTCTAAATTCCTACAGTTAAATTATTTTTATTTATTAATGGAAAATCATAGTATTTTGTAAATTTAAAGTTAATCTACTGCAATATTCGATTAAAAAAATTTTACTTTGATTCTCAATCAGAATTTTTTTATTCACCTAAAATTTTTGATGTGTTGTATGGTTATTAATATGTTAATATTTTTATGTTAGGTATTAAATACAATCTTCAAAAAAATATAATAAGTTTAACATTTTTAGAAAATTTTTGACTAATGTTCTTTTAGTTAAAATTTTTTACCTAAGTCTATAACCATTAATCCATAGAACTATTACTATATTCTTAAATTAAATATAGCATTCTAAAATCTTTGATGTGTTGTATGGTTTTTAGTACATTAATATTTTTACGTTAGGAATTAAGTATAATCTTCAAAGAAATAAATTTAGCAATGTTAGAATTTTTTTTTGAGTAATATTCATTTTATTTAAATTATTTTACTTAAATCTTTAGTCATTAATCCATAAAACTAATATTACATTCTTAAATTAAATATAATTTGCTTTTTACACAAATCTAGGGAAATATTTAAAAGCATAAATGTTACAACATGTAGTAAATTCTTCTTTTCAAAATTTAGAAATATTCGAAACTTTATGAATTGATTTCAAAGAGAAAAAAAATTAAAGCAAGCGATTTTATATCGCCAAATGAAACTTACCACTGATGTGTGCTACCAAAGAAGCCTTTTTGATGCAGACGATTTTTCACGAACTGAGGTGTTCAGGGTCTGCACTTCGAGTGAACTTCTGCCACAATTCATGTGACTTATATACCCGCCAATGGGAGCTCTTCGAAGTCGTCACAAGGGGGGAGGGAGTAAGAGGGGGTGGGAAAGGGAGGAGGCGCGATGGAGAACTAAAATTGTCAGAACACTTCATCCTATCAGGTGGGAGGATTTAATTAAATGGACAGTTGTCTTCCCTCAAGTCCACTTTTCGATAACAGTGAAACTGATATCGAAGAGTGCGAGAAAAAATAAATGTTCGAAATTTGAGATAAGAACAGTAAATCACATTTTCTCAGTTCGGTATCGAGTTTGAATCTGGAATTAAATGAAATTTTGAACACAATATCTATTTGATTCAAATGCTATCTGCTTCTATCCTGAAAGATAGTATAACACAAACTCTTAATTATTGCAATTAGTTCATAGTAAAAAAATATTTTAGTTTTAATTTGAATGTAACTACACACATTTGCATATTTGTGTAGCCATTCATTAATTTTAATCTTGTTCTACCAGTATTATTATTTATATATGTTTAAAAGTCTTTTTCACTTTAATAAAAAAAGAGGTTATCCTGTTGTACGATTTTTTATTTCCCTCCATAGGTAACGATATTTTATATAATCTTTTATTACAGTTTTTTAAAACAAGAAAAAAGCAGTAATTTTCATTCACTTTATCATAAAAGTTTAAATTTTTTAATTTCATCAGATTTACAATCAGATAAAAAGTTTATAATATATTCGTTTCATGTCCTGTATTCTGATTAATTTTTAAATAAGTATAAGAAAAATTTCAATTTTCATTTCTTCAAAAATATAGCTTTCCCTGTTGTTTGAGACAATTATTAATTTTTGTTTATTACATTTAAGAAATAAGTCACAGTGATCAATTAATGTTTTTTAGTTTTATAAAACTCATATTTACATTCATGAAATTTAAATTGCTTTTCCTGTTTATTACTTGTTACAATAAAGCTATCACGTATGAATTTAAAAAATTTAAAGCCTTATATCTTTAAATTTAACACACAAAAACAACTAGTTTATATACTTTCTGACAATATATATATATATATATATATATATATATATATATATATATATAAACAGTAATCACAAATATCTTTACAAAAGCCTCTCAATTAAGTATTCTTTCGAGTACAATGACTATTCTAATAAAGCAACAGAGACTTTTCATTAAAATCAAAATTCATCTCATTTCATAGTATTGTACTTTAATTTTATCAGTTATTTTTTGAGTAAAAGGAGTCTAATAATCTCTACTGGTAATTTTCATGAAAGTCAAAATTCATTTTAAGGATTTCATAGAATTTTATATTAATTTTATCAGTTTTGTTATTCACTGAATAAAATTAGTTTATTAGTCTCTACAGGGAATTTTCATCGAAATCAAAGTTCATCTGAATGATTTTATAGCATTTTATTTTAATTTGATCAGCCTAGTTACCTTTGTGAAAAATGAATCTATTATTTTCTTTTTCATAAAAGTTTCAAAATTTTGTAATTTAATTAAATTCAACCTATGTTAATTGAATTCGTTTAATTAAAATACAGTGGGGGTTCTAAAGTTATACTTATAATTTTTTCATTGCTGCTGTTGAATTTACCTCAACTTTATTTCGGTATTCATGCTCTTAGTATAGAATTTAAATTGATATAATACAGACATTGATAAAATTTTATATTTTAATGTAATAAAGAAGTAAGAAATCGGATTATTTAATCAATTTATTATTAAATGCGATAAGTTTTTATGTTATGTAAGACACATGTTGACAAATATATCCAGCATAACTATATCGAATTAGAAGCAATACCTCTATAATTTCAAGCAAATTATCCATTTTATACAAAAGAGATTATCAGATATTTTAAAAAATTTATATTCATAAGTAATATATAAATAACACATTATTATTTATGATATATACACACATGTATATATATATGTGTGTGTGCGTTAAGTATTTTTGGCGGTAGGTAAGTTGGGTTGGAGAAAGATATTAAATTTCTCTAATGTGTGTTCAGTATGTTGTTGGTTTTAGTCAAAACTATGTTGCACATTTCATAAAATAGTAAATGAACTTTAATGTTGTTTGTTACTAGATAAAATACATGAGATACATGGTAACACAATATTCTACAGAAAAGTAAAAAAGTATTGAATGATCATAAGTGATGCCAAAGGACAACAAAGAAATTGAGAGTTAAATTAGTTAGCTTCAGTTCATGTAGCCACAGTACTCCCCCTCCTGTGAAAAGGGTGAACGTTACACGAATGGTCTAGATGGTTGAACTGCATGACCAGAACGAGTTACATATTGAACAGGAGGTTCAGCAAATCTCCCTCGAAGCTATGAAGATTGCTCAGAAGTACCCTGTTGTGAGTGATGTGGAGTAGCTGGCATATTTAATGGTGAAGTGCTTATGGTTGAAGATTTATCGTCTAATGAAGGTTTAGAAGGATCAGGATCAGCGAAGAAACAGGGTTTCAATCTATCAATAGAGATTATTCGAGAAACTCCTTTGATGCTGGTGTCAAAATATTTTGCATATCGCTTAATCACAAGGTATAGTCCTTCATAAGGTGGCTGTAATGATTTTCGGGCGGAATCAGTACAGGCAAATACATAATACATGAGTGCATGTTGAAAGATCACGGGAAATGAAAGGTTTCTGCTTTGTATGGTGAGAAGGTAGAACAGGACGTAGGTTGGCGAGAGTATCACGTTGTTGCACAAAAGTGGATGGAGATGCAAGTTTCGAGTCAAGTAGGAAATCGCCAGGTAAACGTAAATTTTCTCAAAAGACCAATTCAGCTGATGTAGCTTTCAAATCCTTATGAATTGTGGTGCGCAGTCCAAGTAGAACGGTGGGTAGAGATTGATACCAAGTCGCATCGCTATGGCACATAATGGTGACTTTTAGGGTACGATGCCATCTTTCCACCAAACCGTTAGCCTGAGGATGGTAGGCTGTTATGCGCTTACGCTTGAAGCCTAATAATTTGGAGAGTTCATAGAACAGTTCTGCTTCAAACTGAGTGCCTTGATCAGTAACTATGTAGGACGGTGAACCAAACTTTGAAATCCAGCCATGATAAACTGCAGTTGCTACCGTTTCGGCACGGATGTCCATGACTGGTAAAACTTGAGGCCATCTGGTGAAACGATCTACTGTAGTGACACAATATCGTTATCCTGACGCTGTAGGTAATGGTTCGATTATGTTTAGATGAAGTTCATCAAAGCGTTTGCAGATAAGAAATAATGTCCCAATTTGACTTTGTGTGTGGACATGCCTAGATACTTTACATTTTTGACAATGAATGCAGCCTCGAGATCATGACGTAGCGTCACGTCTCAAATTTGGCCACAAAAACTTCTTTGAAATTAACTTGACAGAGCATCGAATACCAGGATGAGATGTTCTGTGGTAGTATTCAAAGATTTCTCTGCGAGAAACTGCAGGAATGTAAGGTCAAGGTTGACCAGTAGAAACTTCACAGAAGATCATGTACTCCGATCCGATGACTGGTAGTTTATCGAACTTCAAATTGTAATTGTTGAGAGAAGTGAGGTTGGTGAGTTCTTGATCACTTTCTTAAGCTTTTGCTATTGCTGCATAGTTAATTGTTGGTGGCAAACATATCTAATCGATTCTTGATAAAGCATCAGCCACGATGTTGTCTTTGCCAGATATATGTCGTATTGTAGTTGTATACTGGCTAATGAATTCAAGATGTCGTAGCTGTTGAGGTGAATCTTTGTTCGACGGTTGATTGAAAGCAAAAATCAGTGGCTTATGGTCGGTAAATATTGTGAATTCACGACCCTCTAGGTGGTATTTAAAAATGTTTAACTGAAGAATACATAGCAAACAGTTCTCTGTCGTATGTTCTGTACCTCTTCTGTCCAGGAGTCAGTCGCATAGAGAAAAATACTAAAGGCGGCAAGTGATTATTGACATATTGTTGCAGAACTCCATCGACAGCGTTGTCAGAAGCATCGACCATGATTGCTAAATGAGCGTTACTCAAAGGATGTGTAATTTAATTCAAAATGATTCAATTTGTTTTTTTTACTTTGTTACAAACATCCCTTTGAACGTCCTTTAGTCACCACTTTGGCGATAGGTAAGTTGGGTTGGCGAAAAATATTAAATTTCTTTAATGCGTGTTCAGGATGTTGTTGATTTTAGTCAAAACGATGTTGCGCATCTCATAAAATAGTAAATGAACTTTAATGTTGTTTGTTACTAGATAGAATACATGAGATACATGGTAACACAACATTCTACAGAAAAGTAAAAAGTATTGAACGATCATAAGTATTGCCAAAGGACGACAAAGAGATTGAGAGTTAAATTAGTTAGCTTCAGTTCATGCAGGCACATATTAATATTTATGAGAACTATATAGGTAAAATATTAATTTTTATAGCTAATATATAAGTAAAACATTAATATTTATAAGTAATATGTATGTAAGACACTAATATTTATAAGTGGTATGTAAATAAAAGGCCCAGTGGTCGAGTGGTAGCGTATCGCGCTTCCACACCACAGGTCCAGGTTCTATTCACGGGCTGGGAAAGGTCAACTCAGCCTTTCATCTCTACCGCAGTGGGTCGATAAATGAGTACCAAGCTTACTTGGGGACTTAAATACTGGGGGTCTCGCTTCAGACTGACCACCTAATCTGGACATCTGCTCATGCAACTCAGTGCCCAATGGTCACGTATACTGGGATGGGCACAGTAGGCCCTGGCCCTCATGGGCTGTTGCGCCAATGAGTTTGAGTTTTTTGAATATGTAAGTAAAACATTAATATTTATAAGTAGTATTTAAGTAAAGCATTAATATTTGTAAGTAGTATTTAAGTAAAGCATTAATATTTATAAGTAATATGTAAGTAAAATATATTAAAAAAATATTTACAAATAATCTAACGGTATATATCAAATATATGTAATAAAAAGGAAAACACCTCATTTAATAGATTCGCTGATTGTTAAAAATATAAAATTTTAAGATTTGCTATAAATATATTTATGAAATCCTTCATTTTTTCATTTTAGAGAAAACATAGCTTAGTAATGGTTATAGTAGAACAAACATTGCAAATCAGTAAAAGAAGGAAATTATAATAAATTGCACTGTTTACAAAAAACGGCTTAAGAGATCATTTCGATAAATACTTAAATGAGCTATTATAAAGGATTATTTTTTCTGAATGGGGGGGGGGGTTCAAGAATTATTTTTTATTCCCTTTTCTTTCTTTACAGTTATTTTAATTAAGTTCAAAGATCTAAAAAATACAATTCCACTATTTTCTTTACTATTTCTTTAAAAAAATTACACATTATAGATAAATAAGCAATGAATATTCATAAAGCGTTTTAATGTAGTGTTTAAGTTCTTTACATTTGTATTTTTTAAAAAATATTTATCTCCTTTTACGAGCTGGTACTTTCTCCTCTTAGAGAATTTCTAATAACTAATTCAGCAGAATTTAACTATAGTTTTAAAAAAGTTTCCTTTTTTTAAAAAACTATCCAACTTTTTTCGATTTTTTTTCTAATTAAGTGACACTAATATTTTTTCAACAATAGCATTTCTTTTGAAGTTTTAAAAAGAAATGAGGTAATAGATTTAAAAAAAAAGGCTTCTGATGAAAAGTAAATGGATTTGAAACGTAACTTTTAGAGCATTAAAAATTGATTATCTCCTAAGTTTTCTTTAATTTAAGAAAGATCAATATAATAAAATGATCCGTCTGATTGATTTTACACCTTTAACAGTGCACACAAAGCAAGTATTAATTTTTAAATTCAATTATTTTCTTTTCCTTAACTTTGTAAAAAAAGTTTTTGAATAGATTATTAAAATCCAATCATCACATCAAAAGTTTCTGAACTCAAATCCTTTAATGATAAAAATAACCGATGAAAAACAAATTTTAGACTAAAAGTTATATTGCATCTACAAATATACGAATGTTAGATTTTCATTGAGTTTCGTGTATGCGTATGCGCTACTCATAGCTATTTATTGCAAATAAATCAAATATTGATTATTTTTAAAGAACCTTTTTATTTTTTTTATGTAACATAAATGTTGTGTGTGAATAGGATCTTACTTCCCTATTTTCGTAAAATATAAACTATCAAGCATAGCAAATTTACGTCTACTTAAGGTACTCGCCTACGTTCGGAACCGTGATTTTCAAAAGAGTATAAATGGATAATTTTCATGAGATATTTAGTGTCACTTAGAATAGAATTAATGCATAAAATTGTTTTAAGGACATTTTGACAAAGAAATTTATTTAAATACAATATTTTGGCTAAAAATTAACTTCGAATAATCTTTTTTCCAAAAGTTCACCTTTTGTGAAAAATGCTTCTATTAGAATAATATTTTGTCTGTATATAGCTCAGACCTCTGTTCAGAGGCTCAACTGGAATTTTTGAAATATATAACTTAGGAGTGGGTTTATTCATATTTTACGACAACAGAGGGGAGCAATTTTAAGAAAAAAACGCCAATAATTATTTCATTTGGTGGTAACTCTGAAAATAATGTGAATTTTTTAAAAATTCTAGTTGAGCCTCTGTAGAAAGGTCTGAGCTATATACAGTTTTGAAAAGAAGAGAATTGTAGCCATACAGAACTTTTACATATTTGGATTTCTAATAACATAAAGCCTTTAAATCAGCGTTTCTCAAACTGTGGGGCGTGCCCCCTTAGGGGGGCGTGTTAACTGTACGAGGGGGGGGGCGAGCCTATTCAAAAGACAAATAAAAGATCATTTTTTTAAAAAAAAATATTAATTAACTGAAAAAAAGAAAAACATTCTGACGTAATAAAAAATAAAATACGCATTTACACTAATATAATACACTTATAAATGGATTAGTACTGCACGATATATTTTATAATGAATTTTACAATATTACTTTAAGAACAAGTTTAATAATTACCAGTGACCCCATGCGCTTGTCATATATAAAAGTTTGTCCACAAATGTCAAAACGTATCTTAATAATTTGTACTGTTTATAATGAATCCCTTAACTGCTGATTAAATTGTACGCAATTCGCTCCCCAATGCCACCGTTTACGTAGGCACGTGTCTGGGATGTATTGGGGGAGGGGTGTGAAAAGAAATAAATAAATAAAACCTTCTCTGAAATAAGTAAATGCTTTGCAAACACTGTTAAGGTATTCCAGTGCCTATTAGGCATTCCAATGCCAGTTTATTACATTCCAAAGCCTTCGGAATTTTATGAAGATCAGTGCACAGAAAAGACCGTACTTCGGAATGACGTGTATATACGTCCGGGCAATAAACTTTTGATTGAGTGAGACGTGTATATACGTCAGGACAATAAACTTTTGATTGAGTGAGACGTTTATATACGTCAGGACAATAAACTTTTGATTGAGTGAGACGTTTATATACGCCAGTGACACTTAAAAGGTTAAAGTCTAATTGTAGCTTTAGCGTCAAAGTATAGTATTATTGAATTCAATTCATTGTTATATTGTATGAAGGGGGGCGGAATGTGAAAATTATGATTGAATATAGGGTCGCAAGTATTGAAAGTTTGAGAAGCACTGCCTTAAATCTAAAATTTCATTCAATTCACTTAAATAATTTTAGAAATATTATTAAAAAAGTGTTAAGACGCTTAATATTTTTACCTTAAGAGCCTGTATAAGGGATGTCTCAAAAATAGTGCTCAAATTCTACCCAACTAGATTACTCGTTGGTAATACATAAAAAATGTCCAAAGATCTGTTTCTGTACAACACATAGCTTACGAGAAAATTACGAAAAACAAAGTAAGACGCCCCAACCGTATTAGACACTTCTGCCGCTGTATTTGCAAGTATTTGTAAAGACAGATGTTCAAAGCGTCCTCCGTGCATATCGAGGAGAGCTTGAGCCCAAAGTGGAACGGATGAGTACACAGTGCAGCAGTGCGGGGTTCACCGAAGTACAAGCAGCATGCAGACGAGAGACTAAATCCGTTTGTGTGGTCACTACGCCTCTATACACTCATTTCTTGAGATTGTTCTAAAAGAAAAAAATTTAAACGGTGAAAGATCTGGGGATCGTGACTGGCGGCAGAGAAACGGACACCCACGTCCAATCCATTGGCAGGGGTATGTCATATTCAGCAAATTACGTACAATAGAAATTAGACAATTAAAATGTGCTAGAGCCCCATCATGAACCCTCATGCACCATCATTTATTCACCATCATTTACCGTATTTTTCTCGTATTCTATGGATCGTACAAGTACAATTCTTTGAGCACTTTTATAAACTCCCAACGAACAATGTAGCTGCGCGGAGCTTGGGTGTTATTTTTCAGAGACTCTACATTAAATTATCAATCTTAATTATCGATCTGATCATCACACTGTGTTAAGAAACAGGAAAGCCATTACGAATAATTTACACTGTAATCTAATATATATGCCCCTGAACAATTTTTCCAGAATATCTCTAGAATTGATGAGTGGATTTGAATGAAACTCGGAACCTTTTAAACATCCTGCTATATAATTTTGTTTATTTTTCTTATACAATTAAAAATTTCTGCTGATAAGGTAGTTAATCAAGATAATTAATAAACTCGTTAACACCATAATTAAGCATATTTTGAGCCATTTATATCAATATCAATTTTGCGATGAGAATTACCAAAGTTATTTCATTCGATAAAATTCTTATTCGTATTTCATGTATGAAATGCATATAATATTTGGGGAAAGAAGCATATTAAACTGGGAGCGTTCTGCTTTTAATTTTAACTGTTGTTTTGTAAATTAAATTTCAAATATTCAATTAGAATTATTTAGACTTTTTATTTGTACCTTGCGAGTCTGTTTTGAAATTTCTCTCGACTTTATTCACAATGCTACTGCAAAAATCACACACAGCTGTGAGGTCTTGACAAAATCAATTGTTCTTCCATAAACTACACGCAAACTAGGAAATTTTCCAAGAATTGCACAGATGGCTTTTGCAAATATTCGTTTATGCATATCTATCAATTACATATGTAAAGGATTTAGATTCTTCACAAGTTTTGAAACTTCGAGTTTTTATTTCGACACATCTTTGAACTTGTGCTTGTCTGAACACCTGAACACCTCAAATTAGAGATTTTCGTTTTTGCAGTTTCAGTTTTTCTTTTTAACTTAATCATGATGTATTTAAAAGTTTATAAATGGAACTTTTAAATGAAAAAATACCTCAGTAAGCAAAATTTGTAATCACAGAACATCTTTTTCAGTGTCTTTTATATACCAAAACACAAATGTATAATGAAATGTTCAGAAACAGAATTGCCCATAGCACCCAATATATAACTTGAAAGTAGTCAAAACTAAGTGACTGATTTAACGCCAATTTCTCACGTTTCTTGTTAGTTTTAATTTGCAAGAGAGAGAGGTAGAAAAAAATGTATTCATTTTTCTAAGATCTTTCCTAGTAGATTTTAAAAGTGGTAGTGGCAGTTTTTTTAGTCTCCTATCATGTACCTATTATTGCTAAATAACTTACGATAAGATCCGGTGTATAAAGCTTACTTTTAACACAAAAAATATGTTCGAAATTTACAGGTGCGCGTCATACGCCGGGTATAAAAATAAGAGCTTTAAAAATAAAAAAAAAGATGACAATAGAAAAATTAGACTTCTACATAGATCGAAATACTATTTATCCAAACGAAATGACATTGCTTATGAATTTATAGTGCTGTAGCTCTAGAAGTATACAATTTTTTCTAAAGCTTGAAATAAAACCTGGAATAAATATTATCAAAACATAAGAACATTGTGTACGTACATTGCACGTTTCTTCCTAAAAAGAAGAGTACATACTATACGATGAATAAACGTAAAAATTAAAAAAAAGGCAGTTTGAAAGTATAAGTGCGTGTTATACGCCAGATTTTACGGTAACAAAAAATACAGGTATATAGCTCTGCAATTTCAGAAGCCTATTTAGAACTATTTAAGGTACCATATGAGCCGAGAAAGAAATTGAAGATTTTCATGAACTTTTTAGTACCATGTCACTTTTAATATAAGAGTGCAATTATTAAATTTTTTTTCATTTTTGTTTGATGATAAATAAAAAAGGTGTATAAAAAATAAAAATAAGTAAAAAAAAAAACGCGAAATACAAACAAACAGTTGAAACAATATATGGAACGAATTCATTTTTTGCCAAATTATTTTTAATATATTATTTACATTCCACCCCTTCCTTAAAAAAATTTCAATTTAAGAAAATTCATTTGATTTATAAAGATATAAAACAAAAAAATGAGGGGTTTCGAAATTATTTAGAATTAAAGTCTAAAGATTAAAAATGTGTAATAAACAATTTTATTTAAAGCAATTTTAACAAATTAATTTTGCCATTATTAATTATCTGCTTTTCGTTTTTTGTTAATTTGTTCAGTTTTTTTAAGCAAAAATTTAAATCTAAAAAATGTTTGGTGGAAAATAAAAGAACAATCAGAGCTTACGCAAACACTACTGGATAGCAAACATTAAAGTTCGAATGACGTATCTTTTTCATCACTCGTGCAGTAAATTAGGGGAAATAAAAATAACAGGATGAAAAAATAATGTACCCATGGTTCCGGATAAGCGGTGAAGATCAAAGTAAATGAATTTCTACCTGTTTGTGGGAGTAAATTAAAAATCGAAATCTCCCATTTTTCCCTCTTCTCTGAATAATTCTTATCTGAATAAAGTGATAAGCGAAAGATACATATTCAAGTATTTCCGTGAAATCTGAGTGCTTTTGTTTAATTTTACTCTTAAAGTGAAGTGTTGACATCCGTTAATGTGCAATAATTGTTATTTCGTTGACAGTAAAAATTAGCTGAAAAATTACTCCAATCACTATCAATTTGCAAAATAAAGAATTTAATTACAAAGTAGGATTCATACTTTTCTTATTTTTTTTGAAGAAAATTGTCTCGATGTCTAATTAAAGTATAAATTTAATTTTGTATGTGGAAGTTATGTTAAATGTGTTTTTATATGAATAGTATCTATTACACACATAATCTTGTTTTTATTCTGAAAATATTTTCTCATATTCCTATAGAAACACACAATCAAGTTTAATTATAGAAAATATGTGTGATGTATGATTTAGTAATTCGTTACTATTTTATTTTGTTTTATATTCAATTTCGTTCAACGAAATACTACCAGACTACAAACTTAATAAGCTTATGAATTTTTTAAAGTAATTTAAATATTTTTTATTTAGAAGACTCTTATAGTATTTGTTGAAAATTATTCTTCCTATTTTCTTGTCATAAAATTCTAATATATCTTGCGGTTTTGATTTGTAAAAAGAATTTTAATTAAAAAAAATTAAACAAAATTATTGAGAAAAAAATATCTTTTCTCCCACGTCTACATGTTCATTGAAAGTTATATTACATTGCAAATATAAATATAAATGCAAAATATAATATATAAAGGCAATATATTTCATTCTAGGCACTTAAAATTTGTAATGTCTCTCGCTATAGATATTTTTAACATTAAAATTTCAGTTGAGGTGACTATTCTGTTATATAACTGACAAAAATTATTCATACCTTTATAATATCCGTAATATCAGTTATGATATGAATAAATTGGCAACTTTAGATCATTCTAAATTAGCAGTTGTAATTTTCTTACTTTTTAGAAATCTGTTTCTTATCTTACACTCATGTCCATAAATTAAGGATAATCAAGTTCAGGCAAAGAAAAAGACAGAAGCAAAACAAGTTTGATTTATTTGTTAAGTCTATTTATTTGATTTATTTGTTAAGTCTATTTATTAAACAAAAGGTAAAGAGCAAAAAAGATGCTATATGTTTGACTTAATTAATAAAAATTGCGATTTTTACTCCCTGGAGCAAATTTAAAAAAAAAACCTATTTACACAAAACAGTATAACATGGTTAGTATGATGGTTAATACGGAGTATGTCTCCCGGACGATGCAATACAGGCCTTACAACGCCTAGGCATGCTGAGTATCAAATTATCAATCTGATCTCGGGGAATATTACACCACTCATCAAGCAATGCCCTCCGAAGTTCCGGTAGACAGGTGGGAGGGGGTTGACGGGCTGCAATTCGTCGGCCAAGCATATTCCACACATACTCTATGGGATTCAAGTTCAGTGAGTATGCTGGCCAATCCATATGGGTGATATCCTCCGATTGAAGGCATTCGTCCACAATGTTTGCACGGTGAGGACGGGCGTTGTCATCCATAAGCAGAAATTCAGCACCCATGGCGCCCCGAAACAAACGTACATGTTGTTCCAGAAGGACATCCCGATAGATGTGGCCTGTCATCGTTACACTGAACATGCAGGTCAGTTCTGGAACCAAGAATAATTCCTCCCCAAACGAGCCATCCTGCACCACCGTAACGGTATCATTCAATGTGTTCTCTTGGTGGTAACGGATACCTGGCGCTCTCCATATTAAAGTCCGGCGAGAATCAGACTGCAAACTAAACCTGGACTCGTTGGAAAACATCACACAAGACCACTTTTGTGATGTCCACAATGCATGCTCACTATTCCAGGTTAATCGCAGGCGCAGTGAGTTGCGGTAAGTGGAACACATCTGACAGGCCTACGAGCATATAGACTAATGTGCCCCAAGCGTCTGTACACGGTCTGCCTTGAAACTGTCGTACCGGTAGCTGAAGATAGCTGACGAGACAGGTCTGATGCTGTGCTCCGTCAGTTTCTTTTGGAGGTAACTGCCAAATATACCGGTCCTCATTCGGCGTTGTAACTCGGGGGAGACCTGTGCTGTAACATCTACTCACATTATCATCATCTTGGAATCGTTGCCAAAGCCTGGAGATGACACTCTGGGCGATTCCAAGTTCCTCGGATACTTCCAGCTGGGTACGTCCACATTCCAGTCATCCAATAATTCTACCATGTAAAAAATCATCCAAATGCTTCCTTTGTGCCGTAACTATGCGGTTATTACACTGAATGGCTTTTAAAGCGCTTGTGAACAATTTTACTTCTTTGCCACCACTCATTAGATACCCCTCTATTACACTCTCGTCATTGTGACGTACTATCCGCGCCATCTGCTGGTTTCCTGTAATTTGCATATTCCTCTTCAAGATGTATGTGATAATTCTACAGGTGAAATTTTTATTTTAGATTTCAATTTTTGCGTGATTCTGAATTATCCTTAATTTATGGACATGAGTGTATATGCTATCCTTATATAGTCAGCCTTGTAATAAATCAACGTGAAAGTAGTCAATTCCGAAGTAATAATTTTACAGTAACATCATTTGAAATTTAATTAAAGTTGCTAGAAAATACAAATGTGAATTGAATTTTTCGAAAAATAGAGGATCATGTTGTAATGTATACAACTTATAGTTACAAGAAAAATTATTTTGAATGTACCTGTAATCACAACAGACTAAAAAATCTATTTTTTTTAAAACAGCTTATGAAATGCAACTCCTATAAGAATTTCATATATCTTATACAAGTGTGCATATTAATTAAAAAAATTAAGAACAAAAGTAATCAATAAAAAAATTCACATCTTTTATATAATGCAAAATGTGCTATGTCAAATTTTTAATAGATTAAACAATTAAAATTTTAAAACTTCATATTGAATGTTTTTAATACAGTAAGACCCCACTTACGCTGTTTCGGTTTAACGCTTTTTTATTTCAATTGTGGGATTCCCCGAAATTACACACAGCAGTAGGCTTCCCGATATCCGAAGCAGTTTATCTATGTTTCTTCTTTCCTGTGGTGTCATACGAACGTATTTTTATCGTTTCAAACATTTGTTAACGTTATTGTCAGCATAAATATATGTAATATAACGATTGCTATAGCGATAAATATTATGATTTTTAGTTTTTGTCATGGGTGATAGTAAAATACCCAAACAAAAAAGCAGGAGCAAATTTTGCCAGGATTCCTAAGGAAAGACGGGGCGTTATGGATGCCTTATCCCCTTACCAACAACTTCTTATAGAGCGCAAAAGGAAAACGCAAATTACATTAGATGCCTGTTTTATAAAAAGGCAGAAAATTGGAAATACGGAAGATACTGTATGATCTGAAATGTAAACATACTGACTTAGAATTTGATTTATTTTTATATGTATATTCATTTATTATGTTTCTATATTTGAAGGAAATACAATTTTGTTTAATTGTTATAAAACACATAATTAATAAATTTAATGGTAAAATATTTGGCCAATTTTCTACCCATCTTCCCCTAACCCCATTAATTACATGATGAGGTAACCTCGTTTAACGCTGTTTCATATTACGCTCTACTTTGATGAAACGTATACACCCCGCGTTAAGCGGGGTCTTACTGTATTTTTTTAAAAATATCTGCGTATTTTATTATGATTTATTTTATGTATGCTATTTTATATATATTTCAGATTAAAAAGTCTAGAAAAAAATAAAACTGGCTTGATGAAAAGATAAGCAATTTTCAGACATTTTGGTGGAATCTAACTATTTTTAACTCCGTAACAATATTTCAGCTCGTCGAAAAAGATGTTAATGGTTTATTTTATGACGCAAAATTTGACAAGATCTAACAATTAATGCAGAAATAACCTTTCACCGTTCTTGAAAATATTATTTAAATATTAAAAATGTTCTTCTATATGGGAGGAAAACACGAAAGGAATTATGCCCTTAAAACAGTTTCTTTATAATTAATTATTTTCATTTGATTTAGCAGTATATTAATTATGTACTTTTCAATGAATTGATCATTTATTATCTACAAAATAAAGCAAAGAGTTAACACATCCTTACTACTTAAAATTAATTAATTTTTCATATTTATTTATCATAAATTACGTTTCAATGTTACTCTTTCTTTCGATGTTTTCTGTACATAAAACTTTTAACCTTTTAGAACTTGATGAAAATGTATTTTTTTAAACAAATAACTAAGTTAACTTAAAAGTACTTTTTAATCCGAACGAAAAATAAAATATCTCACTTATTTGATTTTCATAGGTCTTTAGTTTCTTATAAAGTTAAAAATAAAAGTTTAATTCATGCTTTACCACTATTATATTTTACTCATATAGCTGTTAATTTCTGAATTATTTTATTTAAGAATTTATAACGGAACATATACATATTTAAATACACATTTAGTTTAGTTTTATTCTACTTATGAGTTTACTAGGAACATTTATATTGTCATTTTGTTCAATTTTGAAAGAAATAAACAAATTTGTTCATTATTTTTTTCGTATCCTTTTGATCAGTTATTTTATTTTTATTTTAGATATAAAAGGAGTAAGGAGTGTTGAATAATGTAAATATTAAAGTAATTAATTCAGTGAATTTAAATAATCATTGCTTTTTATTTCATTGTAAAATTGGATAAACATTGTGTAAAATATTTATGTGATATTTGCTCTAATATTTCCATAAAATGCTAGTAGTTTTTTTTTCATAAATATATTTCTTATTCTTCTGTTTCATAGATGTTACTTTGTCAACAAGTTTATGCTTATTTTATGGAGTTTCTTACGCAAATATGCAAATATTTGAAACAAATTGTTTTTTTTCTTGTTTCGTATTTAACAGCGCTCTTACAAACAATCATGAGTAGTAATTGTACTATTTTCTAAATATGTCTTAACAACATTACTCCCTAAAGAAATTTTACCAATTCTTATTACCATTCTCAACCGTATTTAAATTCAAATGAGATGACTTAGAGGAATTTCTCGAATTTTGGGATTATTTAAGTTGCGTATATTATAGTTATTCATGTTCAATTAAATAGTTGAATTCTTTTATTCAACTTCACCTCCTTCCTCATTTCAGACGGATGGGTAAAAGATTGATTTAGTAAATATAAACTTTGAGTACCTTTTTGTGTGTGTGTTTCACCAGTACAAGCGATAAAGTCGCCCAAAATGATACAACCGACGCCAAATGGAACATTCCCATTCGTAACCTTTTGCCTCCACATTTTCAAAACAAGTCGTGTTCTTTTCTTATAAGTAACGTCTTTTTCATAATAAATCAAAAAGGAATGAAAAACTAGTGAGAACTAATATTTATTAATATTTTTATGCTCATACTGTGTGTTGTCGCCAATAACGCCATCTTGGCGAGGTTTGCGCCGACGAAAAGAAAAAGACTTTTTCTTGAATGAATATGGCTTTCTAAAAACGCTGGAAGTGTAAAAATTATTTAACAGAGATCAAATCACATAACTTAAAGGCAATGGAGAGAAAATATTCCTACAAAATGAAATTTACATTCTTATTGCCTTATTTAATCAAAATATAGTCCGTATTTATTTAAAAATCTTCACTTTATATATAACAAACAGTTATACTTTCTAAATATTCCCTGGACATTTTTATTTGAATAACTTTATTTTCCCTAGCAACATATCTAAACAATTATGTATATTATTTTAGAATTAAATTTCATCCATTATGAAATATGTAACTAAAAATATTAATCGCAAGTAAAAAAAAACTGCAAAATTAAATAAATTAAAATTTTTTTTTCAATCTTTTCCTGAGGCCTTAATTAAAATGTAATAATAATGTATCTCAATGTATTTTTTTTTCAATTTTCAAGTTATTATTACTCAAAATTACTAAATTAACGTATTTTCACAATTTTCTCCTTTAGATGAAGAGCTAAATATATATAAGAAAAACCATTCCAAAAATCTGTTAAAACTATTTCACTCATTCATAGTTTCTATTTTGGTAGAAAAAATTACTCATAATTAATACGTTTTATAATTTTTCCTCGTAAAAAATGAAACAGTTGCAAAAATTCAATAAATAAGTTACAAAAATAGAAAGAAACAATTCGTTTATTTGCAGTTAAAAATCACTGCAAAGCTATATTCTCTACGCTGTAAAATCAAACCTTTCATCGAAAGCACGTATATGTTCTACTTTTATCTGATATCTTCTTGAAACGTGTTTATCTTTCTGTGTTTCTCATAGGACATTTTCAGAAAATTTATTGGGAATCAGGGAGCAATTTTTCAGGATCGGAAATAAAGCCGTATCAGAAGGGATGTTTCTCTCTCTCTCATTTTGGGAATCCTCTTTTTTTCTTACTTCAACCACACAGATGGTAAGCATGCATTTCGATCTTTCTACAACACAAAGTAATTCGATAAAGAGAATACATACTATTTTGTCGGTGGCTTATATTGGTAATAATAAAATGTTCTTATTTTAGTTGAAAATTTTTAGAACACATTAATTAAAATATTTATACTGATGTTCATTTAAATTTCATATTACCTTCTGTTGAAATACAGGGTTCTATAAATTAATAGGCAAAAATAATAATTTATCACATGTAGTTTACAGAGGAAAAAATGAAAGTACAGTACAGTCCCGATAATCCGAACAATATCGGACCGATGTATTACGTGAATTAGCCGGAGTAACAGCGAAATCACTATTTGAACTGGGAGTACGGGTTATGTTGTACAATTTTTCATACTAAAGATTAGTGTTCTGTTCTGTAGTTTATTCCATTTTAAAATTTGTACCATAACTTGATGTACAGTGCGTGAATATTAAATAAAGAACTGTTTTGAATTAAGGTTTATACTGTTTTATATTGAAATATTCACCGATTTTTTCGTCCTTAAAATTATAAAAAAATTTTCCGCGGAGCCGTTCGGATTAACCGGATGTTCGGATTAGCCGTGTTCGGATTAGCGGGACTGTACTGTACATATTGATGTAAAATAGGGAAATAGTCCAAATTTACTATTATCACAAATCAGTGGAACACAGGAATTTTTCAAAAGGGGGTTCCAGGGTCGAATGTCCACCATTCTCGTACCTTGCTCCAATAAGCCTTCCAACATATTCTTTTCATTTCGTTGATTTTCGGGAACAAAAAACATTAAACAATTATTGATTAAATAATTATCATTAATTAACAAATTAGTTATTAATAATAAATGATGAATTAATTTTTACGTACTATATGCATTGAATTGAAAACAATTGAAACAAAATCAAGGGCTTTGGTGGAGTCCTGACCCGAGGACCCCCTTGTCCCCCCCATCCTTGTCTCCCCACTGTCACAAATGTTTGATGTGGCTTCCTTTCGTTACTATGCAAATGTCCCATAGGTAAATCAGTTCTTGCCATAGATAAGAGAGCATGTTTACTTCGATAAAATTAATTATAGAGTAGATTCTTGATTTTAGTTCAGGACTGGATGTAGGAAATGACGGAGTGTACACGATCTTTTACAATACCCCATACACAGAAATCCAGAGGTGATCGGGATGGTTGTTAAATAACACCTTCATGACCACAATCCAAGCTTGTACCACAATATTGAGGTAAGATGTAACGTCATAGTATTAATGAAAAAGCGAACCATACATCCTGTTGAAAAATGTTAACTTCCTGGCATTTTTGCTTTGTTGATTGGCATAAGGAAAATCTATAGCATCTCCATGTAAATAATTCCCGTAACAGTCATTTTAGCGAAAAAAAATGAGCCAAGAACATTCAAGGAGCCCACTGCACAAAAAAAATGGATACTTTAGGACTATCCTTTTCATGTTCTAGGATGCCATGTGGATTTTCCGAATCCCCACCTTATGACCCTTAACGCCTTCTGTGAATAAACTTAGGATATATACCTACTAGTCTGCCTTTAAACGGGTTAATTCCATTTAATATCTCGAAAGTTCTTAATTTACGAAATAGCCCAACTAATTTGTAGACACCCTGTATGATGAATAACATTTCATTCATAAAAGTTGAAAATTAATTTGTAAAATAGTTAGTAAACTGTTCGACAATTTTTCAATTATTTCATTATGTAGTTTCAATAGTTGGCGAGTTTATATATATATATATATATATATATATATATATATATATATATATATAAATTATATTTAGTAATGTAGTAGACTTTGTTCCTAGCATTAATTATTATCCCCAATATTTAAAATTGTTAAAAACTAACTATAATAATGAGTCAGCTAACTTTTTGGACCTTCAATTAAACATTAAGAATAATTTGCTATTAAGTAACATTTTTGATAAAAGAGACTCATTTGATTTTAACATTATAAAAATGCCTTTCTGGAGTAGTAACCTATACCTATCAATATTTAGAAATATTATCTTATATTTTATAAAAAGAAACAATGATTTAGTTACTGATAACATTTTAAAACACAGTTACTTTGTGAAATTTTGCAATAATTGTTTAGTAAATACAATTTCCAAATAAATTTTTTTATAAATATATTTCTATTTCAATTTAAATCTATTTTTAACTTAGTTCAATATTTTATTTAAAATTTCTTCTAATTAGTTTATTTTTTAAAAAACTTTTAAAATATTTTTAGCGCTTATTTTAATTAGAATTTATCTAACTATCTAGTATATAATTATCCAAGTAAATTTACTTTTAAATATATTTCTATTTGATATTATCTATTCTTAACTTTGTTTATTATTTAATTTAAAATTTCTTGTGTATTGTTTATTTTAAAATATCTTAGTGTTTAATTTACTTGCAAAATAACTATCCAGGTGGCACCACGGTTTTTTCCTTCTTGTGTTGACGTTCCAATCTTTTAAGTCATTTCTTGTGGAATCTTAACGGAGAAGGTTGAACATTTTAGACTTCCAAAAAATTTTTATTTTACATGTAAGTTTTTATCCTAATTTTTTCTATTAAAAATTTATTATTATTCCTCTCCTTGTGAGATTCATTTTTGTTCTCTTTTCTTAATTTTATTTTAATATATTGTTAGGTTCAACATCCACGTGGTAGAAAAATAGGCTTAACTTTTCAACATGGCTCTATTTTTTTCTCCTATTATGTCGACAATTTCTGCTGTACGGGGAAGGTTGGATCCATAAAGCATTGCTAACCCTAAATCGCTAGTCTAATTCATCGATAGCTTTAGAAATCATAATAGGTCTCCAGTTTAGTCCAAAAACTTGTTTCTATCTACATTTGTTGTGTCTGGTGAATTCCAAATTCTTCCTTCTTTAGTACTGTAGGGCTTCTAGAACTTCTTCACTTTTATTTTATTATACTATATATATATATATATATATATATATATATATATATATATATATGTGTGTGTGTGTGTGTCTGTCTGTATATATATGTATATTAGTATATATAATTATTTTTATTGGTATATATATATATATGTATTGATCTTTTATATTTAATAACTGAGGACTTGGTTTCCTCGATTCATCAGTCGCTTATTATACTGTTGGTGTAGAAGAAATATTGACATGATGGAGGAGACTTGTTACTTTTGATCCACATTTATTTTTAGTAGAACATATCATATAAATAGCAGGCATGCACGCAACAAAAACGCGACAGAACACTTAGCGTAACGACATTATAAAAACAAGTAGTGGCGTGAATTTTCTCAGCAAACTTAGGCTTATATACAAAATATCAACCGAAAGTTCCAAAAATCATATGCCTTCCGTGAAAAACTCCCCTGATTATATGATAGATATTGTGTACTAGGGGAATTATTCAATTTTATTAATGGTAGCACTGCAATCTTAGCTTAACTTAGAATTCAGTTCTACATATGGCATCCAGGAAATCATGATCTTTCCATCCAATCACGATTCCTTACAGAAAGAGAAACTGGGTAAATTTGTAACTCGCGTTTTTCCCTCATTTAAGACAATATTTATATGCACAAATCATCTTCCAAAATTAGCACGATTGTCTAAAACATTTGAGAGTAAATTCTTCCTAATTGTGAAAAATGGACAATTTACTCATTGAAATAACTCCTAAAGTACAGTAAGAGAAAAAGATAATTAGAAAATGTGTTTCATATAGGCTAAATAAACAACAAATGAGAAGTAATTAGCAGCTATACTATCCATTTAGTTATAACTAACTATTTAAGATCTCTTAAAAGTGTGACTGTCTGCAATTACTTCATGCAGACATAATATTATCAGGAGTTCTCTTAACAAGCACGTTTCACATACCTCTCTTCAAGAGAAAAAAAATCATATTATTATCAAATATTCATTCTTGTCAGTCACATTCTTGTAATAAAGAAGAATATCATGGATAACATCTCGTTATGAAATGATTTTAAAGCATGAAGAGGAAAATAAAAATTTGATCATAAAATAGCCTCATTTTTTAAATTTTTGTCATTTAACATTTTTACTTTCAAGACTGTTGTAGCGAACTAATTCTTGTTATTATATTTAAAGTGATGACACACAAATTTACTGTGTTTAATTTTACGTTTGAAATAAAAACACGCTAGTTAAATTTCTGGAAGCATTAACAAAATTGACGAAAAATTAATCACAGATAATAATATACGAGGGTTGGGGCAAAAGTCATAGCAAGTATATTTTTTCTGGAAAATACGAGTCCGATTGGAAAATGTGACATGCACACACCGAAGAACGAGGTGTTAACTACATGTGTGGACAATGAATAGCACTGAAATATCGTAATACACTAATTTATTACGGTAGTATACAGGGCAATATGGCCTTCACGGTACAAAAGAATGGCAACACAGTACACATAAAGTTGACATGACAAACCTGGGCCTAAAGACCCTCAATGTAGTCCCCTGTTACTATCCCCACACGCTGCCAACGATGTGGGAGGCGCTGATTACCACCAGCCTCAGCATTTGCTGCACCATGTGTGAATCTGGTCACCTGTTGGCGCACAGCATTAGCAATGTATTCTCGTGTTGCAAACCGCCTACCACGTATTGAGTCCTTAATCTTGGGAATGAGATCAAAGTCACAGGGTCAGATCAAATTCACTGGTACATTCCATTGCATTTATCCCTCCGAGAACGGCTATTTTGATGTAACCGGGCTGCTGAAAACGAGTTACTTCCATCTCACATGACATCACCAACTGACTGATTTCACAGCCCTCACTGCGCTACTACCAGCTATCACAGAGCCATCTACTGTTCTGCATACACACTATGGTTGCATAACTTTCACACGACACATATGCGTTTGTGATCTGTTCACATATCTACAAGAAAAAGAATAGTTGCCATGACTTATGCCCAACCTTTGAATAAATATAAATCAGTAATAAAACTATAATGTGTTTATATACATAGAACTTATCAGAAATAACCTAAAAACATTTCTGGGAAATTCCACTGTTATTATCTCGGAAACAATACAAATATGTCATCAAAAATTCAGGATATTCGACAATTTAAAATAATGTTGTTTTTACTTCCATATATATTCAGTCAGAATATAGAGATCGTGGGAGAGTAAAAATAATAATAAAGGTATTTTTACGGTACTAATAGTTGGATTAGAAGTATTTAAAGTTATAGCTGTTATTTTCAGAATTTAATTTTTTATTTTTTCTACTATCTATTTTTTAAGGACTATAGGATTAAGTAAGCATTTTCTATAAAGTTTTTAACGGACATAGTTTGTTTATAGTTCTTTTTACACTACCATACCTACTGATTTGAACATTTTATTTTATTCTGTAATTTTTATAGAACTTCATGAGCTTCTTTACATCGAATCAATTACTAGTATTAACCTAAAAAATATATCATTTATGTTACAAAATTACAATAGCAAATCTAAAGTTACTGAATAAAATTACAAACAAGAACAAAAATTCGATTTAAAATTGTTCTTTTATACAAATTCTATTTTTTAATAAGTTGTGCCTAGAGTTCTTAGTAAAACAATATAGGAAACGATTTATATATCCAAATAAATATATTATAAGTACCAAATGATTAATTAAATTTTTTTAAATTAATCCAAAAGGAATATTTGAACAAAAATTATATTTATTTGTAATAATTTTATACATAATTCTTTTTTTTGCTTATGTAGTTATTTATTATCAAGGCTATAATTAAAAAATAATTTAAACTTATTTCTTGTATTGTCATCCAAAATAATCGTGTACATAAAATTTAAGTTCCACTGAATGCTTTAAAACGCGAGAAAAAATCTTTTAAAGTTTTGATCCAAGTCGCTAAAAATGAAACCAACGTGGCCGTATCTGTAGTTCTTTAAATACTTAGTTTCAGTCAGTTAATTTTAATAATTATAACTAAATTATCACATTTTTACCCAAAACAATTGTGTATAGAAAATTTCAGCTCAAATGAATGCTTTAAAATGTGAGAAAAAAACCTTTTCAAGTTTTGACACAAGTCGCCAAAAGGGCCGCTAAGTTGCCAAAAATGATACCAACGTGGCTGCATTCGTAATTCTTTGAATAATTAATTTTAATCATTTGATTTTTATTAATCATAATTAAATTAATGTATTGTCATCCAAAATAATCATGTATATAAAATTTCAGCTCAGTTGAACGCTTCAAAATGTATTTTATTAACGATTGAACATTCCACGAACATGAATAAATAAATATATAGTGTGAGCTAATAGTAGGAATTGAAAAACAGGTTGAGAATCATTATTCTACAGTGACGTTAAAATGCAATACATTTTGATGATTGTTTTCTTAACTGTTAAGAAATTAGAAATTTTATAAAACTCTAATACACACACACACATAAAAAATAGATTGCAATTTTATTTTCAATTTTGCTGAGATTTTCATAAAAAATAGACAAAACATTAAGTAAATGAAATAATTTTTGTAAAAAAAATAGTAAAATAAAATTTTACATTTAAATTAGCCAAAAAACTATTTGCAATAAAAGCATTATATTTTGTTTCAAACTATATTTTCGGCTATTTCTAATAATAAATGCATGTTTTTGACTTTTACGTACATATTACACAATTCGTTTTTGATTCGTCTTATTTTCAATTTCTAGGCTTATGTATTAATCTTATTCCTTGCTAATGTACATAGAGCATGATTCAAAACTTATGAGATAAATTTTAAAAGCAGAAGTATATATATATATATATATATATATATATATATATATATATATATATATAGGATACATTATGATAAAAAAATTCATAGGAATTAATAGGCAAATGAAGCATAAAAACTTAAATACAAGAAGACACGAAAAGAATCGTAAATTGTTTATTTACAGCATCATTACCGATGAAAGCGTCATTTACAATAAGGCATTCCTATACAAAAAAAAGTTTATTATAGAGCTCTGTATCATTACTCAATATTTATCTCATGGGACTGAGTAATACCTTTAGAAATTTTATCGACATATTTGACACATACAATTAGATTTATGCTTTTGAAAATTGTTTTTTATAATAATTATAAATAGTTTGTTTTTATTTCATATTTTTGTTTTGAAAGAAATACACAAAATCTGGAATTGCGCTGTAAATCTTTCGCTGTTTTTTTTTATCTTTCTTAGTTTCTCATTTATCACATGTTTAACTTCAGAAATAAGCTCATTTAAAGCTCGACTTATAAACTTTAAAAAAATTTGAACATTTATCAAAATAATAATTTCACACATTTACGCTCCTCTCAGTCCAAAATAATGGGAGAGATTTCAAAATGAGCTTGAATAAAACTAAATTAAAGCTTATTTATTTTGTCCGCTTATATGGAATGTAAGGGGAGAAAATCATCCTAATGTGGAATTTATTCGGTAAGAAAATTTCGAACCGTCAGAATAATTGTTTTTTAAGGAAATTGTTACTTTATTTTATACTTTCTTACAGTATCACAAAAAATTAAGGAGAAACGAGCATTTTAATATGGAGTTTTAAAAGAGATTTTGTTTAAAGACTAAAATTCCAAACAACAATAACAATGATTTCTTATCAAACTGGATTATCTGTATTAATAAGGAACTGAAATGTTCGAAAGAACATCATACGGGAAATATTTCTTCGAGTATTCATGTACGATTGTTTTTTCCACATAAAACAAATCTTACTATTATATCAGAGAGAAAGAATAATAACCTTATAAATATTTTCATTTTAAAAATTCATTACTGTATTCCTGTTACATTTATATTAGTTTGCTTTGATTTAGAAGTTTTATCGTTTCTTTATGCTAGTTCCACGCACATTTTTATTTAATATCCTTAATGTTTAATAACATGTCTAAACAATGAAAATGTTTCAAAAGTGAAGCTGTTAAAAAATTATTTTTACATCAGAAAAAATGAAGGAAATTTCAGTTTAATTTTTTTTTTGTAACATAGTTTATAGTTTTTTTTCCGTATTATTCTTGCATTCGATTAATGGAAAGATGATTATAATTATTATTTTAAAAGAGTTTTTTTCTGAAATCGCATGATTAATATCAGAGCTTAATTGGCAAAGTATTCTATAATGTGTTTGTACTTAATGACTATTAATATACAAAACAGGATAAGAAAGTCATTGAGAAAGAAAAGGAAAAAGATTGAAAAGTAAGCAAAGAAATTTCACGCTGTCTTATGAATCATCCATTATAACAAAAGTTTTTTCATCTCTTATGAATTGAATTTTATGTTATTATAAGTATTTCCTTTAAAAAAGTTATATCAATCTTTCGTTTTTTATAAATATAAAATGTATTTAAACTTCATTTTTTTGCATTTATCTTTATATCTAATATTTTGCATAAAATGCAATTATATCCATATTCTTATCGAGTGCCAAGTCAGAACGAAAAAGTACATATTTCTATAGTTAAATCTTTTTAAAGAAACAGAAAAAAAATCGATCATATCGCAAAATTTTTAAAACATCTTTTTCTCTTTTCTAAAACCGGAAACCTCTTCCTTTTAGGGAAAATTAAATTTGGAAACTCTTACAATATAAAAAAAAAGAAATGTTTCAAAACGCTTCCTGTCTTATACACCTGAAAAAATTATGAAATTTAGAAAATGGTTTGTAGTAGAATTTTTTTCTTTTTAAAAATCTTTTCTTTTTAATGGGCATAAGAAAACAAAAAAAATCTCTGACGGAAATCAATGTGTGTGTTTTGCTTATGAAAAAATAAGCAATAATAATAGGAGAAATGTTAGGAATTATAAGCAAACAGACATTTTGCCAAGGCATATATTATTTTCCAAGAAGAAACATTCTGTTACAACTTGATTAGGACTGGGGCGTATATTTAAAGGGGGCTATGGATTAGACTCTCATAGAACTACTTACACAAATCAAATAGCCTTAAGGTATCCAATTACGCTCGGAACCAAGATTTTAAAAAAGTGCATAAATTGATAATTTTCATGATATCTAGTATCACTTAGATTAGAATACATGTATAAAATTGTTTTAAGGACATTTTGACAAAAAAATTATTTAAATACAATATTTCGGCAAAAAAATTAACTTAGAATAACCTTTTTCCAAAATGTTCTCCTTTTGTGAAAAATTCTTCTATTATAATAATATTTTGCTTGTATATATCTCAGACCTGTGTACAGAGGCTCAGCTATGACTTTTGAAAAATTCACATTATTTTCAAAGTTACAACCAATTGAAATAATTATCGGCATATTTTTCTTAAAATTTCTCCCCTCTGTTGTTGTAAAACATGGATAAACCCACTTCTAAGTTATATATTTCAAAAATTTTTGTTGAGCCTCTGTACAGAGGTCTGAGCTATCTACTAGCAGAACATTATATTAATAGAAGCATTTTTCACAAAAGGGGACTATTTTGAAAATGGGTCATTCTATGTTCATTTTTTTTCAAAATATTGTACTTAAATAATTTTTTATTGTAATACTATTCTTAAAACAATTTTATATGCATTTTCTAATCTAAATGACACTAAATATCATAAATATTATCCATTTATATGCTTTTGCAAAATCACTGTTCCGAACGTAGTCGGATACATTAATGGCATATACTTTATCATACGCATTGTAACAAATTTTGTGTAATTAATGTTTAATTTCATCTTAAAATAATGTAAATAATTTATATCTGAATATTTAATACATGGATATTACTTTCCGTTGTATTTATTTTATAATAAAAATTGTAATATTTGCACAAGTAACACCGTCTCTTACATTATAATGGCGTTTCAATGGAAACTTGGCAAAATATTGGCGACACAGATAAGTTTGGTAACCGAATTTTTCAACCATATACTTACTTACTCGGGAGAATTGAGCTCATCCAAAGGGCCCTCCGAGAAGATACTTATTTATATATTAAACGAAATAAATGTAAAAACTAGGCCCACCGGTGACCCTATGGATGCTTCTCAAAATTACTGGAGAAATCTATAACAATCGATCTATGCCCACGTAGACTATAAATATCAGTCGCTTGCTGCAGCTCGGTCAGTATTACTTCCGTTGTTGAAGACTTCACTTGCTGCGATTGTTTGCGGATAATCTTCATCATTACGTGTTTGTATTTTTAGACACTGATAATTCTGATAAAGGTGTAAAACCCTTCTGGAATTTATTGTGTGATTTTTGTTGTTATATCCTGTATTTTAAGGATTATTTATCTACAGTAAATTTTCTCGCTCTTAAGGGGCTGTTTTGTTCTCTGCATAAAATCCACGAACTTGAATATACTCAACAATATGAGGATATTTATGTATAAAAAACCTTAATTGAAGATTTCTAATATAAAAAAGTAGTAAGAACACAATAATTGTACAAGACTTGTTTCTGCAACAACTTTAATATGAATCAATTAAACTTTAGTTTTTAAAATAGCTATTATATATTTTTTCTAATGGGGCTGTGGATTGGTGTTTTAACATTGAAAACCCCTAGTATATTCCCCGGGAGCAGGTATCCCTTCTTAGTGCGGCACCATATAGATGGATTACCAATCGCTGCAAGTAATTTTAAAGCCCAGTTTCCTCCGCAGAGAGAGGCACCTAAGCATGCGAAACCGTACTAAGAAATTTAATTTTTCCGAGAGAACCCAAACCAAACAGGCCCTTAAGGGATCTTTTGCACGCCGTATAATCATATAGCATAGACGCTGTCTATTCTACTGCTTATTTGAAGTAAAACTCAATTTAAATAAATATTCAAGGGAAGAGAGCATTTAAAATTGAACGTTGATAGTAAAAAAAATGAATGGAAAATGAAAAGAATAGGGAGTGGGATTCCTGTCAACTTGTTCTTCCAACTGCATTGTGTCTTCTGAGTCATTAATGTAATATTTAAAAAACTACTTGTGCATATATTAAGTTTATTTTAGGTTTGTGTTAGGGAAATTTGAATTTATATATAATTTTTTTAGGCACGAAAAATGCCTCATTTCTAGATTTTTTATAGAATGAAAAGAAAAAAAACTATAAGCAGTTATGCATCATTAGCGAAACAAATTATTTAAATCGAATCATTTTTCAATCAACTAGTACTCTTTTGTTTTAATGGTTATTTAACAAAGGCGAACTTTTCTTATGTTCGATGATATGTACTGTACTTTCAAACACTTCAGTCAACATCGCTTACTTTAAAATTAAGTAACACAAGACAAATTCACCAAAAGTAATCTAAAACTTTTATTTTTAAGTAATTTTTTCATTTTTTAAAAAAATATAGTTATTTTAAAAAGGCATCCCAAAAAAGATTTATCTTAAAGTTTGTAGAAAAAAAATTAATCTTACACAAAGATGAATTAAAAATAGTGTTAATGCGGTTCAGCTACATTTTGAGAACCAATGAATAAGGTATTAACTTAGTTCTTTCCATTTTAGAAGCTGCTATATGGCTTTTCATTGATTCAAAAAGAGCTAGTACCCTTGAGGTTTCCTGTAAAATTCTATCTAATTGCCAGTTTTGATTACTGTGATACTGGGATAATCTGAGTTGCTTGGTGAGAAAATTCCTTTCAAGTGTTTTTTCTTCTTTTTTTTTGGGGGGGGAATAGATTTAAACAATAAATTGTGTTTGAATAAACTATTCTTTCAAGTGCAGTTTAATGTATCATAATTTCATTCAAAAAAAATTCTTCATGATGACTGATATTATAATGAGATATATTATAACTATTAGTTTTCACATATTATAGCAACACATTGTATGAAAATCAGTCTTCAGAAAATAACATAGCAAATTTGACTGTAAAACTATTTTTTAATTATTATGAATACATATTAAAATTAAGGAAAGTTGATGTTTTATAAAGAATATATACTTCCAAATGAAATCATTGTTCTTTAAAACTAGCTTCATTGCTATTTGAAACTAGCTTCACATTGTTCTTTAAAACTAGCTTCATTGTTATTTAAAACTAGCTTCACTTTTATTTAAAGCTAGCTTAATCTTAAGCATTACAACTTGTTCTTTGAACTAATATGGATAACTATCTAAAAATATCTCGCAAATATACATTCTTTCTGACAATTACAGAATAATACAAATATATTTTAATATTTATATTATTTTCTTTCCAGAATACTTTAAAACTGACAAGTGATTCCCTAGAATAAATCATTTTTACGTTTTTCTGGGTATAATTTTGCTTTATTGTGTTTCAATAGTCTGTGGTTTTTTCCCAATATTTATCCATTATATTGGAGTAATAATCAGAATTTCCGTTTGAAAACTATTTTATTTAAGTGGTTTATTTTTTATAAATAAAATCCTTATATGTATGTTATTTACTCAAACATCTTGCGAGTTTTTCTGTAAATAATTGTTACAAAATAGTAGTTTTTTAGATATATGTTTTTATCATCCACGGAATGTTTTATAATTTCAACACGTTCAGCAAACTAGAAATTTTCAGATAATGTATCTATTTATTTCATGAGCTCCGCCACCTATTTTATTTTAGTAAAAAAACCGATGTTTTTGCTTTAAAAGATTAAGCATTATTCTAAATTTCAGGAACACATCAAGACAAATAAAATTAAACTAATTAAAACAAATTCTTAATTATTATTTGCTTATTATATTAATTGAGCAAAAGAGTAAAACAATAATCTACGGATATTGTAATTTCTAGCCACGTACACGATTATATATCAGATGTTTTCTCTATCACAAAATACAGATATGAATAACATTAAGACAGGACTTTCATGTTATTTAGCGTGAATGTAGTACTTAAAATTGAATAATGATAATTCTTGCTCAATTTTTTAGTGAGATCGAGTCTCAATTCGCACTCATATCAATCATGAAATAAACTAACTTCAGAATCTGAAATGAAACGTTTATAAATTAAGATAAAATTTGAATGCTTCCTCTCGACTTCAGATCACCCATACGTACGACTACAAAAAGAAAAGAAAAAGTAATAAAAAATAGTAATAAAGTATAAATAATAAAATAAAATATAATAGTAATACAATAAAAAATTTATTACTATAATAATAATATATAGTAATAAATATAATAATAATAATAACCGCATTGATTCATATCTATAACGTATCTATTGAGGTACGGATTAAGTAAAGGTCTAAAAATAGATAAAAATGACTTTAAAGCAGGGGTGCCACAATGTGCACGGCTGAGTTTTAATAGTGGAACGCGTAGACTTATTGAAAATTAAAGAATTTGAAAAGATAATAATAAATACCATTTTATTTTTACTGTTTTATGGAAATGCGGTTGTCTCAGACAAAAAACAAACATCAAAATTTATTTTAAATACATTTAATTGAATTACAATGGAAAGTGTTTGTGTAAAAAATACTCCTTTACTGTTGTCAGCGCCGACTTTCCATAGGATGTGCACTCGCGAGATTTTGGAATTTGAGGAAGCCGGTTTTTGAAATATCTCGATGAAAATAATGAACTACCCCCAGTGAGTGTTTGCTAATCAAGAATGAAGATTGGCTTTGGAATCTAGCTTTTCTTACCGATACTATGGAACATTCAAGCAATTTAAATTTAAGTTTACAAGGAAAAGATTGTACATCTTCAACACTGATTAATCATATATCTTCTTTTAGGAACAAACTTTTGATTTTATTTCTCGAATTTGGAGAAAAAAGATAACTAAATTTCACATACCATAAAATCCGGCGTATAACGCGCATCGGCGTATAATGCACACCTATACTTTCAAGCTGAATTTTTTAATTTTTAGGTATATTCGCCGTATAACACGCATCCACTTTCATACGAAGAAACCTGAAATATTTGTATACATTGCTTGTATGTTTCAGTCATTTTTATTCGAGATATTTTCCCAGACTTTTGAAAAAGTAGTATAATTCTAGAGCTACAACTTGTAGTAACAGATGTTGATGGATGAAGGAAGGCAGATGAGCTAGGATATATTATTACTCTTTCAACAAAAACTTCGTTGGGAGTAGTGTATTTAGTTCTATTTGTCAGAGAAATAATTTCTGTCTATATTTTTAAATTCAAATTAGTAGTCTTTTATCCTGTTTTATCTGGCAATGAAAAAAATCATATGATGGATTTAATTATTTGCCTTAGAACTGCCAGGGAAATAAAAATATAGTAACGGAGTGAGCGGAATAAAGATGTTCAATATTTTCACCTTCTGAAATGGATGTGAAAACTTATTTAATTTTTAATATATTTTAATCCTCGTGCAAAAATTAACGCCATTAACTCTTTTGGTTCACAAGGCAAGTCGTTTCTTTTAAATAACAGTGATTCGATACATGTAGAAGTAATTTTTTTATGCTCATATCACTTTTGTTATTTTTAAAGCTATTGTTTTTATACCCGACGTATCACGCAAACCCGTAAGCTTCGGTCTTATTTTTTGTGTTCAAAGTGCGCGTTATACACCGGATTTTATGGTATATACAGGAACTATCTACCAAAGTTAAAAGTTCTCAGAGCTAAGATAGAAGTAAAAATTTAACAACCATTTAGTAGGATTCTTTAAATGTGACTAGGTTTGATAAATTTCAAGATGATAAAAAATGTTGATCTTTTCATACATCATTTTTCTTAATCTCTCTACAAGACTTTAATTTTTACTCACCTTATATCAAATCGGAATTACTGACCTTCAGCACCATAATACACGGAAAGGCAAATATAAGGAACTTATTTCAACTGTAAGAGATCCGAGCGATGTTGAATTTTGAAAAGTTGTACCGATAAGCAATTTTCCAGATTTATACGATTTGGCTGTCATAAATTGATGTAGGTTTGGACCAACATGTTTGTGAAAGAATGTTTTCTATTTTGAACATAATAGAATCAAAATATTGCTCAAAACTAGCTGATACACACCTAAAATAGTCTAATTTCTTAGCATCATCAAGAACTAATCCTATTATAGATGAACTGGTAAAATAAAGTACAAATTCGAAAATAACATTAAGAAATTACTGACTGCTTCAGGTATCCGACTACATTCGGAACCGTGATTTTGCAAAAGCGCATAAATGGATAATTTTCACAATACTTAAATTCACTTAGATTAGGATACATGTATACAATTGTTTTAAGAACATTTTGACAAAAAAATTATTTAAATACAATATTTTGGCAAAAAATTAACTTAGAAGCATTTTTCACAAAAGGAAAACATTTTGAAAAAAGATTATTCTGTCAATTTTCTGCCAAAATATTGTATTTAAATAATTTTTTTTGTCAAAATGTCCTTAAAACAATTTTATACATGTAGTCTAAACCAAGTGACACTAAATATCATGAAAATTATCCATTTATGCGCTTTTTTAAAACCGCAGTTCCGAACGTAGTCGGTTACCTTAATAATTATTTAGAATTAAATATGTTTCATGATACTCATTTTTATATTATATCTAACCTAACAGAATGAACTTGAAAAAAGTATATTAACAATATAGCCTAAGTTTGTACTTTTGTTTATTTATTATATTATTTTTAAATTTCCACTACATAAACTTGCAAAAGAAAATGTGCCATTTTTTTTGTAAAAATTCCATAATAAGCCTATAAGCAACAGTTTTTCAACCTTTTCATGTTCTTTTGTATGTTGAAAATTTTGAAAGTGGCATGCATAATTCTTTTTTATGAAATAGTGGCACTCTTCTCGAAATGGTTGGCTACATCTGCTTTAAAGTGACATAAAAGCTGTTTCATTGTAACCAAATTCATAAGATAATAACGTATAACAGTTATGAAATATTTTCAAGCAAGTAAGTGTACGCATATTACTGTGCATCTCAAAGCACGACCTGGTAATTTTGAAAAGAAAAAAAAGCAAGTAAGGAAGACGACATATGGGCTTGTAACTCTCTCTTCCAAATTCCACACCTCGTCAATTAAGCCTCAATATATTTAACCCTCTCGCTACGCATCCTGCGATACGAGCAACGTAGATGTTATAAAATTAGCACACCCGCGATTTTCGCGGATATGCATTTTTTCTGACTATTTAGCTGTCGAACCCGAGCTGTTCTTGTTTATGTTTTCGTGTTCATATTTTTATGATCTAATTCTACAGTTTAAAATAAAACTACATTCCAAAACTTTTTGTATATTCTAACTCTAAAACGTAGTTTTAATATGTAGACTTGAAATACGTAATAAAAAAAGTACGCAATTTTGAACCTACTTTGATACTGGTCATGAGTCTGTGACTATAATCACTAGGCTACAACAGCCAAAATAGATTTTTTAAGTATTTTCTATGAGGTTTTATACTCGATGAACTATATATTACTTTATATGAAAAAATGTTAATAATCTTCAAATAATTTTTAGAGTTTACAACAATTAAAAACAGTTGGTATAAGTTACTTTCAAACAGTTCATTTTAACAAATTAATTGCAATCTTTTAGTAAAAAGCCTGTTTAATCGAAATTTTGATTTCGATTTCGACGAAATGGATTTCTTGCTTTTCAATATCTCCAAACTGATCAATTTTCTAATCATGATAATGTTCCTTCTTTCGATCTTTTAAGGCATTTTTTTATTAAATATCTGTAAAATCGGACATTATAAAGTTGAAAGTGGAATGAAAAAAGATACAGTTTTTTTACATTTGTATCCAGATACCAAAATTTCGTTTATGTTGCCAATAGTAAAAAGAAGTTTACTTATACTTAGAATTTACTTTTGAATTTGGAAATCACAGATGAAGTTAAAAATTTCTGCTTAAAACATTCTTTTCTCTGAAATAGTTAAAAGATTGACAGCTTAAATTCCTTTAAAAGCAAATATTAATTAGTTAATTCTTATATAATAATTAAAACATTAATATTTTTCATACGTTATAAATTACAAAAAAACTAGAATATATGACGAAATACCACTCTCATAGATTTGTGATACATTGCACACTTTGTAACTTTAAATTAATTCTGAAAATAAAGATTAAGTTCTGCTGAAAATTCGCATTTTTCTTCGATATCCTACCCGAGGTGACAGTAAAGAACGTGTGAACCCAACATGTGTAAAGGAAGAATTTAAAGCTAGATTAATTGAATTGCTGATTTATTCTTCTTTCATTTATTGCCACCGAACAGTCAATTTCCTTTATTTAATCATCCGCTAAATATTTCAACTTCTCTTTAAGAAGGGAACTGAAAAGAGGAAACAAACTCAAGTGTATTAAAGAAGTTTTAACGTTCGAAAAACTGTCATTTGCTAATTAGAAGTCAAATAAAAGTTAAAATTCACTGTATTAATTAAATTTTTATGACACAGAAGCACCTTAATTTAATTTGATTTAATTATTTTCTATATTTACTTAAAAATTAAAAAATTTAGTCATGACTCTGTAAAACTATAAATGTTTACAATATACAAATATATAAATAAAAAGTTATTTATTCTTTTAGTTCTAACATTTCATTTAATCTAAATTGATACCAATCAATAGTAAATAGGAACAAAGGCGAAACTAAATACTCTCATTTGTTTATTTGCAGAACACTTTTAATGTTTAACTTTTGTCGATACCAGCATACAAACAATTCTAATGGTTCTCTACTTTTTATTTTGTTTTCAAAATACTCATTTGAAGTTTAACTGTTTTTCATTTCGTTAGAACAAGTTTTAATCAAGGATGAGATAAATTAAATAGATTAACAAAATTGATGGAAAAAACGGTCTAATGTTCAAAACTTACTAGTAAATTCGTAGCAAAACAAATATGTGTTGAAAAAAATTTATTTAATTGAGCTTTTAAGTCAGCATTTAATTATATCCAAACTTTACTTTACCTCTTTTTTTTGCTTTTTCTTTTACCCATTTAAGCAATTTCTTAAAAAGTATTTTTAAATAATGGGTAATACCTTTGAAATACTTTTTTTTATTTTTGCTTTAAAATATTTATTTTTCCTCATTTTTTTAGTCTAATTAGTATATTTTCGTTATAAAAAAATTCTAGAATGATTAACATTTAAAGCACAATTATTCGTTCCTTCTTTATTGTGATATCACCATATTTTTTATTTGTGCGTTTTTGTCATAGGCTTTAAGAGGTTTTGGTTATAAGATTGTTATTATTATTTCTGACTTAATTTTTCATTGTACACGAATAAAATATTTGTAACAAAAAGAATAAGCTTAGAAATTTAGAATTTCTCTTTTACATAAATTATTTTTATTCCATAAATTTATTAAATGTTTGACTGATAGTAAACATGAAAGAAAACGATGAATTTTTTTTCCATTTTTGATTCTTAAAACAATTATTTTTGGATAACTCTAGAAATCATTCCCATGTCTTATTTGAATCTTTTTTTTAAACAAAATCAATTTTAAGATTAAAATGACAGCTCTCAATTTCCTTTAAATGTACGGAAAAACGTTCCATCGAGTTTTACATTTCACTTTGCATTATACTCCTCTTTAAGCTTCATGGAACATTCGTTTGTATTGAACATAAAATTCAATGTACTTTACGGAAATGAGGAAAAAGTAGTCGCACCACTGCAGTTCCTTTCAAATGCAAGGTCAGATACTTCTTCCTTTTACATTTTAATTTACATTTCTCAAACAGTTTTTTGATATAAAGGAAATAAGTTGCATTACTAACTTAAACCTGATACATCACATTTGTATTCATTGGTTTATTTAAATCGAATATCTTATTTCGTAAAAGGTGGGTATTTTGTTTAACAGTTGTGGCAACAGCAAATTCCGGTTTCTTTAGTCCTGCTATTAGTTACTCTTTGGTATATAAAGCTTATTTTACGTTTGCAGTTTCAACATCAAACGCGCGTTCTTGAAAAGTGTGGGAGAGTGCGAAAACTTTTAATTTATTCTTTACTTTTTTGTGACAAATAATTATTTAATTTGTTTCGTTCCTTTTAATCGTTGCTTAAATCCATAATATCATTTATTTTTAGCCTTTTTACTTATTAATAGAATAATCGTGGGAAAATAGGTAAATAAATAAGATAAATAAATACGTTAAAAATATAAAATATTAGTTTTTTGACTCAATTCATAGCTATAAAATTAACTTATATGTATATGTATGTAAGGATAATTAAATTAATTTAAAATTTAATCCCCTATACCACAATTAACTTTTATTTTCCATTACATCTTCAAAATTAAGATTAATGCCAATACTTCCAATTACCCAATTACTTCTCTGAAACAGATGACTCAACCTCAAAACACTTCTATTCCCAGATCATTATTTTTTATAGTTCATATGTCAACATTAACTTTCAAGTATAACCCATAACTAAGAAGATACTTCACATCTGAGCATAAGTGGTAAAAAGACTTTGGCGTACTAACATGTAGATTGCTCGATGAATAAAGATAGTTTTTTATAATAAACATAGTTTTGACGGAACATGATAAAATTTTTATAAGCTATGTTGTTTTACAATGTGAAAATGTTTTAAATTATCTTTATTCTTTTGTGACAGACCTTCAAACTTATTTCTACTTATTGCAGTTTTCCGTTAAACACACAATTTTCCTATCATTCATGGTCAATTTTCTTTTCAGTTTTCTCTTCTTTTTGTATTATATTGAAATGAAATTTCGTCAAATTTTACAAATTATATATTAAAATTATAAAAGTACTACGAACTTTTAATAAATTATCAATATTCAGTTTTATGCATATATATATATATGAATTCCCTTATTCTAATGCTTGTAATATTTTTAAGAAGCCCCACCACGGAATAATTTAAATAAAATTTTTAATTAATTATTTTGCAAATTTTTGCTTTTAATTTATGAATATATTATTGTGTAAAACTGGATATTTCGTCAAAATACTGGTGAAAGCAAACCATTTAATTTTCTTCCAACAAAAGTTTTAAATTTTTAAAGTGATTTTAAAATACTACTCTTGCTACAATAATTGTAGTTCACGGCTGTAATTTAATTTATGTATATGTCAAAAAATGTATAGAAAATAATGGTAAGGGTTTTGTGATAACATGACTGAAATTCTTAAAACATTTTTTATAAGAATACTTACGAAAAATGACTAAAAATGTATAAATTTTAAATTCAAATATTTAAAAATGTTTATCATTGTTTTCATTCAAAAACGCATACCTACATTTGACACACAAAAAATAAATAAATAAAAATGTAAAATAAATAAGTACCTAATAAAAAAAATTTCTATAGGAGCCACTAAGTTTTTAAATTTGTTTTTTTTTTATCTAATTGCTATCGGGATTTAAATATTAAAGAACATAAAATTTATATATATATATATATATATATATATCAATAGTAAATATCCATAAATGAATTCAAAATGACGTTATTCATATGTTGATAAAGTCTCTGCTAATTATGCCATAATTTGTAAATATTTTTACAGTAAAATATTAAGTAACCACATTTTAAATAATAATTCATTTAAAAAAATCACAATAATAGAGAAGATGATAATCGTCTTTAGCTTTGAACAAAAGACTGAATATTCATCTAAATAATATTAAATATCAAGTATTTTTAACACCAAAAATTTCATAAAAGCCCTATAAAATTCCGTAGTATCACTAATGGATACAATACATATATCACGAAGTCTGGGAAGATCTTGCAATCTCTTCTTCAAAATCTAATTGATAATTTACAAAACACGGCAATTATTAAAAATAGCTTAGAGATTGCTAGAGTTACTAAGGATATGTTGATTTTTCTATGCATGGCTTTTTGATTTCGAGGACCTTTTAATTCTATAGATATTGACGATATGATTAAGGTTCTTCAGTTAATTTATGATAAATATGAATTATATACTTCAATGAAAAAGAAAAATTTGATATTCTTGTTAACCTCATTTTAAAAGAAAATTTCATTATATTTGATCATAATCTTTATAAACAGATCAAAGGATTACCTCAGGGTGGTCCAGCTAGTAATTGTTTAGCGAACCTATATTTACATTTTTTGAAATAGATCATGTTATAAATGATTCTTACTTAATTTATCGTTATATAGATGATATAATAATTTTTTAAAAAAATAGTGAATACAAACCAAATATTACATTCTATGATTATCTCAAGCTCCTTAAAACTAACTTCAACTCTAATAGGGTGGAATTCTTGGATTTAGACTTGCATCTTATTAACAATAATGTAGTCAGTAAATTTTTGACAAAAGAGATTCGTTTAAGTTCCATATAATTAAAATTCCTGTATGGAACAGTAATTTTTATATCAATTTACAGAAATATCATTTTGAATTTTTTATTTAGAAATGATAACTTAACTACCCACAAAATAGATAAATACAATAATATAAAAAATTTTCAATGTTGTTTAGATCATGAATACCCTTTTAATTTCTTGAGATCTTATATTCATCACAAATACATTAAACGTCTTGCTAAATTCCAAATCCACCACACAACAATAGGTTTTCAAAGTCAGCATGTTAGTGGTCTTGCTGTGAAGATTATATCATAACACTCATATCAAACATTTTTTCCACAACATCTTAAACATCTTACACATTTTTGACAACCAACCAAATTAGAGCCTAGCAAATTTACATTTTGAAAATCAACCAATTCAAATTTTACCATATTTGATTGTCGTCATTCTATACTTGTCTTTGCTGGCTAGTTTAAAAGTCAGCTCAAAAGATGTGTCTATGTTTTTTCGAATTTTTTAACTTGGTGAATAATTGACTTTCATTGATGGCAAGATGCTCGTTTCTCTTCGTAAAAGCTTTGTGAGTAAAGAAATTTTGTTAAATTATTTTTGAAAGATACTTTTCTTATGTAATTGTTCTAGTATTTTTCTACTTTTCTTACATAATTATTTTGTGATTTTCTGCATTAAGAATTTGGGAGAGTTTGTTACATAATAGTAGTTATTGGTTCTATCATGCTCTCTGAGTTATACTTTCTCTGAAGCTTTGTTTATTTTATTTGGTTTTCCTACCGAGTTGCAAAGGGGAAGGTTGGCGCCTTCAAACTAGTTTAACCCCACTTATTCGGTCCTAAGTCCGAAATTGCTTTCTGACTCGCTAGGTTCTTCTTTTTTGTAGTTCTTTTATTTCTCTATAATTTTGTTCTTCATGTTCAGCTTTCATATTTTATTACGTAATTTCTTGTTATGTTCTTTATCTATTATTTCTTGTTTTTGATAAATAATACATATTTCTTTTTTATATATCTATCTATCTATCTATCTATCTATCTATCTATCTATCTATCTATCTATCTATATGTATGTATATATATATATATATATATATATATATATATATATATATTATAACTCTGGATTTTTTTAAACTTAGAGCTCACTAATTTTGTGAGATAATACATACTCGTAGAAACATATACAAAGAACAATTTAGGCGTAAAAAAGAGGTTTCTTGATTTCTTTTACTGATTCTCTCACTAAATTAATCACACACATATTGTATGCCTTAAATGTATTTGAATTATAATGTTTTAATAACCAATGCTATCATAAATAATGATACAATTAACACCTACTGCTTCAAATTGTTTAATCTAATATAATATTGTGAAATAATTATTTACGTTGAAACTATATCACCATAGCTCATCTAAAAACAAATAAAAAAGTTAGAAACATCCATTTTTTCCTTTTTTTAAACAAATTTTAACTAAAAAAATGTTTACTGACTTCCTGAATAAGATTGTTTCGTGTTTGAAAGAAATTTTCTTCGCTTTCATATCATAAAAAAAATTAATCCGAGATACATTTTTCGGCTAATAATGGTTAAACATTCCAAAATAAAACTTTCAAAACTTGACTAATTAATCATACATTTGTTTTAAAAAGTAACATGTAAGGAGTTAATTTTTAACATTTTAAAAACATACAATATTGTATTATTTTTGTTAAAATCCAATCAACCTATCAAAATCATTTATGTTAACGTAAAAGTTCTTACAAGTGTTATAAATGCTTATTTTAGTGTTATGAAAGAAAAAAATGTGCTTAAAATTGATCTACATTTTAAAGGAAAAGAATTTTAATGAATTTCAATACCGATCAGATTCCACGTCTGAGATGAAGAATTTTTTCAGATAATTAATTTATTAGCAAACACGCAAACATATAAAAATTCTTTTTTCGATAACTTTTCAAAAGCTATTAGGAGTTCTACTTTCATGCTTAGAACATGATTGATTTTTTTATTGTTTTTTCTTTTATCTGTGAGAACAATGACTAATTAATTTCATAAAATTTTTTAGAGGATATTACCTTTAGATCTAAAGAATCTATTGATTATTTATAGTGGAAATATTGGTTTAGTTTTCGAAATAACTCGAATATCTTGTAAAACAACATCACACGATTTAAAGAAGCTTCAATTTGTTTTCCATCCAAAAACATAGCTAATTATTATTTTAATTAGTTATTCAATTCTATTAAAGAGCTATTTTAATCATTTCCCCCTTTCTCCCTCTCCCGTTTTTAAAATGTTCTAATTTTTTTAGATTGTTAGTGATTTAATTTCTGACAGAAAAATATCGTAATCTCATTTGATATTACTCAAAATAGGACGAGGATTACTGTTATTTAAGTAATATTATTTAGAATAGAAATGCACATGTCTCCGCACCTATTGAATGTAGGCATGTTGTTTTTTAGAAGCATGATTCATCATTTTCCTAACAAACACGTATTTTACCCTTCAATGCGAATATTTTTAAGGGGTCACAATATCATGTGCAAACTTTTTTTTATTTATACATTTATATGAAAGTGTTTTGTATGCAAATTATGATCACACATTAAAAAAACATTTCGGACGAAAAAAAGCATTTTTTAATGAAAAATTATCTTTAATTTTCTTTTTTTAAAAAAAATATTCCAATACTTTTAAATTCTTATTATTTCTACAAATATTAGTACTTTGAACAATTTTTTTCCAATATTCTTAAAAGTGTTTGCCACAATTCTGTGTATGGGATTGGTATTACAAGTAATATTTTTATTTTTACAATTCTTTTTCGTACCAGTCGTTATAAAAATATTTTAAAAACAATAAAAAACAGCTATATAACTTTGATGATTTTTTTAAAAAAAATACTATTCACATAAGTCATTATTCCATACACAGAGAATCATTAAACATGTTATAAAAACAACTAAAAAATCTTTATGTTGAATATAAAAAAGCATTAGGGCACATTTTTAATGCGTGGTTGTAAAGAAAAATAAAAACCTGAGAAAACCTCATGTAAGCCAAATGCAGAGGTCACGTGTCTTTGCTTTGGTTTTCTCTTCGACATATTACTAAAAAAATTATGTAACTAGCAAAATAATGAAGCTAGAGCTATGAAATTCTGTATGCTTATTTAGAATGGTCGCACAATTAAAATGAGGGGGGAAATTAGTAGTTTGGTGATTTTAGGGTAGTGTGTCTCCTAAGTTACTAAATTTTGACAATTTCAAGTCTAAATTACAAAGATTCAAAAATATTTAGCTATGAATGAGTTATTAAAAAATTCCCCGATTTAAAATATTCAATTTAAAAGTTGAAAGTATTGCTAGATTTATTTTCCTTATTTATTATAATTTTTCCATTTCTTATTCAAGATTAGTAGATAAATTGATTCCTAACTTTATAACTGTGAAAATAGATTTTGATTATTTTCAAAGAATAGCGTTTTTCAAATATAGTATTACTGTCTTCAATGCAATATTTCATTTTCACTTAAGCAATGAGCTCCAAATATTAAATAAAATGTCTTATAAAAAATTAAATGAAGTTATTATTGATATCGCTCTGCTACACCTTCAAGATAAAATAATTGGCTAAATATCTCATTAAATTCGTATTAAAGTTGGAGATTACTTATAAATTGAAATACGACGCAATCGAAAATAGTTTTGAAGGAAATCAAATTTGCTTAAGAAATCATTGAGATAATCGGCGAGGGAAAAAAAGCGTCATCATATTACACACAACCTTATTCAATCTATACAAAATGGCAATTAGGTTTCAATTCAGATTCCATTTATGTTGAACCAAAGTATCGTGAAATTCAAAAAATAAATGGCTAAAAAAGTAAAAGATTAATCGAACAAGGTGAATTTTTAATTACTTTCGCATACAGTGAAATATAAAAGAAATAAAAGATGAATAAAAAAGTGAATTGGAGTCTCAGCATGTTCAGTGTTAAAAAAAACTGGTAATTTCTCAACTTTTTTATTGACTCATCTTTCAAGCGGGTAGCAGTGAACCAAGTAGTTCCAACTCGAAGAGGTGGTAAATTATTCATTTATTTAAAGATCCTCTTTTCAAAAGGTAATTAATCTTTAATTGAAAAGATAAATTCGCCTTTCTTGTCTATTTCGCTTTACTTTCCATTGGGAATTTCTGCTAAAAGGTGAGTATTTTGATTAGCTTTAATTTTTAACTTCAATTTTACATAGTTAAGGAGGAAGAACTATAGAATGCTGAGATTAAAAAGGTGAAAAAAAGTAGTTTTTTTAGACTACATTGATCGAAAATACGCGATATTGGTGATTTTTTTGCACGTTAATTATTGATCTTGTGCAATGTACTGTTTAAAATATAGTTTACATAATGACATTCAAATAACACATTAAAACACTTATCAGGTTTTCCCATTAACCCCATAAACGGTTAAATGTTTTGTCTAAAACGTTCCAAAAAAAGCACTTTTTTATTGCATATTGCTAAGAATCATACTTAACAGAATGTGAAAATGGAAGACATTTATTTTAATTTTCAACTTTAAAGTTTTCACATTATTTTTATTTTGTAATTGAGGAGCACAAATACCCCTAAATATTTGCTTTTTGTAAGTACACTGCATGCTATGAGGAATATTTTATATATATTAAAAGAATTTCTCTCATGTTTACAAAAAAATTTCATTTTGGTATCTTTTTTTCTTCAAACGATTTTGTATGTATGTGCTTATATATATGAATACACAATTCGAAGCATGGCGTGATACTAAGTCTTACATTGACACAAGGACAGAGAAAATATCGGTTCTTTTGGATTATCTTTCCAGTTTCATTTCTTCTCAAGAAAAAAATTGCATATTGCCTTGCCAATCCTTGTTCTTTACAGAAATATTTTCAAGAATGTAAATTCCTGACTTCAATGAAAAATTACCTCCTTCACCACAAAGAAAATGTCGGAAGAAAAATATTTCAATGCCAAGGACAAACTGCATCTCTTATAAACACTAGCACTAATAATCTCATTATAAGAATTAAAAATATGTGCAAATCAATGATAAAAAGAAGAAAATACCAATGCCCGTACAGCGTACTGGCAAACTGGTTGTTGTCAACTTTCGATATCCCGTATGGTGTACGGGAGAACCAGTTAATCGGTTAAAAATAATTTATAACAATATATTTCCAAGTATTTTTTGTACGTTAACTTATTTTTTAATGGGCTAAATTACTGTGACGTCATAATCAAATGATAATTAAAGTCAAGTGTTTCCAGCCAATTGGCTCATAGATACATCATAGTCACATGATAAATGTAACATGCACTTCGCTGTTGCCATCGTTTGCTTTTTTCAGAAACTTTCTTTTTCAAAGTACATTTTTTGTCAACAATAATAGCTCACATAAATGTTTAAAATATACTTGATTTAAAAATATATGTATAAAATAAGGGTTTCTTATTAATTTTAAAATCTTTTTTATATGATTTTTTTTCCATAATAATTGAACATCTTTACCCAATTACAGTTTGAAATTTTATCTAAATTTTACAACTCGAACAATAAATACAAATTAATTTAATGCCAGTTTTAAATTTAAGGGATAGCACGTGATTGTCTTTATCATGTGTCCGTCATGAGTTAAGCCCATTCATTTTCCAGCTAATTTTATTGAAATTTTTTCTATCCATGGATCTATTTCTTGTAACAAAAAATTTTTTGTTCCAAAACTGTTCATTATATTAACATATCATTCTGTTAGGGTTCATTCCTTGTGTCCCAAAACTGTTCATTCCTTGTGCCTAGAAGCTCTTTTCCTTCCTTTCTATATTTCACAGTTAACTAAATAATATTGGTTTAGGTAAAAAAATCTTTTTCTGAAAAATATTGCATTCGAAAAATGTTTATAGAATGAAAAACCTTCTAATAAAAGATATATAGTTCTTAATAACAAAGTTAATTTAAGTCTTATAAATTATTCATAAAACATAGTTTACACATGCATTTTAAATAAAAAATCTGCAAAACATGAATAATAATTGGTTCATATTTGATATTTAATTTGATTTGAAGATATATAAGATATTTTTTAAAAATTCGTAAAATTTTGATATGCATAACAATTTTCGTAAACCTCAACAAAACTAAATAAGACTGATTTAACTGCTGTGTATCTAGAAGGGGACTATATGACAACGTTACTGAGATGATTAGTTAACTGAATATTTATTAACTATTCAGTTATTTATTGAAGTTTCTTAACGCATTTGCCCGTGTTTGATACGGGTGAAAGTTACCGGCAAATTTGTACATGCCCGTGTCTCACACGGGCAATTTTGTATCTCACGTAATTTTATTTCTAATGAAAGTTTGAGATTCGTTCTCAATTTCTCATTAATTTTCTAATATTAGGTTCGCTATTCTATTCATACTAATAATTATTTCAATTCATATTAGTTAATATTAATTATATTTATATTCTGTCAAAAAAAAAGAAATCGATTTTTTTACCAGTTCTGACGGAAAAAAATCATGCTTTCAGGGGTTAATTAAATACTTAAATGAAATTTCTCAAAATGAAACTAAATATACTTGCAAAATAAAGTGCATAATATTCGAAATAGTTTGTTTCGATTTTCAGTCCTATCTCATCAAAAATTCCTGAGATATTAGGGAAAATTTTGTAGGAGGCCATCTATGTTAAATTATTTTCCTTGTGTGTGTGAGTAAACTATTAAACTCCACGGAACATTAAACGGTTTTCAATTATATCTTTTAAAAACTTTTTTAAAATTATTTTTTACTTAAAAGCAATATGAAAATTGCTCGCAAAATTTTCCTTTTGAAATTAAGTTGGGCTTTATTATTTACGTTGTTATATAACTGCAACCATTTTAATGAAGAAACGTGATATGGCAACAAGATTGATTACATAAAGGGAATTGAAGCAGACTTGAAAGGATAGTAATAGTGAAAAATTGATAGTGGAAAGGTTCTGATAGTTTAGTTTACAATTAATGAACTTGGAATAAGCTCATTGATTGTCTTAATGAACAATTAATAAACTAATTGTTAATTTTCCGTTAGAAGAACTGGATAGCAGTTTTTTTCTACACTAAGTTTGTCAAGAGTGTTTACGACCTAGTTGACCTACATTCCTGTCAGTTCTAGTAGATATAAGTGTCTTTCTCTTTGATTCATTGTAACTAAGTCGCTTTAGATATTCTCATTTTAAAAGCTAAGTTACTTGAACAATCGATGTAATCAATAAATTGACATAAATTTATTGTGTTAATTGAGGTAAGTTAGTAAAATTAATTCACTCTTGTGTAAATTAAGATAACCATTAGTTAGAAAAAGAATTATAATTAACATAAACCAGGGGATTTATTTAAATAAAAACGTAAGGAAATTAACTAGTAATTTTGATAATATCAATGAGTATTTAGCGTTTTAATTAGGAGGCAAAATAAACATTTAAGTGAATTTTACTTTATACGAGGCAAGGTAATTTGTATTCACATGCAAGGTACTTTGTATTTCAGTATTATGTTGTTGTTTTAACAGTTTTATATTGATAAAAGAACTTAAGCCAAATTAAAAATTTACTTAAGGCTTTTATAAAGGAGAGCAACGTCTAAGACAAATTTTGATCAACCATAACTCTCAAATCAATAAAAAGAAAAAGAATTATTGTATGAATCGTAATATATTTGCTTCTCTAAGTTATAAAAGAAATTGACAGCCATCGCGTAGCATCAAAAGGCGAAGTTTTAATAAGACAATTAATCTAACTCAAAACTACTCAATAAAGCTTATTAAAGTAGAAAATTAAAATTTTCGTATTAAACCTCAGACTCTTACGCATTATTATTATTATTATTATTATTTGGTATTTACTTGATACAATATAAATAAATTTAAAAAAATTCAGATTTTGAAATTTTATATTCTTAGTTTAGTTTTCAGTCAATAATGTAAAAATGCAAAATCAAGAAATATAGAGACCAGAAGAAAGCACCATTATAAATGGCTTCATATTGGTTATTTCTTTAACAAATATCCAATTATTAATTTTTGATATTTTGACTAATTTGTTAAGTGGATGTTCTCTCTTTACTAATATTTCACTTATTTTATTAAATGAATTAAAGACTTTATTCATTTTATTCTCATTAAACAAGGAAAACCATAAAATATTATATAGCATTCAGTATCCTCTCTAAATGTATATAAAAATTTCCTTCACTTAATATTTTTTATCTAAGCAAAAAGTAAGTATTTTTTTATATATTTTGAAGTAATAAAATACAAAACAAATCCTTCACCTTTCCCCAAAACTTACAGAAAATTTCTGTATTTTTCGAAAATACTTCAGAATAGCGTTAAATAAAGTAACCCTCATATATTTTAATTTGAACATACTGGAAAAATCAATTTAATCTTGGTGTTTTAGAGACCAGTGCAGATTTTATGAAAATTATCGGGTGTCTACAAATGAAACAGTATAGAGTGAAAATCCTTTAAAATGAAACTGAGGGGACTGAAATATTTTTTCGAGTTAAAAATATTGCAAAAAAAAAAGATATATGTTCAACAAAATTAAGTTAATTATTACAATACATTTTATTTGTATACATGTATATATTATGCACATATTAAAAAATTAATGAATCAAAAAGCATTCACTAGAACTTAATGAAATTTAATATAAAATAAGTTTTTAAGTTTTTTGAAAGACAAAACATTTATAGAGTTTTTGGAAAATAATCTGATACTTCACTTTGCATTTACCTTTTCAGCATCAAAATGTCAACAAATTGTTCAATGTCATTCATTTTTTGTTGTTGTTGTTCATTTCACCATTGGAATGTGTGTCTAAATATCCGCTCGTACTTTCCATGATGTTCCTCGTTTCGGATGACTCTGCATCATTCACATTTCATTTTCGTCACCAGAATCTGCATCAATGATATATTTTAACCTTTGAACAAACTCCAGAACTCTTCCGGTGATACAGTAGGATAGTCCAATTATACAGGAACTTTCTCGAACATTTCATTAAGTGCCTGGTGTTTTCCGTATTTTGTTCATTCCCAAAAGGGAAATCGTTTCATGTTAAGTGATTTTCGTTTCGTGATAAGAGAAAAAAGTATGAAAATACATAGTAGTGAAGGAAGGATTTGATCTGGGTACCTTCCGTTCCGGACGCAAGTACTTTATCGACCACGCCAAAACGATCGTCTTCGCGTGATGTTTGGTACTAGTTTTATATAGATATCACACCGCCACATACCCCCATACCAGTGATTCGGTGAATAGGTGAACGAACGATACCATATTCGTGGAGAGCATGTGAGCAGTTACGTCATTTTGTGGGTTGCGTCATTCGTGCGTGACGGCTTGAGAATTGCGTCATTTTTGTGTGAGACGACTTATTTGTGTTAATGTTTGTGTAACGTCACTTCTCGAAAACAACAACATCTGGTCGGTTTCTTTGTAGACCGACACCCACACGTGCATTGCAGGTGCAGGGCAACCCCTGTTTGACCCTCCGAGGAATCTAGAGACCCGACCGGAAGATGAGGGGAGAGATGCTTTGAACTGGCACGAGAGCGGTGACCAACGAATCCTCCTCTCACAAAATAGTGGACTCTAACAATCTATAATTAATTTTAATAACTTTAATGTATCATTTTGTAAATAATTTTCAATAGTTGTGACGTAAATAAATTCCATATTTTAATTAACCAAGAATATCACCGTTATTTTTTCAAACGTTACAGCTTAGAGTTTTGGTGGCAGCGCTTTGGGATAAAAAGTGAGCATTCAGGACCAGTGAGAGGAGGAAAATTTTGGATTTTTACGGACGGACCGCAACGCAGGGGAGAAAAGAGATCTTCAGAAGCCGTGCTGCGATTTAATTCAGCTTCAAAGAAAGAGAGCGTCCTGCTCATAGAAGATCAAACTGATCTATAGTGTTAACGGCTAGAGTGTCGAAGGAAAAGCGATTTTCGAAAGCCGTGCTGCGATTCAATTCAGCTTCGGAGAAAAGAGCGTCCTGCTCAAAGATCAAACTGATCTATAGTGTTAACGGCTAGAGTGTCCGAAGGGAAAGCGATTTTCGGAAGCCGTCCTGCAATTGAATTCAGCTTCGGAGAAAGAGAGCGTCCTGCTCATAGAAGATCAAACTGATCTATAGTGTTAATGGCGAGAGTGTTCGAAGGAAAAGCGATTTTCGGAAGCCGTACCACGAGTGAATTCAAGGCTGGTCAAACTGATCACACTTATTGTTAAGAGTTCAAAACCACTAGTGCACATAATTTGCTTCTGGCAGCAAGCTGAGTACTTCAAATGGGTGAGTACTGTTATATTTTTGAGTTGCAAACTGCATATTGTATTAGGAATTTTTGGTTAAAGTGTTCTTTAGAAATTTTGAAATACTTAGTGTTTTTTTCTTGCATGGGAACAGTGTTATTTTGTTTCTAGAGAATTGTAATTGTATTTCAAGCATTGTGTGCAATTTTAGCTTAAGATTTATTGTGTTTTAAGTCTCTTGAATGATTTTGATTATTTTTAGTGTTAAGTTTTTCTTTGTGTATTTCTGTGTATGCATGGGACCAGTGTTATTGTATTAATAGAGAATAGTAACAATAGTGCAAAATTTAGCGTGACATTTATTTGATATTGTTTAAAAAATGGCTTTCCTTGGTAAAGGGAAAAGCAAGACATGTTGCAACTTGCTGAGGAATTAGGAATAAATGCCACTTTAAATATGACTTTCCCTAGCATAAAATTGCAATCACTAACAGTAAAGGTTATGAAGAGGAATTTGTTAAAAATCTGTATGAGACTATCATTGCAAACGGAAAAAAAAAGATTGGAAGAGTTAGTTATAAAGGGCTGAAAAAAATGTTAGATTAGAGGAGTTAGAAAGGGCTGAAAAAATGAGATTGGAGGAGTTAGTAAAGGAGCAGGCATTAAAAGAGAAAGAATTACAGCTGAAATTTGATTTAGAAAGGTTTAAAATAGAATCCGGATTTAGGGTAAACGATGAATCAAACGATTCTACAAATGCATGTTCTGTAACCTCTAATTTAAACTTAAAAAATTGATCCCAGATTTCGATCCTAAGCAGTCAGATATTAGTTTATATCTAGTGATCTTTGAACGCCAGGCTAAAAGGGCGTCAATAGAAAAGAAAGAGTGGGTGGGGGCAATTATTGGGTTTGTTACACCTAGAGATCGTGCAATTTATTGCTCGCGAACCGGAGGAACAAGCCGAAAATTACGATTATGTAAAAGAAATTATTACTTAAAAGATTCAAGTTAAGTCCGGAGGTCTTTCGGCAAAAAATTTGTCCAACACCAGAAAAAATCCGATAGCACCTGGAAGGATTTCACTTTTGAAATTACGAATTATCTAGATGAGTGGCTGATTGGCTTAGAAATAAATACCTTTCAAGATCTTAAAGATCTAATGGTGGTAGATCAATTAAAAACGCGCCAATGCTAGTATGAAAGATCATTTTTTAGATAATTGAGCAAACCTTAAATCAGCTACTCAAATAGCAGAACTCTTTGATAATTATGAGGACGTCCGAAAGGTAAATTCGAAACCCATGGATAGGTGGGGCAGAAATGATAAAATTTTGACATACTCAGGGATCAAGGAAAAGAAAATAGATTTGGGAAAACTTCCCCAGATTAGGAGCTTCTGTTCCGGAGAGTACTAGAGAGAGAACTTTTGAAAAACGCGTGATACAAAGATGTTATCATTGCAATATGCCTGGACATATAAAAGCCGTTTGCCCTAAATTAATAAAAAACAAAACGACGGAAACTCTCAATAATATTGAAGAAATGAAAACCCGGATTTTCTTAATTCATATACAACAAAGGGGCTCTGTGAATGGTCACGAGATAGACATTCTTAGAGATACAGGAGCGACAATAGATTTAGTATGTGCAAAATACATAAATCCTTCTTCTTTTCTCTGGTGAAAATGTTTGGGTAAAACAACCGTTAAGCCCAGAATTAGTTTGTTTACCTTTGGCGGTCGTGCAAATTTCCGGAAATTTTGGAACGGTGCAGACTAAGGCAGCGGTTTGTGAAATCACTTAAATCAATACGGTCGATATTTGCTTGGAAATAAAACGGCCGAGCTAATAAAAGGAAATTTAGGCTATAATTTCCTGCCAGTCGAAATATTGAATGCTGTCCAAACAAGGTCTCAAGTCAAAGCGGCTAGAGAAGAAAGGGGAATAGATAGTGGTGATGCTAAAAAAGGGAAGATGAGGTTATAATTGTTTCTTCGGATGCAGAGGACGAAATTTTAATACCTGCACTCCAGGAATATGTTCCGGAATTAGCGCTGCTAAGGGTTACGCGAGAAAATTTCATCAATGCTAAAAAAAAATAGCGAGGAGATTAAACCCTTATACGAACAGGCAGCCAGTCAAGTGCAGGTTACCAATCAGGTTTATTCGCTAGAGAAGGAATTATTGGTCAAAATCGTGAAGATAAGTTAGGTAACGTGGTGAAGTTAATAGTAGTGCCGGAAGGGTTGCGCGACCCTATTAAATCATTGTGTCATGAGGAACATCTGCACATCTGGGAATTACGAAATCCAAAGACAAATTAAACTGATATTTTTACTGGCCGAATTGCTATAGAGATATGGAACAGTTTGTAAAAACTTGCGATCAGTGTCAGAAGGCTGGGAAGCCCAATGATAAAAAAAAGCTCCACTAAAATTGGTCCCTGTTATTCAGGAGGTTTTTACTAAGCTAAATATTGATGCATGTGGGCCTCTCCCGATCACATCTAAAGGGAATCGATATCTTATCACGACCATTTTGCATGTCATCAAAATTCCCTGAAGCTATTCCGGTGTCTGATATTAGTTCCGTTAGTGTCACAGATGCGCTGTTAAACATCTTTAGTCGGATGGGGTTTCCCCGTGAAATACAATGTGACCAGGGTACTTCTTTTACTAGTGCTCTGACTACCGAGTTTTTTGAAAGATTCGGAATACTTGTCAGCATAGTTCTGTGTATCATCCACAGAGTAACCCTGTTGAGCGATTTTCATCGAACGTTGAAACGACTCTTACGAGTCTTATGTTTAGATGCAGGCTCGAATGGGACAAACATCTTCCGTCAATTCTTTTAGCGTTACGAACTGTATCTCACGAAAGTACAGGGTATACACCGTCAGAGTTGGTGTATGGGAAAATTTGCGAACCCCAGAGACGTTAGTAATGGAACATTGGATGGAACCGGAAGAAGAGGGTGATCTCGTCACTGAATATGTTTAAGTTAATAAATAGATTAAAAGATGTCAAGAAGTAGCTATAAATAAAATGGAGAAATGCAAGTTAAGCGGAAACTTGGTATGATAAAAACGCAGTAAAACGTGAATTTAAGAATGGAGATTTATTCCTAGTGTTAGCTACACCCAGAGCAAATAAATTAGCAGTGCAGTGGATAGGTCCTGGGACAATTTTAAATAAAATTTCGGAAACGAACTATTTAGTCGAAATCCCCGGCAGACGCGAAACATCTCAAATCTATCATATAAATATGCTCTAAAAACCATGTACAAAAGGCAGAACACGTTAACGTAATTATTAATGATGAAACAAAAACTCTCTCGCAGACCAGGAGTTAGAAATCCCCATATGAAAACAATTCTCTCATTTATGATTTCGAGGACGTAATCCCAGGCTAGCGTTCAGAGTTGAACAAACACCTTCACGACAAACAAATGGATCGACTGCGCGAATTATTAAATAAATACTCTAAATGTTTTTCAAACAATCCCGGTTTAACTAATCTGGTTGAACACGAAATCCAGTTAGTTAGCGATCAACCAGTTAGGACGAAGCCCTATCGAAATGTCGCACCGACAAAATGAAATCTTAAAAAACGAAATTAACCGAATGTTAAAATTAGGAATCATTGAGGTAGGAGAATCGGATTACATGTCCCCTATGATTTTAGTTGAGGTAGCTGGGAAAGAACCTCGTCCATGTATAGATTACAGGAAATTAAACGGGATCATTAGAACCGGAATATTTTCCTCTTCCGAATATCGAAGAACGCGTAGAAAAAAAGTATCGGCGGCTAAATTTATTACGTCACGACTTGTAAAGGAGTAGGTAGAAAAAGCCGATTCTGCTGTAAAGAGCGGTGCAGGCGGTTGCAGGCGGTTGCAGGCGGTGGCAGGCGGTTGTAGGCGGTTGCAGGCGGTTTGTAGGCGGCTGCGAGCGGACAAGCGGTTGCAGGCGGTTGTAGGCGGTCGACGACGGTGCAGAGTTGAGTTGTTTCGTTCCTACTGACGAGTTGGTTGTTTCCGTTCCTACTGGCGAGTTGAGTTGTTTCGTTCCTGCTGCCGAGTTGGGGATTATTTTCTCCTGTTGAGTTGTTTCGCTCATGTTGGCGAGTGGAGTTGTTTCGTTCCTGCTGCCGAGTTGAGTTGTTTCTACTGACGAGTTGAGTTGTTTTCTCCTGCATTGACTTTGATTTTTTTTTTTTTGAGTTGAGGGGGCGAGTTGAATTGTTTTTCTACAGCTAAGTTGAGTTGTTTTTTAAAATGTGCACCAAAAATGGAAGTATGGGAATATTAAACGTGCTCATGGCGCCACCTATTGATTAAAATGTACACTAATTATAGATTTTAAAATGATGGAAGTAAATAACGCTCAAATAAAAAAAATCCAGATTCAAACTCACGGCCTCAGATCAAAATGTCTCCACAGGACAATAGTTTCAGTTACGCTAACCAATATCCTATGAAGGCATACAGACTTGAAGAAAACTTATGTTTATAATCTCATGAATTTAATTTTGCAGGCGAGCAAGTAGTTAAAATATACCGGTTCTGAAACAGTGGAGCCGGTGGCGCCAGGAGGTTGGAGGCGCATGCAAACAAAAGAGGGTGGAAGTCCCCCGGATCTGAACCGGGAAGATGGTTTGTGATTGATAAGGGTTTCGGGGATCTGTACTGATAAGAAATGCACGCTTTTAGCGATAACGAGTTATATTCTGATATAGTTTTAATTAAATGATTATAGATTTTTTTTTAATTACGTCATTGGGAAGCAAATTTTAACTGGGATAAAGAGTCAAATTTTTCTGTACATATGATTATTTTATATAATTCGTATAAATCTATTTCTGAAAATCATGATATACGTGTTGAATGATTATTTGTTATATTTCAAATTTGATGCTTTGTGCTTGATTTCTGAAACAGAGGATTGAAGAAAATTAGGCAAACAAAAGAAAGGGAGTGGAAATTCCCCCGGGTCTGAACCGGGAGGATGAGTACCCTCCCGCTCTGATAAGGGTTTCGGGGCTCTGTAAATGGGTACTAAGAGAAATGCATGTTTTTAGAGATAACAATTTATATTCTTATATAGTTTTAACTAAATGGGTGAATTCTGATTTGTTTTTAAGTACATCATTGGAAGCAAATTTTAATTAGGATAAAGGGTCAAACTTTTCTGTACATATAAATATTTGGCACTATAATTCTGATAAAGTCTATTTCTGAGTATTATGATATACGTGTTGAATTATTGTTTATTACATTTCAAATTTGATACTTTGTGCATAACTAAAATATATTTTTCATTGATTTTGCATTTTTTTTTATAATTCTGAGATAACTTTAAAAATACTATGCTTATATAAAGTAAAAAGTTCTGCATATGTTTTTCGTTTGCAAAGTAGTTTCCTTACATAAAACATCCTTTCTATGATAATATATGCGGACCTTGTAATTCTGAGTAAAACTTTCTTTGTTAGACGAATCTTAGAAATAAAATCATTAATTCTTTCCTCCCAAAATTATTTGGCGTTATGGAATTTATCCCAAGTGTTGTTTGATAAGATGTCTGACATAGAATTTCATGAAGGCATGCTTTTCGATGTAGAAGATATTACTAATGCTTTCGTAATAATAGATGACTTAATGAATGAAGTAGGAGATGACAAAGAACTTTCAAACTTGTTCACGAAAGGGAAGCCATCATGAGATATTTCCGTAATATTTATTTTACAAAAATATTTTTTGCAATGAAAAACAAATTATAGGAATATTTTTTAAATACTTCCTACCTAAGTTGTTTTAAAAATGTTAGAACAAGCAATAGATCTCTTAGCAATACGTAAC